>JAPFTB010000241.1:0-86774 GCA_030779245.1 Fusarium sp. MBC 438 | reverse complement strand
ATGGATGGAGGGATGGATGGATCGCTCCATGTTCGCTGGGCTCGTTCGGTACATCTGAACAGCCCAAATCAATTCCCGTCCACATCCACCACTGGCACACGCCTACCTACGCCTGGGCTGGCTTGGGCTGTGGAGTGGAGAGAGGTAGGTACTCTCTGAGCGCCGCCCCACAGAGCCGCCGCAGTCCCGTCCCAGTAAGTCAAGTCCCAGGCCAAGCAAAGCAAGGTCCCGGGCTGCCACTGCCAATCCATCCAATCCATCCACCATCATCGTCTCCATCATGGCTCCCGGAGCTATTCGCGCAGCAAACACACTTTTTTGCTTCGGACCGCAAGCTTGCATCTCAGGAACCTCGTGGCCGAGATCAAGATGCAGACATGCAGGAACAAAGATCAGATGACATAGAGGTCGCTGTGACTCAATATTCCTAAACCGTGAAAAAAAAAAAAAAAAAGAAATCGTTGGGAAGTTGTTTTCGAGGCGCATTGGAGGTGTGGTGTTTTTTTATCTCCTCCTCAAGTCGACTTGCGGCAGTCACAGTCTATATAAGGTACGGACCCCCCTTCCTCTCTTCCCCACACCAACTCCATTACATCCAACCTCCAAACTCAACCATCTTCCCAACTTCTCTCCAGAGATAATTGGAACAGCTCTATCTGAACTCTTATTTCAATTACTCTTGACCCAATACCCAGCGACAAGACGACTGAAGTAGTACAGCACAGCAGCAGTACTCTACCCTCATATTGCTACACCCCCCCAAGGCGCCTCGCCTTTTACTTCCTCTCCTTCTCTCTCCTCTACTCCATCTTGTCCTCGCCCAGTCCTCTCCACAATGAGCAGTACACTGCTACCCACATACGTGGGGTACATCCACTCAACTCTCGATGCCCTCATCATCTTCGAGGCCTGTCTGTCAGGTGCACGCAATCACGTCCCACGACGACCACAAGATCGAGAACGACAAGAGCTCATCAGAAGCGGGAATGTATTCATCTACGAGGAGCATGCCTCAGGAATCAAGCGCTGGACAGACGGAGTCTCATGGAGCCCCAGCCGCATACTAGACAACTTCCTCGTCTACCGCGAGCTCGAGCGGCCCTTTGGCCCAGGCGAGAAGAAGCGCGCCCTCAAGAAGCCCAAGAAGATGAGCAACGGCATCACAAAGACCGAGTCGCGATGCGAGACTAGAGACGACGACCGTGCTCTGATCGGCTCTCTGGTGGACTCGTACGACTTCAAGCAGTCGGGCCTGGTCAAGAAGACAATTAGCATAACCTTTCAAGGTGTCCCCCACCACCTGGTGAGCTACTACACATGCGAGGATGTCAGGTCGGGCCGCCTCACCTCCCCTTCGCAACATCCGGACCTCCGGAACCTCATCCCTCGCAGCGAGCTCCTCATGTCGCAAAACTTCCGCGCGCCCATCGACGGCACAGACACAGCGACTGACGAGCGCTACCAGAACCAAGTTCTCGTGGACTATGGTTACAACACATCTATGCAACAAGTACCCCCAATGATGTCGAATTACCACATGGGCTACTATTACGCACAAGGCCAGCTGCCGCCTATCCACATGCAACAACAGCAGCAACATCACCATCAACATCATCCACATCAACAACCACCACCTCAACAACACGAACCACAACAGCTCATGTCGCCAACACATCTGCAGCATTTGCAACAGCAACAGCAACAGCAGCAGCAGCAACATCATCAGCAGCAACAACACCACCACTCACAACAACAGGCATATGTAACATTGCCTCCCAATCCGCACCTCCCAACATTTTCCTATATGCCCGAAATTTCGGGTATTGACACTTCAAATATGGATAACTCAAATCTCTTCTAAAAACCCTGTTAGTATTAGGTATCAATCAAATTAATAAAGAAGATCCAAAAAATCATGGGAGGGCCGGTATTAGATTACTAGATCTAAGTGGCGCCCATGACTTGGAGATGGATTCAAAGTTTCAGAGTTCCCTACAGGCTACCCGTGTGTTCCGCAACCTTGTCGTAGGCAGTTGTTAGTAATCAGATCAGCTAGAGGCGTGATGAAATGTGAAACAGGCCCCTGGACTTCCATGTCAAATCGATAACCTTGCGAACCTATGCAAGCCAATCATTGATTAACTCTGGGCAGCGGATGTCTGATGTGCCAAGTTGGGGGTTTGTGTCCCAATAAGGTTATGCTCTGCCAATCCTTGGTTATGTATTGGGATAAATGTCCGGTAGCAACCTTCTAGAAGGGAAATGGACGAAGTACGGAATGCAAACGTTTTTGGATCATTATTTTGTTGTTTTACCTGTTTGCAGGTCATGAATACCCAAGGGATACCCAAGATGGTGTGTAACCATCACTCCTCAGATACTCCCGTGCACGGTTCTTGTCAAGTCAACTTGCTAATCTCGACTCCATACGAAAAAGGAAAAAGAGATGACGTTGACCCTAGCCAAAACCATCTCTTGGCTTCTCACAGGGCGAAATACATCTGGAGAAAAAGGGACCGCCGCCGCGTCCGGTTTTAAAACAAAAGGGGTCTCCGTGTGCGGCACAGAAAATATCCCATCTCGGCTCCGGGAGTGGGAGAGAGATGTGTGCTACCGGATCCCTGTGCCGTGGTTCCCGCGGACACTTGGTGGGAGACAGACCCCACACCCCGTCCGGCGAGTGCCGAGAAGGTATTTGTATTTTAGACGTGGGGCTCGAAAAAGATGCGATTGGAGAGCACGTGCTTTGCCAACGACGTAGAGGTACGTACATAACTGTCCGGGGTGGACAGGCCGCTAACGGGGGGAGTTAGGAGGTTTTTTACGTAGCCAATCGACAGATGCGCAAAAAAACAGTTACAGGAAGAAGATCGGTCGGTTCGGAATTGGGCAACCGAACTCGCCCTTCTCTCCAATTGATCTACCCTGCGTCTGTTTGTTCTTGACAGTGTTCAGATGATGCTGTCTGCGAGGCTGGCTGGGCGGGCGGCGACGGTTGGTAGGTGCTCGCCTGTTGGGTTGAGGTTTGCGACGACGTCAGGGTCGAGGAGGTTGTTCTTTACAAAGTCGCAAGCTTGGCTGGAGCAAAAGACCAAGGAGCGTGTTGAGTAAGTTTATGTCTATCAATGGAGATACCACACTAACTTGTTGATAGACCAGCAACCCTCCAGAACAAGGCTCCTCCAACGAAACGCGCCGCCGTCCTCCACGAAGACATCTACACGATTCCCAACATCCTCACGTTTACACGACTCATTGCTGCGCCCGCAATCGGATATCTCGTGCTACATGATCAACACGCCTGGGCTGTGGGACTATTTGCCTACGCTGGAGTTACAGACCTGTTGGATGGATGGATCGCACGACGGTGGAACAGCAAGACGGTCGTGGGGACTGTCATCGACCCCATGGCGGATAAGACGCTCATGACGATATTGACGGTTTGTCTTGCCATCAAGGGAGCCCTGCCGAGTATGTTATATCATATATCACATATCATTGAAACGAAACAACTGACATTTTTTTTTCCGTCTAGTCTGGGTTGCCACCGTCATTCTCGGTCGAGACGTAGGACTCGCAATCTCGGCCATCTACTACCGCTGGATTTCACTCCCTCCTCCAAAGACATTTGCCAGATACTGGGATTTTTCACTTCCCTCGGCTGAAGTACGTCCTACAACCATCAGCAAGTACAACACCTTTTTGCAACTCGCTCTCGTCGGAGCAACGACAGCCGCACCACTCGTGGGAACAGATTTAACACCCGCATTGACAATAATGCAGTAGGTTTTAAAAAATTCATGTATTGGGTAGCTGAAGCTGACAGTGATAGATATGTTGTTGCTGGTACAACCATTTGGAGCGGAGCGAGTTACATTTATACAAAGGACGCGGTCAAGATCCTCAACAAGCCTAAACCCTGAAAAGAGTCTTGGCCTTTCGGAAATTTAAAAAAGCAAAATGAAAATGTCCAAACTTGGTAATTCGAGTCGCCACGAGACAAGGTAGAGACGGCACACCGTTGATGAGACTAAAATCACTAGCCAAGAGCTGAAAAAGACAACGGGTGAGTTAAACGGTGGTGGTGTGATATTACAACCCCCTCCCTAGTCAAAACAAACAAAAACATGTATAACAAAATGCCCCCCCTGATGAAATGGGTTTCCCAACGTCCGTCAAGTTAAGCTCAAAACTAGACTCATGCTTTGAGACTGTTTTGGTATGCTTTGAACTAGTGAAGTTATCCCAACTAGTCCCAACGTCAAAAACATGCAGCCCTACGGGAAGCGTAAAAAAAAAAAAAGACATGTCAAAATATAGTTCATGTCCGTTCGAGATAAGCTTATTCCACAAGACTCCCTAGATTGACTTTTGTGTGATCTCCCCCTGCAAGATATTAAACGCCCGCCTTAGTCCAAACGCTTTCCCTTTCTATTTTAGATATTCGTACATCGTTCTTTCATACAAGGGGGCAAAAAACTCAAGGCTTGTTTTTTTATTTCCCTTTTATTTCCCCTTTGGTTCAAGGGACCTCGCCTAAACTCTCTCGATATGGGTTTCGTCTCACGTAGGCTAAGAGTCTAAGACTTCCTGATGGAGTCACACCCTCTACTCTTCGAGCTTGGGCAAGAGTCTCTGGTCTAGCGACTTTGAGAGCTTCCTTTTCTGAAATGGCGAGACCGGGAATCTCATCGTAGTCGAGACTTGTGGGGATGCGGACACGTTCGTCGTTGGTGAATTGACTGCGTTCTGCTTCTTGCATTTTGATATAGGGGGCGTAAAAGGCTTCAATGGCAACACGGCTGCGTACACGTGACGAGTAGCTCATGATCTCGGGTACGACAGACACCAACTGCTCGAGTTCGATGCGTGTGTTTGAACTTGAGAGGCGGAGCATGTCGAGGCCATCACGTCGGGCCGTGTTGCGCTTGAGATGGAAACCTTTTTCGATCCACTGCGCAGGACTGAGAGATACAGACCGAAGAGCCTTTGTGAGATCGTCCATTTGCTGACGCTCATCGCTGTATACACTCCATCGCTTGTCCGAGATGACACCCCATTCATGACCCTTGGATGTAAGTCGAAAGTCGGCGTTGTCAGCTCGGGCAGCCATTCGGAATTCGCTTCGTGAAGTGAACATGCGGTATGGTTCAGTGACGCCCTTTGTGATGAGGTCGTCAACCATGATGCCAATGTATCCATCGCCTCGTGATAGGGAAACGCCTGGGAGCCCCTTGGCTGCACGACCTGCGTTGATGCCCGCGAGAACTCCCTGACCTGCAGCCTCCTCGTAGCCTGTGGTTCCGTTGATCTGTCCGGCTAGGTACAGACCGCTGATGGCCTTTGTTTCCAACGTTGACCTCAAGCCACGAGGGTCGATATAATCATACTCAACTCCATATCCCGGTTGAAGCATCTTGGAATCCTCCAAGCCTGGGATCGTGCGGAGAGCCTGCTCCTGAGCGTCGGCAGGAATTGTCATTGACAATCCGTTCGGGTAAACGATGGGGCTATCAAAACCCTCAGGCTCGAGCCAGACGATATGCCGGTCCTTGTCTGCAAATCGGATAACCTTGGATTCCAGGGAAGGGCAGTATCGCGGACCCTTGATGGTCTCCCGGATATGGATCGTCTTGTCGAGGTTATCCCGAACAATCTGGTGCGTCTTCTCATTCGTATAAGTCACACCGCAAGTAAGCTGCTCCTCCACAGCCACAGTATCATTGAGATAACTGAACGGAGAAGGAGGATCATCTCCATACTGCTTCTCCAGAATGTCAAACTTGATGCTGTCTCTGGCGATTCTCGGAGGTGTACCCGTCTTGAGACGTCCCAGCTGAAAACCCGCATCTCGGAGTGACTTGCTCAAACCAAAGGTAGCAGCCTCTCCAATGCGACCAGCAGGATAGCACTCAAGACCAATATGTATTTCGCCACCGAGAAATGTTCCCGTTGTGATGATGACCTTGCTCGTGGGGAGGACCTGACCCGACTCGAGTCGCACACCGGCAATGCGACTTAAAGCGCCGTCTACGGGCTCTTGGTCTGAAAGGACGATATCGGAAACGCTGTCGAGGACGATGGATAGGTTCGGGTACGAAGAGAGTTCCTCCCTCATGTATTTCTTGTACAAGTCTCGATCGATCTGCGCACGAGGTCCCTGTAGTAATACCCGTTAGCTTATCAATCTCGTAAAAGCTGACAGTGTCACAAACCCAAACCGCCGCTCCTTTCCGTCGGTTCAATACGTGAAACTGCACGCCCGCCTTGTCAATGATCCTCCCCGCCAGACCATCAAGCGCATCAATCTCCCGGATGATGGTTCCCTTGCCAATTCCTCCGAAACTCGGGTTGCACGAACATGTCCCTAGGTTATCAAGCTTCGGTGTGATCAAGGCCGTTCGGGCTCCGGCTCGTGCGGCTGCGGCGCATGCTTCGGCGCCAGCATGGCCACCTCCAATTACCACCACGTCAAAAGGCCTATGGCGCGGGCTGTTAGACGAGATTGCGATAAGCGACAGAGCAATATTCAAACTCACCTTGAGTCACCAGAGACAGTCGCAAGATGCCGTCGCCTTCCAATCTGCCATTGACGTCGCCAGACGGTTGGCCTTGGTCTTAATAGGGAACGCATTGCATGTCGTCGCTTGGATGCAAAATTCGCCTTTCGCCATCCAATGTGAAATCAATAAGTTGCCATTAATGGAGTTGCGACTAGCCGGAATATGACGTTATCGAGTTCAATTACCACCTTAAGTAGGTACCTAAACACCGAAACCAGGCTCTCTCGTCTCTGTAGACACTCTCAGAGCTTTTCAGACCCGATTCTTGACTAAAAAGAGACCTTAAAACCCATCGCTATCATAAAAGAATACACCTTCTAACTGTTTATCGCCTTCCCCGAGCCTCTGGCCATGAGGTCACAGCATCATCAACCTCTTCCAAGAACGAGGCTGAGTTGTGGATTGTTGTACCGCCGAGCAAGATTCGCACACCGGGGCTTGTCGCATTTAGCCCTGCAACCATCTTTGCTTCCTCATACGTAGCACCACCGGTAATGAACACGATAATATCCTGAGGCTTGTCCTTGGTCGTGCCTCCACCCTCCACGAACGGATACTGCTGTTCCTTTAACCTGCCCTTGATCATGTTCTGGAGGGTGCTCTCAAGAAGTGGGCTGTGCTGCGTGTAGACGTTCTCGACACCCTTGAGGCCCTTGAAACGGCTCGACGCTCCAGAAAAGATGCCAGCCGACTCAAAGATTTCTGAGATTCCACTTTGGGACTGAGACGCGTGAAGTGATGAGTGGTATGCTGCCAATTTGTCCACAAGCTCCGCCTGTCTAGGGGCCACACCGCCAGCTGCAACGAGGAGGTCTGTGAGCATGGCAAGGGAGTTTGAGGGATGCTTCTGATATCGAAGAGCATACAGGGCCACTAGGCCGACCTTGCTTTCTGAAGTGACGTTAGGAGACTGAATGAGTCGTTGGATGTTCTGTCACTTAGTTAGCGACGTCGAACTCGAATCAAATTGATACAAATATTACCTTGACGTCAGTTCCATGGTTCTCGTTACAAGCCAGGCTCTGTTCCAGCTCGCTGACTTCGAGCAAGTTCTCCGCTGCAACCCTCCGACTGAGTTCCGAAACCAGCGTGACATGTTTGCTAACATTGCCAGAGAGCTTGCGGAACTCGGGATACTCCTCAATAAATCGTTTCATATCGGATATTGACTCGATGTTTTCGTTGTTCTTGGTCTTGGACTGAAACTGGCCAACGTAGTCCTTGATGTTACCTCCCAGGTCGCCAAAGTTGAGAAACATGTTCTTCTTGAAGAAAGGATCCTGATCCTGAGATAGAACAATCTCCTTCAAGTCTGGACCAACATCGGGGACGTCACTCAAGTCGACACGGCCGTTCTGAATTCCGAGAAGATGATGCACCATGGCCTGGTATGTCCACTGTGTAAGTAGCGGCGTCACGGGATCCTCTCGGCGATCCAGCACAAGAAGGATAGGGGGCGTGTCCACTGGACGGAACTCAAATAGTTGATCCTCCTGGGTCATCAGATACCGAACCTCAGATGCGAGTTTCTTGGCGATGGGGCTTGTCTTTTGGTAACGAATGAGAGGCTTCTTCTTGAGCGATAGTAGCACTCCTAGGAGACCCTCGGCGCAGCGCTGTAGAGAGTCGGGATTCCAAGTATCGGGGCTGCCGGCCCAGATGCGGCGATGGGGAAGTGTGAGGCCGATGGAGAAAAGATCGGGGTTGATGACGGTGAAATCAAGATAATACTCCTGAACCAACTTGACCACCTCGTGATCATCCGACTCGGCCAAGCGTTCCAGTGCTGACTTCTTAATCACGTTTGTAAAATATAGTTGGTACTCTCCATACTTTGGGTCTCGCAGCTCATCTATGAGCAGCTGGATGGTTTCGGGTGATGGCCGCACAATACAGAGACAGCGTAGATGTCGCATCCTCTCGCGGTTTGCAGCGTCCAGACGGTCGATGAGGTAGACCTCGTGGCTGAGAAGGGCTGATTGCGTGATTGCAGTAGAGACGATAGAAACAGTTTCCCTATCAAGCAGGAGAATCTTCATCTTGGCAGACGACGTATCAGCCGTCGCAATGATCTTTTGGATGTACCCAGAAACGGCCTGGGAGACGTCCATGATGGCGGTTGGTGCAGCACCCTAGGGCTGCGCAAAGAGATATTCTTTGATTTTTCGGTTCTCGTGTTCAATGAAACAGAGATACAACAATTTACGTTATTTGAACGTGTTGTGATTGTTTGTTGGGAAATCGATGATGGTTCTTGCTTGCAGGGAGGCTGGAGAGCAGTCGTCATGAAGTGAGCTCAGTAACAGCATGGCCACCCCGGTACCTACATAACTCCGATTTTCCCCGGCAAGCTGAGAAGGAGCTCCACATGCAGCCAACCTATTCATCATGAGTGCTCGGTGACATCAAAAGCTGGAATGGGCAACACCGTCGTCATGTTGGACGGTTTCTATTGATCACGTTGTAATTTCCTCGAGGCTATTCATCAAGGGCCCTTGAACCTCCCAGAAGCCCATTGATCATTCCCTCTCTCTTCAATCATGGGTGATACCTGTCCCCAGTCACCCGAACGGACGTGAGTATCAACGTACCCTGCATCATGGCAATACCCAATCTGACATTCTATGACCAGTCTATCCTTCACTCAAGGCTTTATAGTCGGACAAATATCGGTCGTTCTTGTGTTGGCCGCCTTCATAAAGTTCTTCATCTTTGGTGACCCTCCTTCACCCGACGTCACCGCTTCCTTGAGGGCAACTGAACGACGGTCAAGGACGCTTGCTCATAAGCGCTCGTTGCTTAGTCTGCGCAGCTCTGGAAGCCGTCAAGAGAGAGGGTTGAGCCGCAAGAAGTCGAGTGTGCTCAGAAACCCTCCCGTGCTTACCATTGGGTCCATTCTCAGCAAGACGTACTACAATGTCGACAGCCATCAACCCGAAAGTCTCGACTGGTTCAATGTCCTCATTGCGCAAACCATTGCTCAGTTCCGCAGCGATGCACAACATGACGATGCCATTCTCACCTCACTAAGCAAGGCGCTGAATGGGACCTCGCGCCCGGACTTTGTTGATGAGATTAGGGTCACGGAGCTGAACTTGGGTGAGGGCTTTCCCATCTTCAGCAACTGTCGCATCATCCCCGTCGATGAAGATGGAATGAGTCTTGGTATCGGAAAGAGGTTTGATCCAGCTACGGCAGCAAGAGATGGCACGCGCCTTCAAGCACGGATGGATGTTGATCTGAGCGACATGCTCACCCTTGCCGTGGAAACGAAACTTCTACTTAATTATCCCAAGAAATTATCGGCGGTACTGCCTGTCGCACTGGCCGTCTCGGTGATCAGATTCAGTGGTACACTCTCAATATCTTTCATCCCTAGCAACCCCTCTCAGCCGACCAGGATGATCTTCAACTTCCTCGACGACTACCGGCTAGACTTTTCCATCGGGAGTCGTCTCGGCAGCCGCTCTCAACTTCAGGACGTCCCCAAGATTGCTCAGCTTGTCGAAGCCCGCCTCCACCGGTGGTTTGATGAGCGAGCCGTTGAGCCACGGTTTCAGGAGATTGCCCTTCCTAGTATGTGGCCACGAAAGAAGAACACCCGAGGCCCGGATGACGGGCTGGCCGAGGCGAGTGCTTCCATGGGTCGGTCAAAGGGTAAGGATATTGGTCGAGACTTGCGAGACGAGGTGTTTGGAAGTGATGCTGGTAGTAGGGACCGAGCATCACTTCGTCATCGCCGGGGAACGAGAAGTGACAATAGTGACGAGTTGTCGATGCCCGGATCGCTCCCTCGGTCTCAGAGAGGTACATAGCTATGTATTATTAGTATTAAGAAACACTCCAATTCACTTAATCATGAAACACTCGCACGGTTCTTGTCAGCTTCTGGAATGTACAAATGACCGGCAGATGTCAATATTAGAGGTTCGTTGCTCATTGCGCGCACAGACGAGAGCGAGCGTTGGACTAACGGTGCTGTGAGCCTTGACTACATGTCTGGAACGCCGAGTCTGGGGAAGACGGCCATAGCGTAGTCTATGAAGGGAGATTCTTTATTATTTCTAGTCGTATGGACGATCTAAACGTGCGCCGTGGCGGAAGTCATTTCAGAACTCGGCCAGAGCCATGGGAGTCTCGGTCAACGAGTACAAGTTCTGCAACCAGGCTACCAGACCAGCCACCAGGAGCACGTAATAGACGGCCGTGTATCGCTTCCGAGCTGGATCATCTTCCGCTAGCCAATATGGGTCAACCTGTCCCCAGAAACGAGGCAAGCCCATGCAGTTGCAGAAAGCATGGATAAGAACAACAGCCAGAAGGCTGCCGGTCCTCAGGAACAAGAAGGTGGCATAAGCACCGAATAGCGTGGTGTAAGTCAGCTGGAAGAGGGATCGGAGAATGGCCACCGGAAGAGGAGTGTGAGGGTGGGTGATTCGAAACTCATAAAAGTGGTGAAGATGAGCCAGTCCAAAGACGAGAGGTGAGAGGAAGATGGTGCCTGTAAGGCTGGCTCCGGAACGAAGAAGTAGGGGTACTCCAGCCGAACGGAATAGACATTCTTCGGTGATTGGGCCCTTTCGGTAAATCAGTATTGAGACGAAAAAACCAGGCTAGAACAAGGTACAAGAAGCGGTGTGAAGAGGAGGCTGAAGTTGAGACGACTGCGGGGGTTGTTTGAGGATTGACAGGGGCAGCATGGGGGATATCAAGGGGACAAAGTCAAGTTGACGTACCGCTACCATGTTCCTCCAGGTGGGCCAATCAGTCCAGAGGTCTCGGAGAGGCTGGAGATGAAGCCATTGCCTGGCGGCTCCATCGACGAAGAGAGACTCATACAGGGGACCGGCGAAGAGCAAGGCTGTGAGCCAGAGGGCCCGGGCAGCGTCGACGAGGCCGACGGGCCAGTAACCCATGAAATGCAAGGGGTTGGGGATGGCGATGGCGGCGTGGGACGAGAGCAGGTACAGCGTCACGAGGGAGCAGATGGCCGTCGAAAGCGAGACGACAAAGATGCGGGCGCGGATCGCCTCGGGGGCATCCCTGGAGCGGGTTGGCGATGGCCTTGTGGCCGCCGAGAAGTAGAGTGGGATGACATAGACGAGACAGTAGACGACCTGTATTTTAATGGTTCAGATGATGCAAGTCAACACTACATGAGACGCAAGATGTGATCTCTTGATACTGGGGAAGGTAGAGAGTGATATGAACAAGGGGGTTGTGAGAATCTGTGGAAGTGGATGGATTGTGGTTCGGACTAGGAACAGGTGAGGCTCACCAACAAGGCCACGGCGTGAGGCGGTGCGAACCCCGCCGAAATCGAGGTAGACATTGGATGCTCTTGCGAGGAGGTCCTGTTTTTACTTTTCAAGCGGTTGTTGATGAAGGATGAAGAGGAACAGGTTCAAGTTTGAGAGAAGAGAGAAGAAGAAGAAGTAGCTGGCTAAAAGAAGAACCGGTTGGTAGAATATCAATGGGGCAAACAAGAGAGAAAAACAGTCAGCATTACCGCACTCTTCTGTCAAAGAGAAGCCATTCAAAGAAACGAAACCGCCGGGCTAAGGAAAAAAAAGAGGACCAGCATCCAAAAAGCACAGATTGTCCTCACCAGCCACAACTTGGTTGGATGCCATTGTCCTCAGAATTGGATCCATCCATTTTGCCTCAATGCTTGGGTAAGCAGACTGGCATTCTTTCTCCCCCACGGGAATAATGACATCCCATTCACCACGGGGAAAAAGGACCATCCCACTGTGAAAAAAAAATGTGCAGGGTATTTACGGGAGCTAGTGAGGGATAACCGGGCACTTTTCCTCTTCTTCTTCTCCCCCTGGCATTGTTCGTCCTTCATTTCAACGTGCATACGAGCCATGGGGGGCATGCGCGGCTTCCGCATGCGGTGAGCTACAAGGTACATAAAAGCCCTGGGAAGCGAAATGATGTGGAGATGTTAGTTATAACATGTTCTCATAAGGGACCTAATGAAAGCAGGACACGAATGTGTTGCGATATCCCGAGATGGTCAGTTGGGAGATGAATTTGTGAACGGGACAAGATGTCCATCGACAGTCGTGCATGACTAGTGTAGCCGCATACTTGTCCGTCTGTCTGCTCAGCCACCACAGACATTGAAGAGATCCCCTTACCTCAGCTCAGGCAAGGGCATGAATCAAGGCGAGAGACGGCGAGTGACGGTACCTGCATTAGGTTCAGCGGGCCCCAGCACCAAGGAGAGACTGTTCCGTGGTCACTGACCGATACGTGAGAGCATGAGGAAAGGAATCGTCGAGAGGACTTGTTGCTTAGACCAGCTACACCGAGCATGCCGAGAAGCATGACGGCATGGAGATTATTGTATAAGAGAACAGATCCATCTCATCTGAGAAGTGACCTTCTGTTGGCTTTGCGGTCAAAGTCTTCATGCTTGAGACATTGAAAGACAAAGACCGAGAGACAAAAGCTCATCGGTAAGCTGCCGACACTAGCCAGCGATAGTCCGACAATCAACAGTCTCGCCCGTCTGGTCCTAGACCGAGGATTGGAGCGCCCCATGGGACACTAAAATAGAGGGAGAAGACGCGACTTAATAAACACGGAGACGCGAGCCTGACACGTCTGACAAAGAATATCAGCGGAGCCCCGAAGATCTCGTCCACGGCGCCAAGCTAGGCAGAGCTTAAAAAAGAACAGAGACGTCTTGAAAAGCTGTAAATCGTCAGTGAGGAATGGCCATCGATGACCTGTACAACACAGAGGACACAGAATGCGACCTGGTGGAGAGAAACAAAAACAGGTCACGTTTAGGTGTTTCTGCAGGTCTCGGTTTCGAGAGGCGCCCTCACTCAGCTGGTGGATTGGAACAGACGCCGCGAAGACCATGTACAAGCATCCACACTGAATTTGTTAAGCGGAGTAGGTACCTGGCCGCTTTGACAAGTTTGCGACATTGAGGTAAAACAAGCGCCAGAAGCAGAGACAGCAAAGGCGGCCAATTTCGACGGCCTTTGACTTTCGAAACTGCTTCTTTTTCGTTCCAAGAAAAGAACAGATGCAAGAGTTTATCCCGGTTTTTGTGAGATTGAATGGCTGACGGTAGTTGATGCCCATGTTGGGAATCCTGTATTGATGCCGGTACATCGTCATTCTGTGCCCAGGCTCCCCCGTGCACCCATTGAAGGCATGCCACCTGGCCGAGGTGGTCCCAGTTAATTTCTCTGCTATCAGAGCCTGGCCTTCGCTGTTCCAGAAAGACAGTCAGCGACATCTTACGAGCTGCCGGCTGGTGTTTGCAGGGAACCATGTGCTATTGGGCGTCGAGGCAGAGCATCCGTCCCCGCCAATAGTGTCCCGATAACCCAATCAGTTCAGACAGATTTGCCCACAACCTTTAGAGGTGCAGTCTCTGAGGGGACAAATCAGAGCTCGTCGTGTACACAACCATTTTCATTGCCCTCTTCCCCTGAAATTTGAAGCTTGACTGATTCGCTGCCCCCATTCTACAATGACCTTCCCTTTGAAAAAAAAGGTAAAATTTCTTCAGATCTCGCCCAGCCCCCCGTCCCAAGTTGCGGTGTCTTCAAGACACCTTAGACCGAGATGTCAGAACCACCACCCCTATCTCAAGCACCCTAGCTCCCCGTCTTCCCCCCTGGTCCAACGGTCCCCATCGCCCGCCGCCGCGCCTGCAGGAGGGAACCCTGTTGCAGCCAAGGTAATATCCCATCGCCGCTAGCTGCAGAATCGCCTCCATGGCGCTTCCAACAACTGGTTCACGTCGGTCGATTGCACTCCACGTCACCGGCTCCAGGGGGCGCTATCGCCTGCTGTAGACAGGCCCTGCTCGACGGGATCTCAGGTAGGTTTTGTTCCACACAGCCTGTAAGGGGAAGCTTTTCCAGCCATCGTCTGTGTGTGCCCCAGGGCTGCTTGTGCTTCGTGCTTGTGCTTGTGCTTGTGCGTCTCGGCCGCCCAGCCTAAGGGATCGCTTGACAGCCTCCTCTGTAGCTTGTTCAGGTCACTGCAACCTAAGCCAAGGAAAGGTACCTACTCTGGCCGCTGCTCCTGCCGCCCGTGGACCGTGGTCGCATGTGGAGGCGACCTGTCTTGCCCTTTTCTCTCTTGAAGCTACCTACCCGCCCGCTCCTTCCCCATGATCCCGTCCATGGATCTCTCGTCTTTCTCCTTCCGTCAATCGTTTCCAGTCATCCTCTCTCCGTACATTCACTCGCTATAATCGGCCACTGGCCAGTCACTCATTCAATCTTTTGATCTTTCTCGCACTCCTTGATTCTCCCTCTATTCGTTTGATGCTTCATTGATTATTCTTTTCTCTTCTTGGTTATTTCCCTTTTTGGCCTCATATTTTACGCATCACCAGTCAAGTCAGACAAGATTTCACGACCTCAAGATTCAACTTTACGATAGTTTGGATATCTGGTATTTGGTTGCTCCGACTATTGCTTGCTCGACAATCTTACAAAATTTTGGTACTCCATTAATGCCATCTTCTCGCTGTGGCTCTTAATTCCTCCGTCGACCTCCCGTCCCGGCCGTGGCCCTTCTCACGACCTCCGAACCCCTGACCCACCCCGGCTCCGATAGAATCGACGTCTACGTCTTGACGATAATTCTTCCAGAGGTCAATTGATCTTGCCCATTCTGGGGACAAGATTGTCAGCTTCTTCTTTGTCTCCTCATGTTGTGGATAGAACGGCCATTGCCGCCCTGTGCGTAGAGCATGTCGGTCTCCCCGTCTTGCTCTCCGCCGAGACGGGCTTTACACGAGCGCACCGACTCCGAGAACAACCGCCTCCAGATTCGAATCGTTCCTTACAGTCCGCCCCGAATCGCTTCCGACGGCACCACGTCCCGGCCCGTCTCCTACGCTGATGCGAGTACCGAGACCGATCCGGAGCTTAGTCAAATCTGCTGCGACCCGATACATTCCTCAAGTCCACTCTTTGAAACGCCTTCGCCATCCCTGCAGCGGGGCAGGACTCGAAAGGCACTGTCGCCTTCACCATTGAGCCGTTACCCTCAGTATCCTTCCTCTGACATTGAGCTGAGCCCATCTCCCTGGACGCCACACAACGATGCCGACGACGAGACTTCCGATGTTTCACATCCACGCTCCCGCGAACCATCGACGTCTCCTCGACCCCCATCTCGCCGGAAGGTGATCAACGTACACGCCGATAAGACCTTCTCTGTACATCCTCAAGAGGCCTCAACTTCGTCGAGAGTCGACTCTTTCTGGTCTCGATCTTTCACAGCCGGCAGCAGTTCCTTTGGTCGGGCATCGTTTGGTCGAGGATCCTTGGGTCAATTCAGTGAAGACCGTGCCAGTCGCCCAAGTTCTCCCTTGACGCCTCTTACAGAGCGAAGTCTCAAGTCGCCAATTCCCTCCTCGCCGCCACAAGCTCTCGTTAGTCCAGACAATTCCTCGCCATGGAACTACCGCATGTTTGGGGGTTTGCGCAAGGTGCCAACCACACCTGATGTGAAACAGTCACAGTTGCAGATTCCGGGACCAGCTCCTGAACTGCCTCTCCCCCCTCTGCCTGAGATTGAGTTCTCAGACCCAGGAGTTGGCCCGTCTTCACAGTTGCTCAACCAAAAGACGTCGTTTCAGTCGACTCTTTCCGAGCAATCAAGATCAACCCTGTCTGACAGGACCAACTATAAAGTCTATGGCCAGAGCTCCCCAGTGGCTGTTGCCGATTTGACAAGCTTACCAGCATCGTCTATTCATTCCAACATTGAACTAATCGGCGATCCTTCATCAGTGGATCCCTCCTTGCATGACAATACTCGTCCTCAAACAAGGGACAGCGACGCGAACTACGTAGTTCATGGTCACTCAGCCTCTTCATCTGTTGTTGCTGTCAGGACCCGCGTAAGGCCAGAGTACTCTCAAGAAAGTCTCGTAGTCCCTCCTCTGCGAACCAGGAAGAGGCGATCCTCAGACACTTTTGGTCTCGTCAAGACTCGGTCCCGTGAGACTCTTCGGTCGGCATCGCTGACCTCGCTGTCGACAATCTTCACTCAAGAAGCCACTCGTGGCCTCTTTGTTGGACCTGCCACCATTCTTCACCACACTGGTCCAAGCTGGTATGACCCTGCCACTGCTAAGAGCCCCAACATCAATACCCCGCGCTCCCACCAATGGAGCGGCCAGCTCTCAACTGTCATGTCAGAAAGCGAGGGAGGTAGTGAGCCGGCATCTCGTGCTCTATCTCTCTCATCCGTCCCCGGCAGACGCGGCAGTGGTCTAGGTAGCAGCCACAGCAAGTACGTCTTGAGCATGGCTTCTTCACTCGCTGGCCTCGAGGAGCATATCGAAGCTTCCTCTCACCACTCAAGAAACAGCTCACTGGAGCCCCCTGCAGCTGCGCACGTTCGGAGAATGTCTCGCGACCCTATGACGGGAACCATCCGTCTTATTCGCGATCATGATGAGGATGGTGATGGTCTTGCGGATCTGGAAGTGCTTCACCATCGCTCCTCACGAACACGGATGGGAAAGTTCTTGATGAGCTATGCCTCGGATCGGAGTCTTCGATCTACTGCTAGCTTCAATGCTGCCGTTCCAACCTGGGCGAAGTGAGTACATATATGAACAACTGATGAACTTGTAACTGACTCTTCCAGGGTTTACTATGGTAGTGGCGAACGAAAGTGGCTTGCTGCTCAGCCTTCTATGGAGTCAATGTACTCTGAGTTCAGTGATAGCCAGCCTCCTGCTTCGTTCCTCAGCAGAACACCAAGCCAGGATGCCAATGTCACTAACATCCACAACCCTCGGCGCCGACCTCGAGAGCCTGTTCCTCACCGGAGATCTGAGGCAGGCTCTATGGATATTACTCCCGCACCACCAACTCACCCAGTCATGACGGTTGTTCGCAACTTGAAGAAGCAAACCTCGAGCATCTGGTCGCCTCATCTGGCCCGTGATCGACGACCCTTTCAACACAGCATCTGGCAGCCACCTACCTCGGACTGGGAAGTTCGGACCGAGTTGACTGGACGACGAAATGCCCAGGTCACCATGTTTGTAGTGGGATTCATCTTCCCTTTGGGTGAGTTTATTGACATCGTCACTTGAGTTGAGCAATCACTAACTGTAACAGCGTGGATGTTTGCCGCATGCATGCCCCTTAAGCCAGTTCAGTCGGAAGATACTGAACGCAACCACAGCACATCTAAACTAGAGGTGCGACGCAACCCATCTGGCCAGACGATCCCCGAAGAGGACCACGTCTTCACCAGCGCAATCTGGTGGAGAAAGGTCAACCGTGGCATGTCCATCATTGGCGTGCTCATGGTTGGCGCCATCATCGCCCTCATCGTTACGGGCGTCAGAGCTCACTGGGGCCAATAATATTCTACAACCAACAAGACATCACGTTCTGATGACCTGAAACTTCACGGCATCTCAACGATTGACGACACATCACGACGATACTTTGTTTTTGCTTATCGATCAACTTTGATCTTTCAAGTCTCACGATCTTTTACGCACCTTGTCAAAAGCTTCAACGACCAACGATTTTATTCTGAACAAACACCTTCGACGAGACACGATGTTTTTGGATTTTGTTTTACTTTTCATGTCTCAACGTTTCAACGACATACGATTTTGCCCTTTTTGAATTCCCTTGCCCAAGACTCCCTTACACGACACACCGTCCCCTTGGATCTCATTTACTCGAGACTTGCAACACTGCAACCTTTTCTCTTTTACACAAACAACTTACATGGGCTCTTGTACCACCAATCTACCAATCATATCATATATGGATCAATCCGTCCGTATACCTGTACTATAGTTGGATCTGGCAGCAATGCTGAGCGGGAGAAAAAAGGACTGACAGCATGAAGACGCTCATTCTTACGATACCATGTAATTACTACACCATACCAGGCCCTGAGCACTTGCACTTGGGCGTCACAGGAGAGCCGCAATGGCTTATCCCAGAGATAGACTAATGAATATCATGTAGAATCTACAGTACCTACTTGAGACTAAAGATTGGCTGATTCATTCCATCGTTGATGTCTTACATTCGCTTACAAGCTAACTTCCCAAGACCTGAAACAGACACACCATGATAACACCGGATTGATTGCTTCGTGGAGATGAGATGTGCGCCACACCGCACCTGATGATTACTCAGTATGAGCCTTGGTCCCGTTCCCATTGATCCCGTTGACCTTGAGCTGATGGGCTTCAAATTCAGCCCTGAGCTTCTTCTGCCTGGCCTCAACCTCGGCCCGAATCTCCTCGACGGCCTCGTTGATATCACCCTCTGGATCCTTCGAGATGCCTAGGATGGGTTCCTTGCCCGTCAGGCTATCCGTACTGAGAGAGCGGACCAACTTGGCGCTTGCTCGGCCCTGGCGCTTCTCGAGCTGCTTCTTGAGGGCGAGCTTGCCGGGGGAGTGGAAGAAGACGAGGGACAGAGCGGTCCAGATGATGGCGTAGAAGTAGACGCGGGACCAGGCTAGCAGAGAACCCTTGAGGGAGAGGACCAGGAAGGGTGCCGTGACAAAGGTAAAGGTGAGCTGGGTGGCGAGGTAAGATGCGTAGTCGTAGTACTTCTTCTTGGGAGTGGGGTTTCCGGTCACGGGGTCGAGGAAGAAGGGACGGACGTGACGACGGAAGTCTAGAGGATGTTAGGATGTCAATGTGGTTGTAGATCTTGAGAAACTCACGCTTTGCGGCTGTCTGGATGAAGCTCGCGAGGACAAAGCTCAGGTAGTAACCCGGGTAGAAGCCATGCCACAAGGCACTGGTTCCAAATGTCATGAGACTGGCGCGGAAGCCGGGCTTCTTACCACGGGGCGTAACGCGCAGATAGACGTAGTTCCTGAGCCAGTTGTTGGTATTCATGTTCCACCCGCCGAGGTAGCCTCGCGGGTTCTGGGCCGTCTCGACAGCCCAAGGGTCAATGTTCTGCAGACGGTTCCATGAGATCTTGCCAGTAACAGGATCCACGCCGTTGTAGCCCAGACCCGCGAGGATGCAGGAGCCTTCTGTGAGGTACCAGACACCGTAGTACTTTAGGCGTGCTGTGAAGCTGACCATGTACATGGACCAGACTCGACGGAGGAGGCCGTACTCGACGAATGAGTCTGCTGTTAGCATGCTGGGGTAGTAGGAGCCGCTGAAGCCCATGAAGAGACCGATTAGGACGAGACCGCTCACGGCCTTCCAGGCTGCGGGACCACCACTTCGAGGGATCTTTCGCTTCTTCCTGACGGGAGGCTTCTTGGCTGGGTCGACGTTGGAGACGTCAAACATGGTTGTATCAAGCCATTGTCGGTAGTCGGTGTAGTCAAAAGACGGACCAGCGAAGAGGGCGGGGAAGAAGAGAACCCAACCAGCATAGTCCAACAGAGGAGGAAGCTCCTTAAGTCTATTCCTCTTCTGAGAATCGGACAGTTGATCATCAGGGAGCTGGCCGTCTGCAACGTTCCAGCAAAAGGCGCTCAGCTTCATGAGGAGCACCATCTGGGCACCCGTGACGTCGACGCTCGAGGGGTCGTCGGCGATCTGGCGGTGGATGTGGTTGACCGACATGTGGCCCATGACAAAGGCGAAGCCGATCCATGGCATATAAGGGCTCGTGCGGAGGAATTTGGCGATGCAGTAGGTGCCACCGGCGCTGATGAGGAGGGTACGGATGCCGTCCCAGAGATCGAAGAGGCCGACGAGGTAGAAGAGGGAGACGCTGGGTGTGTTAGCTCGACGAGTTGGTAGAGGTATCGGAGGTTGTATACCTGACGACAAAGATGTTCTTGGCATCGGGTCTCGAGTCGGGGATTCGCTTTAGAAGAGCTGCGAAGGGGTAGGATAGGAGAAAGGAGGAGACTAGCTTGACTGAGAGTGGAGGTATTAGCGACGACATTGTTGAGGAATCCTGTGTAAAGGATGAAGAAGAGGATCAACTTACGCTCATCGGGAGATGCACCGAGGCTATTAGCCAAGGCCACGAAAGCTAAATGCGAGTTGAAAGTTAGAGATGGATAGCTTTGGAGGTTATCATGAAGCTTTCAACTTACGCCTATGCAAGAAGAGGAGCATATTTGTCGCGGGCACAAACGCTCAAGACAGCAGATGATAAAAAAAAGGAATTGAGAAAAAGGGATCGCGATGGTATATCCCTTATACCATGACTTCAACAACTACCGAGACAGACTCCTGAGGTGGGTTAAAGAGGGAGGTCAACGATGGATGCAAGGGACGAGAGGAAGGGAATTCTAGACGTCATAATCTTTTTATCCCCAACATTTCTGTTGGAGAATGCGAAAAAAAAAGCTTGGATGGGGAACAACCTGTGACGTCCCGAGCCCCACGTGGGGAGGCCATGCTTCATTCACGTGTGCAACATGGCGGGGTGATGCATTTAATGATCTCCCTGCCTATTTTACGCGTGGTCTTACAGATAAAAGTGATCACGAGGATATAGTAAGGTAGCCTCTCAAGGTCTGGAGTTTAAGCACATGTTTGTGATTTGAATTGATATTGATCGGTTTTACTTATCTATTGAAAAAACTCGTGAACGGGTACGTGATACAGAGACGTTTTTTCACATGCGGAGTGTTACACATAATCTGCAGCCGCCTCAACAGCTTCTTCAACTCAATTTCTGATCGTTTAAAATGGTATCTACGAGATGTTTCTATTCTGCAGGGAGAAAAAGGAGAACTCCAGAGTCAGGATTTTTGCTACGGGGTATAGGCATTTAGGGAATTTGCTAGGTTGTTATTTGGCCAACTACCGAGTTTGAAAGGAGAGCCGTGGGGGATGAAACGATTTCTACAACAAGGCGGCAAAGACCACAAAAACCGTTGGGTGAGACAAAAGACGAAACTGCAAAGAGGGCCCCACTTTGTAATAGAGTGCGGGCTGCCTCTGACTTTCTCTTTCTGGACGTTCACTGCAATTTTAACCCAAGCCGGGCCCTTCTCGATCACCAGGACCTATACCGGATTTGCTGAGCCGATTCAGTGTGGATATATGTCTGTCTGTGACTTTATTCACTGCAATTTTGGCTCCTACCGGACCCTTCTTGTTCACCAGAACATCTCGAGCCAAGTCGCAATCATGTAGGAGACCCCCTCTAGGTAAGTTATCGTGAGGAGATAAATAAGGGACCCAGGATACTCTGACCTCCCACTAACCTAGGGGGAAAACTAAGGTGCGCTGCTTGTCGGCCTCAATCAGTTGAAGTATCCAATGAGAATTGAGGTACTTGTTCTTCACTGCAATTTTAGCACAAGCTGGTCCCTTCTCGTTTACATAACATCAGGGCGTCTTGAGTTATACGAATCAAAATGCAGCCTTCACTGCATTTTTAACTCGAGCTGGCCCCTTCTAGCTCAGACACCATTAGGACGTCTCGAGTCGAGCTACAGCCGCAACCTCAGCCTTCACCGCGGTTTTAACCCCATAGGCATTTCTCGCTCACCATCAAATCTCAGGTTAAGTCGTAATCATAGAGGAGGTCCTCTAGGCAAGTTACCGTGATAAGATAAACAGGGGCATCTCTGGCCCTCTTTGGAGTTTGACCTCCCGCCAGTCTAGGGAGAGAGGCAAGGTGCGCTGCTGGTTAGCCTTAGCTAGCTAAAGGGAATATAAAGGTTTAGCAGCCAAACAAAGTTGTCCGTGACCGAGAGTCTTGATCTTCACTACTTACAATTTTAACCCAGGACGGGCCCTTCTCATTCACCAGGGCCTTTCTATGTGTCTGAGCCTCTGTACTATTGGGCGAATCTCGTATTTTTAGTTACCCCCTCCTGTAGGGCCCGAGTTCTAACTCCGCACAATCTAAGGGTTCACTGCAATTTTAACCTAAGACGGGCCCCTTCTCGTTCATACCAGGGCGTCTCGTGTTGAGCTGCAATCCTATAAGAGACTTCCTTTAGAAGTCGTCGCAATAAAACGAAAAATAAAGGAAAAAAAGACAGCTTGCATACACGATGATGACTTACTGTTGATGGGCCAAACCTGATTTCTTTTTTATCAGTCTCTGTTTCTAACGAGCCTTCACTGCAACTTTAACCCAAGCCGTGCTCTTCAGTGCACAGCCCCATAACTGTGAATTTGTTTCACTGCAGTTTTAACCCTAGCGGACATCTCTCGTTCATCAGGACCTTGCTAGATGTTTTTAGCCATCACTGCGATTCCAACCCAAGCCAGGCCCTTCTCATTGACCAGGGTGTCTTCAGTTGAGCCGCGATCATGGCGCAGCCTCAGCCTTCGTTACATTTCTAAACACAGTTGTGCATTCCTCTTGTCAGATACTTCCTCCAGGCAAGTCATCATGATGGGCTAAACAGGGACATCTCTGACCCCCCTTTGAGTTCTGACCTTCCCAAGCTAGAGAGAAAGGCAAGGTGGGCAGGCTGGCCTCGATCAATTAACATAAATATCGAGGTTTAATAGCCAAACAAATTAACCCACAACATAGTAGGAGTTCTTGGACCTGCACGTCGCCCCCTCCCCGAATTCCAAAATCCCCTTCACTGCAATTTTAACCCCGGCCGGGCCCTTCTCGATCATCAGGTCTCGAGTTGAGTTGCAATCATGGAGGAGGTTTGCCCCAGGTGAGCTCAGCCTTTGCTGTAGTTATATCTTCTGGGTTGAACCAGGATAATCTGTGATGCTTTTCTCATCACCTCATTTCACTGAAGAGAGCAAGTACCTCTGACCCTATGCAAGACGATTAATCTATTACTCACTCTTGTTGATACAAAACTTGCACCCCTTGGCGCTTAAAGAAAAGTGTTACTAGCATTCGGTTTCTTTGCACTGCAATTTCAACCCAGTCCGGACCCTTCTCGTTCACCAGCAGGGCGTCTCGGTTCTTTTCACTGCAGTTTTAACCCCAGCCGGGCGTTTGAAGAATTGCAGGACTGATAAACCCCTGGTCAAGGCCTGGGTTCACGATAAGGTTGCACTTCCATGATTGCTGCAACAATGTCTGCTTCATGCCGTATATTGAACCATCAACCAAACGACCTAGAGCAAAGTAAATATGAATCCCACTCGCCCTTGTACTCCAGCCACGCCATTGTCTTAGTCAATACAAGAGAACACCCTCTGTGCCTGTGCTCATTAAAATACTGTACACGCATAGGAACTGATGTCTTTCAACCCCAAATTACATCTTTTATTCTATTTTCCCTTCTCGTGAAACTCCTGCCAGTCTCTCTAATATCTGTCACCGACTGGTCAAAAGTAAACCGTCTAAGAGTTGGCATCGCGGGCGCTCTTAGCACTGGCGCTCATGGTTGGCCTCACTGTAGGCAGCGAATTTCGGGATGAGACCGACTGTCGCACACGAGCCCAGGCGTACACAATACCACTGACGAAACCGATAAAGATAGCGGACACACTGCCCGCTGTAACGGGGGCTGAGAAGAAGACGAGGCCGCTAATAGCGATGGGTAGCTTGTTGAGAGCACCCACCATAGAGTAGGTAGTCGAAGACGTAACTCGAATGCACCAAGCCGAGCAGTAAGAGATAAAGATAGCAGCAAGACCGGAGTAAATCATGCCGATAATGATCTTGTTGCGTGTCTCCTCGGGGAAGTTGCGAGCAAAGTTAAAGGCGGACCAATCCTCGCTGATCAACGAGCAAACCACAAGAACGGGAATCGTGAGAAGGTTGTTGTAGTACATGGCTAGAAACGGTCAGTAAACTAAGAATCAAGGCGTCATGTGCAACATACTATCCCAATCCTTAAAGTTCATCTTCTTGATAACCTTGCGCATGCCGAGCACATAAGCAGCGCTGCAAAAGACGTTCATGCCCATCCAAGCGTATCCGGCGTTGAGGGTGGACATGGCATCAGCCGAGTTGCTAGTGCCAAAGTCGCCGGCAATGGCGCTCTGGATATCAGCCCAAGCTGCCACGACGGAGCTGAGAACCATGAGACCAAAGGAGAGCAGGGCCATTGGGGTAACGCTGCCGCCGAACCAAAGCACCTCGCCGTAGGCAATGACGATAATGGTCAAGTTCTTGAAGATTGTATAAACGGGAACCGAAAGAAATTGAAGCGATTTGGTGCTGGTGTAAATCATTCCAACCAGCAGGAGCGAGATAGGAAACCCTTCGTTTTGTTAGTAACGGTAGCACAGAATTTAAGCTGGGAACATACACTTCTTTGCCCTGTCGGGATCAAAAGGAGCCAGGACTTTGATCAGGCCTAGCTGCTTGCACAGAGTAATGGTAGCAATGCACACGATAGCCTATACGTAACCCAACAGTCAGAACAACACTTCAATCCCCAATCATGTATACAAGCATACCTGAACGGTCAAGTAGAAAAAGTTGAGGTTCCAGAAGCTACCGGAAACGACATACTTGTTCACCACGGTCATACTGATCGAAGAGAAGCAGTACGCCACGATGGACAAGGGCGGGCTCTTCTCGAGCTGCTCCAGACTGCTCCCATGCATATTCGAGCCGTAGGCGGAACGGGTCGGGGACCTCGCCAGGAAGGCATCCTTCTCCTTCTTTCCGTAGTCGTCGCCCATGCGCACGACATAGTCCTCGTTTTTCTTATCCGTCATCGTGAACTAGCGTGTGGGGAGCAAAACGAATTCGTGATCAGCGCTGGGATGTAACGGGAAGCGTCGGGTTCAGCCGTCGAAGGTGATGGGCGAAGGATGGGAATCGTGATCGAGTTTCGGCTTGAGGATCGAGTCGCGTTCAAAGAAGGAACAAAGTAGAAAACACGATGAGGGCTCCTCGTCCTTGTCCCTTGCTGTAAATCGATTTTCTTCTCCCTTCGCCTGGCCAGAGCAAGATGCCACAGGTCGAGGGGTTCAAAGAAAGATAGGGAGACGTGGAGCAACGGGGGCGCGTTGCGCTTAGTCATGCAGCCAGGGGTTTGAACCTTTTCAGTGGGTAGGATCTCACCTTGGTGCGCCCCAGATGCGCATCTGACAGGTTGAGCCAAAATTAGCCCTGGAAGCTCGTAAAGAATTCGTGTAGAAATCAAACCAAGTCAAGGGCGATCCCTAGGTCGCCCACTTGGTATGAAAGACTCTGGTGTGGCTGTCCTTGGTGAGTAAACCACATATGTGTCCTGCCGTGGCTTCCGGGCAATTTCAAGTAGCGGCAGATGCAGCAGCCTCAACTTCAGGCTGTGTAGACTCTTCACCGGCTTCCTTGTCGTCATCTGGAACTGGAAAGTTGAGATGCTTCCAATCCTCTAGTTCTTCTGTAACTGAGCGCATGCGATCCCGGATGCTTTCGATAGCGTAGCTACCCAGCAGCAGCCGCAGCGGTGGATACGAGCAATGTCCGAGCTGCCACACGAGCTCGGCGCACTTGACTGCGCTCGTGGGCCGATGCTTGTCACCGAGCCACTGCACGATGCGCCGTGCGTGGAGGGCCGGCGATGTCGGGTGTCCGTACGTTTCGCTCGGCGGCTTGACGAGGAAGTGGCCCCACGACGTCGGGAGCGCCGTGTCCTGCATCTCGGGCTCTTCAGGTCTCACGTGGCCCGGCTCGATGAGAGTCGCCTTGATATTGAAGGCATCCGTTTCGTAGAGCATCGCTTCGATGAGTCCCTCGACTGCGTATTTTGTAGCGCAGTAAGGACCAAGACCTGGAACACCCAGCGCACCTGAGGTTGAGCTGAAGATGAGATATCGTCCTGCACCCTGCCTCCGGAAGTAAGGCAGCGTAGCATGAATGATGTGAAGCGTTCCCATAAAGTTGGTCTCAAACTGATTCCGGATGTCATGCTCATCCTGATCTTCACACGCGCCGATGACGCCGTAACCAGAGCAGTTGACGACGACGTCGATGCGCCCAAAGTGTTGAAGCGTGCGCTCGACGACACGGTTCACGGACTCACGGGCGCGAACGTCACACAGCGCGCCGAGACAGTTCTCGTGGATGTTTTCCATGTCGCGGGGGCTCGTCTCAAAGACGCGCCCGACAGAGGTGACAAGGTCTCCGTGGGATAGAGCACACTTGACGAGTGAGCGGCCCATCTGGCCAGTGCCCCCAAATATCTGGCAACTGTAAGCATCTGGTTTGGACCGAGGGACCGTCTCAATGGCAACATACAACCCAAACCAGCTGTCTCGGGGGAGCGCTGCCCTGAGGAGGATCGCAACTCGCCGGGAGCTGTGGCACCCGCGATCTTGCTGATGCCTCGGTAACATCAGACGCTTCTGTTCTCGTATCCATGGTCGATTTTATTTGCGTTTATACAGGTCGAATTCTTAATATTTGAAAGTATGGCTGGTGTTGAAGAAGGAGGATTGAGTTGATGACACCGCCCGTTCAATGCCTAAACCCCAGGTTTTGGTTTGGCGATGACTTGTAGCGGTGGCGGGGTTGAAGGTCCAAGTGTCTGTACGTATCGGTTCTCAAGCCCCACACAAAATGAAGGTTCCTGGAGAAGAGACTGCAATTGCGGCCGTAATATCACGTTTGACGGTATGATTGGTACGTCACATGAATAGGAACACTAATTGAGTTCATTATCTTTCAAAAACTATAAACAATTGCTGTTGATTCGTTCCTGCAGCAGTTGATCGGCGGCCGACGTTCGGTCCACGTCTCTCCGGCATCCCGGTCCTTGGAATCAAGACCCGAAACCGGGCGGACCGGGACCACCTCCGAAAGACTCCGGCATGAAGAGTAGAATGATGGCAACAAAGTCTGGGTTCATCAGAGTCCCAAACCTGCTTACAGCCTAGAATGATAAGTCAGTCTCACCTGTGGCGGCTTCACTTAGACCGTCCCCCGCAACTCCGCATTGCATGGCCAATGCCGTGAGCCGGATTACTTGCTGACCATGATGAGATCACTGACGCCCGCTACTCAAGTCCAATTCACACACGATAATCGAAAGACCAAGAATCAAAACCTCGAGGATGGTAGAGACAGGATGTAGTTGGCTACCTAGACTGGATATCTTCAAAAACTCCCGCTTAAGTCTCGACTCCAACAGAATCCAAAAACGGCGCGGCAAGAAACCTAAGGAATCTTTATCCAAAATTGGATAATATCTTGAACTGCCTTCCTCAAAGGTGGTTCCATGTTGCTTGGCTGCAAAACCATGTACTTTTTTCTCTGCAAGTTGGCTTGGCCTGCGCTTCTGGCACCACTTGTAAATGACGTAAAACACCCTTCAAATCACGCCAACCGTGCGCTCTCCATCATGGCGCAAAGTCCCCTCAGCGATTGAGGGCTTCGTAATCGTATAGACATGACGATATTGAAGTAGTCAAAAAATGTCTCTTTTGTTTTTTTTCATAATCTGGACGGGGTTCTGCCAAAGACTGGCTCGGGATTGGTCTCCTCGTAAACAATGAAAGGCTGGCTGGCTCGGTTCCCACGTGGGGCCTCTCACTGGGCAGGCTCAGCCAGGAACGTCTTGACGTATTCCTGTCGGTGGCCGTTCTGGTCTACCTCGGGGCCGCGGTTCAGGGCCGTCCACTTGGGGTCCTCCTTGAACAGGCGCATCGCGTGGACGTACTGCCAGAGTCAGTACCTGAAGCTACTTCACAGTGTCTGTAGAACGTACGTTGGTCTCGTCGGTGGTGAAGCGGTGGTAGATGCCAGCAGGAAGAATGAGCAAGTCATCCTTCTCAAGCAGGACACGCACCCAATCGTCGTCCTTGCTGCGAACATCAAAGTATCCGCGTCCACCACGGATGTAGCGGATCTCCTCATCCTCGTGCAGGTGCTCAGCAAAGAACATCTTGACCTTTGACTCGTAGACATCGCCCATGGTCTGAGGGGAGACGGTGATCTCGTCGCGGTTCTTGTAGCCTCGGTCGCGGGCCAGGTTGTCGACCGACTCGAGCTCAGGGAGGTGGTAGTAGTAGACGCCGATGGCGAGGAGGTCGTCGACGTTGACGGGCTTGCCCGAGTCGTGGGGGAGGCGCTGGTCGCCCTGCAATGATTGTTAGCTTTGTTCGCTTTGGTATAGGGGATCGCGTACAGGAAGACCGTCGTAAAAGTAGGCTCGCATGATGACTGTAGGTGGATTGTCTGAAGAGGGGATGTTGTACAGAAGAGAGTTCCGTTCCGAGAGCAAATGCAGTGATATGTATAAGCCAAGTGGCTCGCGTCAGCAGGTCAAGTCTTTTTTCGCTACAAGCTTCCGACTGGGGTCAGCCAGGCCAGGCCAGGCCTTTTTACTTGGGTACCATTCGCAAAGACCCAGTTCGGGCAGGTAGCGAAGGTTCCATGGTGGCGGGGTTAACCTGGAATGTCGGCAAAGCTAGCGACGTCAGCGCTTTTGCAAGGGTCTCTTTGCTGCGCTGACATCACAGCCACAGGTTGCATACAGACAGGAGTGCAGTTCTAGACTCTGCTACAAATTAGTGATAAAAAGCCAGCAATTATGAGGCTCTACAGCTCATAGCGGGGGAAGAGCCTGCATTCTTGTTGGGCAAACTATAACCGGTGTTGTGCCCCGCCCGTTCACATCGTCGCTGCAAGACTACGATAACAGATAGACATTGAATAATCAGTGTATCAGCGCTAAACGGCGAATGCAGCCGTGTCATTTCAATTCACCAACGCCATGAACCCAACCCCCCTACCATGAAAAGAGTTTCCTGTCCTGGTCTCTCTATCATAACGCCGACCCTCAATGCCAATTCGAATAGAAATAATGTGAGCATGTACGCCAATGTGGCCCATTGAGCCACCGTGAATGTGTTTGCATATGCCACCCTTGCCAACCTTGTCGCCTCTGGCTCACAAGTCACGGGGCGCCACGTCCCTCGCTCCAGCGACCAAAATGTCGTTGTCAGTACCCTCATCAACGTCGTTGCGAACACGCGGCTCAAATAGACGCCTCCACCAGCCTGGGGGATCCAGAGGACGGGAACCGTTGTGCAGTGGGGGGTAAACGTCGCTGAAAAAGTACCAGACGTGTCCAATCACAACACCCATGATCTCATCCTTGGGAACCGTGCCATGAAGGACAAGGCTGAAGCCCATCAACACCCAGGGGAGGTACGGGGCGGTAAAGACGAGCAGACCCAGAAAGCTGAGTCTGGTATCGGGATTCCGCCGGGACCAGATGTATACGAGCGTGGATGAGAGCGGGTGGCCGAGGAAGGGCATCGAGACGAGTGGCGACAAGGCGATAAGACTGGCCATCGCATAGAGGAGTAGCCATGAAAAGTGCGCAGGCGAACGCCCGGACGACTCTTCAAGAAGTCGTGCATAGCGTTGGAGGAAGTAGACGTGGAAGAGGAGATCGAGCGAAAAGGGGCCGAAGTATAGGAATGTTGTCAAGAGCCGCCAATACTACAAAAGAGGATATGTCAGCAAGAGTATAGGAAGACCCAACTCCCGGAGAGGTAAAGGATAAAGAAGGAAATGGTATAGAGAGGGAGATACTGCATCAAGAAGACTGGAACTAACCTGTGATTTCACAAATACAGCGCGGAAGCTGTAGAAGAGTTGGAAAGGTGTCACCATCTGGCACTGAACCAAGGCGCTTGTCAGAACAGTCGCAGTGGTCCACCACCGAGTACACGTCGGCATTTCCCAAAACCACGCCTCGAGAGGCAGACGGCCTCCATCCATGACTTGATCCATTGGGGGCGACTGTTGGTCAGTTGTTGTTGAGGGGGAGAGTTTTCGTATCAAGGGCGTTTCTAGAGGGTGTGTTGCTGCTACTGCGCGGGCAAGTGGGACAAGCGAAAGGCGATGATCGGAGCTGAAGGACAACGTCCGTGGATGCTAACGTAGGGGAGAAACAGGAACCATGAATTTCAGGTGCAGAGGAAAATCATTAGGCGTTCATAAAATTCTCCGGGTAAGAATGATGCAAAGCTGGAGAGAGAGAGAATGCGATATGCGGAAGATGACAGAATAGAGGATGAGACACGTAAGGCGGGATATCCAGGCGCCGGCAACCGATGGATGGATGGATCCAGGGACATTCGGCGGGCGAGAAGCAATCCCGTCTTAGCGTGGGGTCGCCTCACCTCCACCTCCGGAATGACAAACACAGCAGGTACGGAGTACTTTGACCGATGTACCTTTTTTGCTCTGTTACAAAAAGGTGGCTGGGGAGTTTTGTGGCTAGTGCGCTGTGAGTGGCTGAAGACGGAATCAATTAAACTGGAAAATCGCGGGGCTGGGGAGAACGAGAAGCACGCGCTCTCGCGCCCCTTCCTACATAGTTTACGCGGTTGGTCCTTTCCGCCTTTGCGAATCGCTCACACTCGTTTCCACTCCTTTCAACTCCTTCTTTGTCCCAAATAAAACTCCAAAATAATTATTGTTTCGAGCGATCGAATTTCAGAAACTCGCCTTATTTTGCTCGAGAGTTTACCACTCGCTTGCGGTCCTTTACGGTGTTCGATCAACAAGCTGTTGGAGCTTCAAACCAAGACCGACCTTCTCCTACACGCTCCTCACAATGCCTCCGAAGAAGGCCTCGAGACCTTCTGGTGCGGGCCGAGGCCGCCCGTCACGGACAAGCGATGTTCAAGGTACGAAAGGTTATAATCGTCGTCAAGACACTTGCTGACAGAGATTTAAGCTGGCGATCCCGTCCCCGTTCGCGCAAAGCGTCGCTATCGTCCTGGCACCGTCGCCCTTCGCGAAATCCGACATTATCAGAGCAATGCAAAGCTCCTCCTCCGAAAACTACCTTTTGCGCGCCTAGTGAGTGGCATTCGTGTCTGGAACTTCACCCCTGAAACTAACACTTCGCTCCTAGGTTCGAGAAATCGCTTTGACAGTACGACCACGAGGCGAGGGCATGCGCTGGCAAAGCCAAGCCATCATGGCCCTTCAAGAAGCTGCCGAGGCCTATATGGTGCACCTGTTCGAGGATACCAACCTATGCGCCATCCACGCGAAGCGCGTGACCATTATGCAGAAGGACATCCAGTTGGCGAGACGGATACGCGGTATCTGGGGCGGTCTGGGTTAAGAAGGGACGAAAACTGATACGGTGTAATGCGACAATGGAGAGGGGATAGGATGGGACATGGACGGCGTTTGGCGCTCTCGAGGACAAATACCTACGGGCTTGTGGTTTTCTGTTGATTTGCTTGGTATGTTGAGTGCATTGGTTGTAGCACTTGGAGCGGACGAGTGCTTTTTATCTTGATCTGTAATATCTGCAATAAAGCATTGCCAGTCAATTCGGTTGCCGAGGTATCTGTGGTACATCAGGAGGAGGAGCTCACATTCCTTTGTTCTGCCCACGCTGATCATCTATTGGCTGGGAGCTTGTGCAGCTAGCTCAATGTCACTGACGTAATGAAGCCGACCGCCGGCCGGACTACAGCTCCAGCTCCGACTTCCAGGTTGTCATAGCTCACTTTCGCGCTTCCTATAAACTCAATTCCTTTCAAACCAGGTACATTACTCACCAGGACGACAATGTATCGAACATTCAGCTCTCGAGTTGCCTTTCGGGCAATGACTGTTGGTGTTGGCCCGGCTGCTTGTGTCGGAGCTTTCGTTGTAACTCGCCCTGTCATCCGCTGTGATGCTCCGACGTTGGCTACTGGTCCACCTCGGCGCCGAAAGCCTTCTCTGGATATCTCACCAGATACCGTTCGCCAGCTCTCTAGCGGGAGTGTCGCAGGTTCGTTGTCTTGGAACTTGTCCCCCAACGGGCCGTAAGCTCACGTATACTGTAGGATTCGGAATTGGTGTCTTGGTTGGCCTCTTCTCTAAAACCCTCGCCCTCCTCACAGGCTTGGTCGCCTTGTCTATCCATGTAAGCTTAGCAACCGCCACCTGTTCTCTCCTCACTATCCCTGACACCGCTAGATCGCTTCCCGCTACGGACTGGACATTACCCGCACTCTCGGCATCGACAAGTACTTGAACCGAAGTGCCCTATGGGCCAGGAGCAAGAAGGACCCATTGTGGACGTCGTCATTCCTTGTAACATTCATCTTGGCTGCGTTTGTACGTCTATAGTGTCGCTCGGATCGACTCTCAACATCACTCAACTTGCGCCGTCTCCCGCTTCAGCCAAGCAAGAGTAACGTCGTCGCCCTCAAAGTAACCCTGCGTCTTGTCCACAACCTTGGCATTGTAAGCGTTGAGCCACTCCTTCTCTTCGCTCGTGAGCAGCTTCGTGTCGATGAGGTTCCGGCAGTACGGCACCATGGTTACGTGCTCAAAACCCAGGAAGGGCTTGTCCCCAAACTTATGCTTGGTCTTGATCTCCTTGACGACAACGATATTCTCGATTCGAATACCGTACTTTCCGTCTTCGTAGTATCCGGGCTCGTTGGACAACACGTTGCCTGGAGCGAGGGCTACCTCAGCAAACTGGACTCTAGTGCCGATGCCAATGGGACCCTCGTGGACATTCAAGAAAGATCCCACTCCGTGGCCGGTGCCATGTCTGTAGTCCAAGCCATTCTTCTGTTCTGGGTATCAGCGCCGTCACTCATATCAACCATCTTGCTGTGCTTACCCAGAGGTGCTGACGAGCCAATCCATCGAGAGCAAAGCCGGTAGTCCCCTTAGGGAAAACTGCTTGGTCCAGAGCAATGTGGCCCTTTAGAACCAGAGTGTATGCCTCTCTCTCAGCCTCAGTAGGTGATCCAAAATGGAGCGTTCGAGTCGTGTCGGTAGTGCCGTCGTGATATTGGGCTCCCGAGTCACAGAGGTAGATGGCCTCAGGGTCGATGGTGGCACAGCTCCCACGCTCAGGGCCGTAGTGAATAATTGCAGCACTGCAGAGGCAAAGGGTTAGTATAATGTCTCCCAAGCAATGACAGGGCCAAGTCATGTAAGACTACAGTCATTGGCCCATCGGCAACTTGTTGCTTGGCATGAACTCACTTGGCACCAGTGGAGGAAATGGTTGGGAACGAAAGACCGACAAAGTCGCTCTTCTGGGAGCGAAGCTCCTCGAGCTTGTCAGCGGCTTCTACTTCATCAAGAGTGGCCGTCTGGTTCACGAGTTGATCTTCAAGCCAGGCAAAGTACTGAATCAGCGCAGCGCCATCCCTCACATGGCAGGCCCTCATGCCCACAAGCTCAGCTTCGCTCTTGATAGCCTTGGCATCACCGACAGGGCTTCTAATCTCATCAACCGACGAGTCACCGCCAAGAGCCCGCTTCAAAGCCCATGAACCCTTGTTAGAGATGAGGAAATTTCCAGTAGGGGCAGCGTTCCCAGACTTCCCCTTTTCACTAACAGAGGCGTGAAGCTTGCGAGCATCATCCAGAATGGAATCGTAAGGCTTGATCTCAACCTTGTTAGCAGAGAGATGAGAGCGACACTTGTCATCCAGCTTCGAGTCGTCAATGTAAAGGGTGGCAACATCAGGAGTGACGATGGCGTAGGAAAAGAACACGGGGTTGAAGGGGATATCGTTTCCACGCAGGTTGAACAACCAGGCAATTTCATCCAGCATGGAAACAAGGAAACCGGGTGAACGCTTCTTCTCCAGCTCTTGACGGAGTTTTGTAAGCTTGTTGGTGACAGACTCTCCAGCCAGCTCATCGGGTTGAACAATAACCTTCTCAGAAGGCCGGGCTGGTCGTTCCTTACCCCAGACAAGATCGACGAGGTTTTCTTCAATGGGGACCAGCTCAGCACCGCCACTCTTGCGGATCTTTTCGGCGAGGTTCTTGGCGGTGGCTCCAGAGATGAGGGATGGATCGACTCCTACATTCTTACCCCCTGAGGACTGCTCGGCGGACCATTCTTGCCAGGTGGGGACGTCTTGAAGACCCTGCTTGAGAAGGGTCCAGTTGCTGTCAAGCTGTGCCGCAGCCTGGTTAAAGTAACGTCCATCAGTGGCGAGTGCGGCGGTCTCGAGTGTGACAACGGCACAACCAGCCGAGCCTGTGAAGCCTGAGATGTGCTCGCGCCGGGCATCGCAGTCTGCAATGTATTCAGAAGAGTGACTGTCTTCGGAGGGGATAACTGGGGAGTGTCAGTCATGCCGTCCTGCAAATGAATAAAACCATATTTTGATAGGGCAAACTCACTATAAACTTGAACATTGCGCTCCTTCATGAAACCCCGCAGGCTGGTGAGCCTGGAGGTAGTGTCGATCTTTGCCATTGCTTTGGAGGAAATAAAGCGGCGGTTAGAGAGAAGTGATAATGAGGCCAATCGTCGTGGTGCTGCTGAACGGAGGAGCGAGGTCGTGGACTGGAGTAGCATTGACTATCAGACGCACGCAACACAAACGCCAGGGAAGAGAATCACTCGAACCGGAACGATTACGGGTTGAGGAACGATGCTCTCGAAATATGAAGAAAACTGGGCAAGTTTTAGAAGTTGCTCTCAAACTGGAAACGAGTTGAAAGACGGTAATCGGTATGAGGTTGAAAGTGAGGCAAGGTCAAGTGAAGGTGAAGCAAGTGGCAAGTCACCATCAACTGATGCGGAATGTGGGCGGGAAGGAAGACAGGGCGAATGTGTTGAGGTCAAAAGAAAAGGCAGGAAGCAATAGGCAAAAATGCAAATTGGTGAGGGAGAAGCAAGAGTCAGGTCACACAAATGCGCTGTGTTGCGTGGCACAAGATGGTGAGGGAGGTCCAGGGATGAGGGGCAGGGCAGGGCAGATGGGAATGGAGTCATTGCTTGGGGGAGTTGCATGCTTGCTTCAATATTGAATGCAGACAGGGTCATACCTTGATGAGCAAATGTGTTTAGATGCAAAATTCGAGTAGATTTCAATATGATTAACAATAAAGATGCGAGATGAGAGGTGAGCAGGTAGTCGTCAAGGCCAGTCAAGCATTAGATTTCCATCCACGAAATGATGAAAGAAGCAGGGTCGTCAAGCCTCACGAGACACACTTGACGATGATGCACGGGCGGGCAACAACTGGCTGGCGTGGGCGTCAAGATGTGGGATGGATGTGGAGGGGTTGAGGGGCAAGAGCGGATCTTTGGAATGGCCGCAACCCGAGGGAAGCCGCACGACGGGAGTGACCCCCATCCATATCTACAAACTCAACTGGTTTGAGGCCATCAACCAACTGGAAGCTCAGCTCCATCGCAGCTCTCGAGTGGAGTGCTTCTGGCGACATTGAATCTCCAACGTCGGTACAGTGACCTCGACCCCGGGTACTTTGTCGGATCCGCATAATTCACCAATACCTTTTCGTACCGTGACAGGGCCGATAGGTACCCACATTTGGGAGCCAGGTACCCGTGTCTTTCAACACCTTGGGTTCCATTCTGAATATCTCACCACTGCTTGAGATTCGCCGGCTTCGCCAACTGCCACTCTCTGCCTTTCTCCTGCAATAACTGGTTCTTAAACATTTCGAGTCCAACTCTCTAGGACGTCTTAGGATACCCGTCTGGACCACACTAGCTTCCGATTTGCGCCAGATTTTCCTCAAAGGACCTGTGCAGCCACCCCAACAACAACCCCCATTCTCTACCCCCAAATAGAGACCGCGGATCTTATCCTCAACTATACGCGCCTTACACGAGTTTCGTGTGCAAGCAAAGATAGAGTCGACTGTAATTGGTAAGTATTGCTTGCTTCTGCGGTCTCCTTTGTTCACCCACGTTAACGTGCATGGAGAAAAAAGTCGGGACGAAGAGGTTTTGCTTGGTGTTACAAAGCGCTCACCGGCAAGGTCATTTTCACACTCACACTATGCAATACTTCTAGAAATCAGCTGACATGAACTACTAGGCATGAACAAGAGCACAAAAGCCAAAGCCTTGGGACACCACATTGAGTCCTCATAAACTGCCATTAGGTAGGATGGGCCCGAGTGTTCTCACAGAAAGCATTTGCATCAAAAGAGTTTTCTAACTGAATAGATTTATAGGCACTTTTAATACCAAGCTACCATCCTTGCTAGCTTGCCGGCAAGGCCTTGCTTAGAAGAAACCCCCTTCAAAGAGCCCCCTCGCCCTATTGCGTCTCCAGATCATGGAGGAGCAACCACTCCCTACCTCCATACCGGAGGTGGAATCCGTAAGTCTCCCCTCCAATGAGCTAACAAGCTTTTCTAGTTCTCAAGGGCCGCGTGTAGGATGCAGTGCTGACTTGGCTGTAGCTCATCCTCTCCCTCTACCAGCCAAACTCTCCAGAGACCATTGCACGAACGCAAGCAACTTTGTCCCGGTTACAAGGGTCGCCTCAAGCTTGGGGAATAGCCCGAGACTTGTTAGGGAGGTCTGACGAGAAGGTCAAGTTCTTTGGCGCTCTGACCATCATCATCAAGCTCAACAATGAGAGGTACGGCCAAGACGCCTATGGGACTTCCTTTGATCCGCTGACTCTCTTCTAGCTCCTCACTCACATCCGACGACGCAATTGAACTCCTATTAGTTCTAATAGGGTGGTATTTGGACTCACTACGGAATGGAACAGGGCCCCTGGTTATAAGAAAACTCTCCTCGGCTCTTGCGACCTTCTTCCTTCACTTCCACCGAGTTTGGCGTCGCTTCACCCACCATCTCTGTCTCTGTCTCGCGTCTAGTCAACCCTTACGGCCTGATGCTCTTGATGATGCCCCCGAATCATCCGCCCTTATTGAGAGCCTTGACTCTACCCAGACACAAGCCGCACTATGGGTCCTGAGCAATGTACTGGAAGATATTGCCAAGTTCGACTTGAACTCTACCAACAAGTTTGTGCCCTAGTACCTTGCATGCCTTCTGTTTTTGACATTTATTAGCATGGGTCTATACGATGCCATCTTGGAGAACATACCGGCTGCTGTGGCCTTGATGAGCCGTGGAATGTCACCCCAATCCACCTCTCAAGCTGCCCATCAAGACTCGATCAAGTGCCTTCAGGTAAGCCACTGGTAATTCTTCCCCGTCGCTCGCTAATGCCATCCAGTCCTGGGTCTGGTTCGCACAAAGAGCTTCCTCACGGGATACGAGACTCTCAGAGCCCATCGGACCACTTGTCACAGCTGTCATCAGCTCATTGACAGTAGATGAACTCTATGATGCATCCGTTGAGCTTATGGTAGATTTGCTGTCGAATTGTTCCATGTTCTTGACCGACGCCCACATTGAGAACTTGGCTGAACTTTTTGACAGCTCTTGGTTCCAGAACCGCTATCAAGCGCTCATGCAAGGGGATTTCGACTTTGACTCGGTTCAGTTCGGTCAGCTTCTTCTTGCTTTCGGTGATGCCAAGGTAGAGAAGCTCATGCAGCTGAACGATCGCCGAAGTCAGAACCTGCTGTCCAACCTGTGCGGTCTCCTTGCGGCCCAGGGGTACCCGGTTGCCGAGGACAAGATCTTTGTACCTGCTCTGGAGTTCTGGTCGACATATGCGGAAACAATGACTGACGCCATGTACTCGGACGAAGGAGCTGCTAATACATGGGTGCCCCAGGCCCTCTCCCATGTCCTTCAGGCCGTGTCCAATGCATGGCAGAAGGTGGTCTACCCGCCCCATGAAGAGTTTATCTCCTGGGACTCCAATGAGAGGATCGGTTTCAATGATGCCCGGAAGGATGTTATTGATCTCCTCCAGTCTGTCTATTCCCTGGCAGGACCACAACTCGTGGTGACATTCGCGGATCTAGTACTCAAGGCTCTGTCAAGCTCATCCTGGCTTCAACTTGAGGCTGCCGCCTTTTGCCTCGGTGGACTCGCTGACTGCGTTGGCGAGGACACTCGTTGCGATGGCGCTCTAGCATCCGTCTTTACATCTCCCCTGTTCTCAGCACTGCGTCCCGGTCAAGCAGACATTCCCCCTAAGGCACGGCAAACTTGTGTTGCCTTGATTGAGCACTATACGGAATATTTCGAGCGAAACATTTCGCATCTGCCCCCTGCTCTCAACCTGCTTTTTGTCGTTGTCGGAGAACATCCCATGGCGAGTGCTGCGGCAAAGTCTATCTACAGGCTTTGCTCCTCCTGTCGAGGCCACCTTCACACTGAGGCTGATGGCTTCCTGAACGAGTACCAGAACCTCGTCTCCGGGGGTCGGCTTGATTGCGGAGCGAGTGAGAAGATTTCCGGTGGCATTGCGTCGGTCATTCAAGCAATTCCTGACTCGAATACGAGATACACATCTTGTGCTCGACTCCTGAGCTTCGTCCAGGCTGACGTGCAACGTTCACTGGAGCTGCTGCACTCTCCTGATTCTGGAGTTGCCCCCTGTTTCGTGCCACCTACTTGCTCGTATGCTGCCTCTGATGAGAGCCCTGCACTTCACACGGCCTTGAAGGCCCTCAGATGTCTCGCTAGCATTGGTAGAGGACTTCAGGCTCCTGATGTGTCGGTTGACTTGGATGGTGAGCAGGCCAGGGCAAGTAAGGCTGACCCACAGCTATCTCACCTCCAGGAGAGCATCATGGCTATGATCGGTCAGATTCAGGGAGCCTTCAACACTAGTGGAGAGGTTGTCGAGATTATCTGCACCGTGCTACGCAGTGGCTTCTCTGAGGTAGAGCCTGGTCCGTTTGTGTTGCCGCCTCATAGCGTTGCACAATACTTGACAAACCAGGGACTCGAGACACCAAGGGTCGGTTTGCTCGTCAGCACCGCTTGCTCGTTTGTTAGTTCCTTAGAGCACGATGGACTCCAGAGTCAGCATGCGATGCTCAACTCTGTTCTTCTCTGGGTTGTGGGACTCCTCAAGCAACTCCCCAGTAAGTCAACTCAAATGTGACAAGACGATTCTTGACTAATGTGGGACACTCGATAGACCCAGAAGCTGACCCGGAGCTTTCTCAAAATGGAATCGAGTTCGTAACTCGATTGCTCTCCAAGAGTCCTGCCATCCTTCTTCGGTTGGAACCTCAGAACGCTGCCGAGTTCTTCTTCCTCTTTACTCTTCAAGTGCTGGATGGAAAGGAGCCGCTGCCAAAGGCTAGCGCAGCAGTCTTTTGGGTAAGCAATTCCCTGACTATCAGTATGTAACTGCCCAACTAACATGAATAGGCTGTTTTTGTCGACCTCAAGTGTGATTCGCAAGAGTTGAACGACATCGCCCAGCAAGCCATGCAGATGCTAGGACCCCTCCTCGCTCAGAGCCTCGCAAGAAACATTGGCGGCAACGCTTCCAGGAGCGAACTTGATAAGCTGAGCGAGCCACTGAAGAAGCTCGTTGTTCGCTGCCCAATGGCCAAGAGCTGGCTCGAGGCCGGCCTGGGACACGAGTCGTTTCCCAGCACCCGGATCACGCCCCAGGAGAAGTCTATGTTCTTGAAGAAGGTCGTCAGGTGAGTTTCGCTGCATCAAGTATCGAGTTGTAGCTAATCATGGCATTTGCAGTCTTCGAGGAGCTAGGACGACGAATCAAGTCGTAAGGGAGTTCTGGTTATCTGCAAAAGGATCAAGCTTTGCTTATGCTTCATGAAGGCGTGGAGTCAAGGAAGTTTAGTTGGAAGAAAAAAGTACCAAAGTCGGGAGTATGTGGTTCATCTATCTTGACATTGCTCGTATACGAGCTCTATTCTTACAGCACCATCTTTCTATGGCGTGGAGGAGTAAAATGTAGGAGTCGTGGTGTAATGTACAGAATAAAAGTCGTGGTTCTTAGAATCCAATGGCCCCTCGGACCAGCTGCATCGTTTCTTCGGCGCTCTCTCGTGCCTTGCGGGCGCCTACTGCCTCGACGCTGTCGAGATACTCGTCTCCCTTACCTACCAGCTCGAGGTAACGATCGCGGATGCCGTCTAGCCCGGTGACGACGGCATCTGATACCATCTCCTTGAGCTGCTTGGGGCTGAGATCACTATACGCCTCGGCTAGCTGCGACGCCTGCCTCCCTTCAGCGTCGAAAATGGACAGGATATCCAACAGGTTGGAAATTCCCGGCCTATTAGCAGGATCATACGAGATCCCGGGGATGGAGTCCGTCTTTGCAGAAGAAATCTTGGCCTTGATGTCCTTGGGCGCATCAGTGATGACGATCCGTGACTTCTCAGCCTTGTGGGACTTGGACATTTTTGAGGTCGGGTCTGTCAGAGACATGACGCGGTGGACGGGGGCTATGTATGGTAAGTATTGGGATAGATAGTAGGACTGAAGACTTACGGATGAGGGTTTGGGGAGCGACGAGGTGGTTCCCGTAGGCGTGGTTGAAGTTTGTGGCACATTCACGGGCAAACTCTAGATGCTGTTGCTGATCGTGACCAACAGGGACATGGGTTGCTCTAGAGAAAACGTGTAAGTGGTCAAGCTGACAATGATATAGGAATGGTGGGAGTACCTGTGGACGAGAATGTCTGCGGCTTGGAGGACCGGGTATGAGAAGAGGCCGAGTTTGAGACGAGACCCAGCTTGTCGATCCTCGATGGAAGACTTTTGGTCCAAGTTCAACTTGCTCTTGGGACTTGTTAGTGTTTATTGGATGTAAAGGATGATGTCTTATACCTTCCACTGTGTCATTCGAGAGAGATATCCTACAGAAGCTGTGCAGCTGAGAATCCACATGAGCTCTGAGTGTGCCGGGACCTAGACATTGAGTCAATAAGAATTCAGACACTAGTTTTGTTTTAAAGAGCTGAGTTTCAGCATAGTAAAGATTCTATACTCTTAATGGCCCTCTAACACAAAGCAGCAAATTCCGCAACTCACCGAAGACTGATAAAAAAGCGTGGCCCTCTCCGGATCAATCCCAATAGCCAGCAACGCAGCCAAAGCCTCCCTCTTCCTACTCCTCAATTGCTCCGGCGGCTGAGGCATAGTGATGGCGTGCAGGTCCACGACTGAGTAGATGAGCTTTGTGCTCGCATCCTCGCTGCGTTGGAGTTGTACCCATTGCCGGAGGGCGCCGACGTAGTTGCCGAGGTGAGGCACGCCCGTGGGCTGGATGCCTGAGAATATCACCCTGGGGTTTACTTTTGGCATTGTTTTTAGGGGGAGATCGGTTGAAGGAGAGGGGATTGGGGGTGTGAGTGATGGGGGACTGGGGTGAGGTTGAGATGTTCAAGTTTGTATGCACTTAGCGGGGTGTATGCCGACTACGACAATCAAGTCTCAAAATCATCCGAGGGAGTTTAGTATCTCGAACTAAGGAGCAGAGTAGTTGAGATGGTGTGATTCGCATGCATTTTAGCTGAATTCCTCTTCCGGCTGGTAGAGCCATGGTTGACGCCCTCATGTTGTCAGGTTTGGTTAGACAATCATGCTTGGAATAACCACCCAGGACTTTACGATGAGCCTCTGGGCCTTATGTCTACATAGTCGAGTCCTGATTTGCAATTCATCTTTGCCAATTGTTGATTTTACATGGTTCAAGCCTTCTATGGCCTATTGTACATCACATCCAAACATTGCTCCCTCCCCTCCGGTAAAGATGGCCACTCTTCCCGGAGTAGCAAGGACATCATAACCGGTCTCCTCTTTTATGACTCCGTCGTAGGCGGCACCCTCAAACCCGCTGCCTCCCGGAATCGCCTCTGGCTGAGCAGCTCCTCAACCTTCTCTACCGTACCAATCGTCTTTGTCTGTCCGAGATGCGCCCACTTGGCCTCAATCTGACCCTGATCCGCTTCAGGCAGAGCATCCATCTTCTTACCAACGCCGAGCTCGCTAAACTCCCACACGTTGGCCTTCATACCCACACCGTAGTACTGGTGCTTGCGCAGGTAAGCGAGCCAGATCTGCACCGTCTCCGGATTTCCGTCGCGGATCTGGATTAGTCTTCGGAGGGTTTTTCGCTCAAAGTTTTCCTGCGACTTCTTGAAGATGAAGTTGCTTCGTGGGACTGTCCAGCGCTCCGTGATGCGGGGGAGGGGGACGGGTCCGTAGGCGGGGAGGCCGAGGTAGTAGGCCGCTCGGAGGGCAAAGTCGGAGAAGAATTCGAGGGGCTGGACGCTGTAGGAACGGAGCTGGAGGTCGCACGAGGGGATTCCGTGCTCGGCCTCTCGCTTCAGAGGCTTGAGGTGCAGGGCCTCGAGGGATCGCGGGTATCGTGGTTCCACGGGGGTCTGGTTCTCAACCTTGTTTGGGACAAGGTCCCCAGGTTTTGCTCTATGCGTATGTGTCAGCGTGGACTCGGATAATTTGAGGTTTCGGTTCGAGGAACGGCGGATTCGATTCGTTGGACGTACAGTGAGGCCTTCGTTCGGCGAGCGATCAACGGCACTTCGGCCTGCTTGGGCATTAGTATATGGGCCAATTGGCTTCTCTCGGTATATATGGAGGCTTACCGAGAAAACCCGTAAGGGTCTAAGACTTTGGCGCATCATCTTGCCGGTCCCTAGGCGTCGATGATGTGAGACTCGAGATTTGGTTCGAGATGTAACTGACCTTGAAAACGTCGGGTGAACTTTTGCGCACGGACCACCACCGCACACAGCCGGCACACGCGCTTAAGCGCGCGTTTAGGAATGAAAAGTCAAGAAATTTGCTGTAGACTCTGGACAAGACGTTGAAGACGAGTCGGTTCTACAAAGATTGACAAGGCGACATGGTGTCTGAGGGATGTCATTGGGATCATTACGCAAAAATCTGTTAGGCACTGAAGCCTTAGAAGTACACATCACAACTCGACGAAAGGCACAGAGTGGTCTTGAAAAATTTGTCTTGGAGTTTTAATTACGTTTACGGCGCTGAGCCACTAGTTTCTTGTAAAATGCCTTCTTTCCGCTGGTCTTTTGCTTCTGAATGCCAGCGTACTTTGTAGTGAACTTGTCCTTGTCATAGGTGCTCATAACCTCCTCCATCATGGTGGCCTTTCTCTCCTTGCGCGTCAACCTGGCGCTGTAAAACTCGGTAGGTCCGGCGATGATCTCGCCGACCTGGGAATACTCGGGGGCGCTCGCGCGGAGGGCCTTCTTCTGGTGCTTGGGGTCCAGGATGCCTCGCATGCGGAGGAGCTGCCAGTCCCGCTTGAACTCGGGGGTGAGGACCGTCTTGGGGAGGTCGAACCAGTTGGCTCCGGCGGTGGTCTATTCGCAGAAACATGTTAGCTTGGAGGTTCTGGAGAGGTGTCCTCGTGTGATTGCCAATTGTTTGCGCCAGGTAAATGTCAGAGTAACTATGAAATAAGATATCATGTGGTCACGGTCCTTTGATCCAAAACGGATACTGTCCCATGTCAAGAGAAAATTTGGGATTTACTTTCATCATGAAGCGCAAGAGTAGAAGGGGGTAGAGAGAAGTAGGAATCTTACCTTTTCCTTGGACTTCAGTCCCGCTTGCGGCTGAGGGGGTGCTCGAACAGACAGGTCGTTCTTCTTGCTGCTGCTGCTGCTGCTGCTCTCGCTGGCAGGCTGCTGCTGCACGACCTTGACTGTGTCGGGCTTCACTCCCCGAGCAGCAGCCGGGACGAGGTCGGCAGACGTAGCAGGGCCATCTCTCAGGCGCTGCTCAGCCTTGCGCAGCAGTTCATCGACCTGAGCATCCAAGATGTCTGTCATGATCTGCTGTCGACCAAGAGGGAAAGAAAGGAAGTAGGTCGAGGAGAGAAGGCTGGCACAAGAAATAGTTGACGGCAGAAAAAAAAATAAATGGGGACGGAGGTTGGTGGAGAAGAGAAGTGTGGCACGGGCGGTGATGCACCAGCCACATTCGGAGCATCATGGGTGACATAATTAGAAGCATTCGGACAGTGACCACAGCCGTGTCACTGCCCACATTATTTTGTCCCCCCTTCCAAGGCCCGCTTACCATGTTGGCGCCCCATCACTCCAACCTTCTGACGCCCAATCGTCATCGCCCTCCGCCAACCCCAACCACCATCTCAGCTGTTTGTTTAGGTACCAACACCAAATCCCCCCCCAGGCCGTGTCCAAGTGTTTTTTTTCTCGTTTACTTACCAGTTCAAAACAGCTTCATAAAAATGGATCCTCAGAACCCCCAAGGTGCTCAGCAGAATCGCCAACGCCCTGTCTACGACCCCAGTCAGGGCGGTCACTATAGTAAGTCAAACGCGCGCCGGCGAATAAACATGGTGCCCCTCCCTCTTGACCGCGTCTTTAGATGGCTGACCATGTTCGTGACGCGCAGGCGCATGTGCTGCTGTACGTCCAGCTTAGATCCCTTTTCGATTCGCGATCGCGCGCGTACCTCGCCGCGTCTCGCGATAGCTCCAATTCCATGCGCTGACAGTTCGTCCTTCTATAGCTTGCATCCCAGGGTTTCGCGCCCTCGGAGCTCTACACCGGACCTTGGGCCAATGTATGTCGCATACCTTCTCCTCGCGCGCGCAAAGCTGACCACGTAACGATTGCAGGCTCATCAGGGTCTCACCGGCCAGTACAAGGACATCCTGACCACCTACTGGCAGCACACCATCTCGCACCTCGAGAATGACACCCACGACTACAAGATCCACCAGCTCCCGCTGGCGCGCATCAAGAAGGTCATGAAGGCCGATCCCGAGGTCAAGATGATCTCCGCCGAGGCTCCCATCCTCTTTGCCAAGGGTTGCGACATCTTCATTACCGAGCTCACCATGCGCGCCTGGATCCACGCCGAGGAGAACAAGCGCCGCACCCTGCAGCGCTCCGACATCGCGTCCGCCCTAGCAAAGTCTGACATGTTCGACTTCCTCATCGACATTGTGCCTCGCGAGGAGGCTTCCTCTCACGCGAAGCGGACTACCCAGACGGCCGCTGCTCCCCAGGCCGTTCCCGCCGCTCCTGGCCAAGGACAGATGCCTGGTCAGCACGCCAACATGCCCCAGGCTCCTAACCAGCCTCATCCCATGGGCGCTCCCGACTACATGGGTGGACACACTCTTACCGAGCAGGACTACCGCAACCAGCCTAACATGTACCCGGGTCAGGCTGTCCCAGCTCCTCAGGCCGCCTATGGACAGACCCAGCCTCCAGGCATGTACGGCGAGATGGAGGGAATGTATCCATACTCGGCCATGCCTCCCCAGCAGGTATGATCTCCAATCTGAAGTTCACTGTTCGTCACTAACAAATCGCAGGCTCCCATGTCCTCGGAAGAGTTTGAGTAAACACTCAAACATGTTATGCGTCCCTATCTCAAGCACTTGATCCTTAGAGGAAAGGAAATGAGGCAATGATACTTGGGTGTACAAATTTGAGCAATCGCTCGGCCCGGCTCAGGGTTCACGATGGAAAGGATGTCTGGCGTAACGGAATTTATGCTTTGTATGCAAACACAATTAGCTTCCCAGGTAGACCTGGTGGACTGCACATTACAGTAAGAAACACTCGCTCATTGCAATTGAACAAAGACATTCAGCAGCCGACCCGGTAGTGGGACGGCAGAGGCTGAATTGTTTTGCATTTTATACATTCGTGGTCCTACATGCTTGTTTACCTGTTCATACCGAATCGTGAAGAAAAGTTGGCCAGGGGTGCGCTTCTAACGGGACTGGCCGCGATGGGTGTCAACCTGTAGTTTGTCAGTAATGGGTGACTTGTGATGGCAAAACTTTGCGGGAAATCGTACTTTTCTAGAAGCATGGGTCCGTTGAGGGCGTCCACGCGTCCATACTTCTTGTTGCGTGTAGAAATGTCAAAGAACTCGTCCTGGTTGTCGGTCTGGAGGAGATTGATGGTCTGCTGGAGTTCATCCAGGTTCTCCCGCAGCATCTGTCCGTTCTCGAGGCTGTCGACGAACTGCACAAGATACTCTACATCTTGTGCGAGGGCTGCCACACCGTTGGGGTTGATGTGCTTCACATCGTTTGAGAGCGGTAGGGCCTTGCAGTGTATGAGCATTGAGGGGAGTTTCAGAGATTGAGCTAAGGGCAGCTTACCAGAATCTTGTTTGCTGTGTGGCTCAGTGCGTCAAAGTAGATGAGTTCCTTGATCTCTCTAGGGAGACCAAGTAGGGTCGAGTTCATGATGTTAGACAAGTACCGAGTCAACGTCTGCATGTAGTTGCTCGGCTCCGGTTCAACCGTCGTTGCCGTCCTATAGAGTTCGTTAGAACAGTCATCAGTATTTATCTTCAGAACGTACCATTCGTATTCCGCAGTATCCACAAGATCGTCAATCTTGGAGTTGACGAGTTCGAAGATTCGCTTCTCGGCAGTCTTCTTATTATTCCTAAACGACTCGGTGGCATTCAACTTCACTGGACCACCTGCTGAGGTCGACGAACGTGCTCGAATGAGCAGCTGCTCGAGTTCTTGACAGGCAATCTCAAAGTGCTCCAGGTTGATGAGGATCTGCACGATCTGACCCAAGTATTGGGAGCTCAGACGCTCAACCAACGACTTACAGACCTTTTCTGTAAGAAGTTCGTCCAGTGACTAGCAGATGTAAGTATGAGGTCACTTCAGCGCATCAGCCAACTCACCTTTTTGAGCGTCTCGTCGATGACATTGGGGTGTTGGAAGTGGTCGTCGGAAAAGAAGTAGAACTGGTTCAGGAAATTCCGGATATCTATGCAGCACAAGGGATACATCTGGGAGAAGGGAAGCACGCAGGGGAATCTAACTGGTCAGTAAATTGTGTGTCAGGGAAGAGAGGTCACATACGTGAGCTGGTCTGCCGGCTTTTCCTGGGTGAACCAGCTGACATTGACCACTTTCTCGTACTCTTCGGGCGTATTGATGGCCATGGGCATATAGTCATCAGTAGACACGATCTATAGAACCGGTGAGCGGATAGTAGCAAGGGAATAAGCTAGTCGACTAACCTCCTGGAAGTCCACACTGAACCGTCGTTTCAAGAGCTCGGCGTACTTGTCGAACAATTTAAGGAGGAAGTTATCTAACATGGCTACGGTGTATCCCCAGCCCTAAGTCAAGTTAGCCTCATCAAGGTCACCAGGGACAAGCCCCTCGCTAGGAGTGGCGGGTTGACGGCATCTTACCTCCATTGTTTGGATGAACAGGGCGATGATGGTCTTGATCTTTATCAGTGCCTCTGCATCAGTAACATCATTCAGGGACTTCGAGGTCAAGTTAATGACCGCAGTGCACATCGACTCCCATAACTCCTCGACCTGCAGTGTTCCATGTTAGTGCAGCTCGACCAAATGCGCCGGTTACTCACGTCAGCCGCAGATCGTAGATGCGGCACTCGTCGCATCGTTGCCTTTTCGATGATGGCAAACCCTGATATTCCCTCTAGTAAGCTGCTCAGGGACGATTCATCCTCCGCCAGGAGCTCAATCGAGCTGGGAAGCAACAGGTCCTTTTGCTGCCGTCGGGTTGCACCATACTCTGAGCGGAACTTTTCGAGCTGGCCAAGAGCCTCATGGATATGAAGGGCTTCAAACAAAGGCGTAAAGTCAACCTGCAACTCTTCATTGTCCAACACGTCAAAGTCCTCGTTCTCGTCGCTGACAAGTTCAATGGCCGAGTTCAGCTTGAAGTTGGCCAGGAATGGGTCCTCCTCTATCCTCTTCTTTTGCCGTGACCTCCTCATCTCAGTGTGGTAGAATGCCACCTCGCCAAGGAACTGTGACGTTTCTCGGATACGGAACAGCCATGTGTTGAGATCCGTCATTACAGCCTCGGAGATAGCCTTCTGGGAGGCGGGGATGGATTTTTGGATGACATCGGCCAGCCGATGCTGAGTGGAGTAGCGGTTTTGGATGATGGGTACGAGGTGTTCATTTTGTAGATCTTCGAGCGATTTTAGAGCAGGATAGTACTTTTTGCGACGGATGAGGTCGTGCGCATTGTTGACAGCACGGAGGATAGTCAGGGAGTCGTTCAAGGCATTGGTGGCATCGGCGATGTTCTGGCGAACGGAGGATGTATTCACGAGGGCTTCTTTCTGGGCTGCCAGCTTCTTTGTACTATCGGCGATCGACTCGTTGAGGTTCAAGATGTCATGGGTCAGAGTAACTGTCTCCTCGCGGACATTCTGAAGGTGGTTGATGGAGTCAAGGAACTCCTCATGGCGGGTTAAGCCAATACGTTCGATCTCGGCTTCACGATCTTGGTGATAGCGGACCAAGCACTGGTTTAGGAGAGGGGTTCGGTTCGAGTGCGCAGCATCCTTAAGGACGGGAATGAGCTGGTCGAGGAACTCGGCATCGGAAGACGCGAGGATGACCTGGAGACAGGAGGTTAGCGTACAGTCCAGAAACGAACGCTAGCCGTGGAAAGTCGTACATGAGGCACCGCAGATGCATAGTCATCCACAGCAGGTGGACGTCGCGGCATGCCTACTACCTGGTGATGCGCGGAGCTATTGGCGATGGGTTTGGGTGTCGTTTGACGTCGCGTGTCGCAAGCTGCCTGAAGCTCCCCTCGACGTTATCGAGTGGTACGTACCTGTCGATAAGGCCAGGCTTCCAGTGGCCCACTCAAGCTGCGCCTGCATGAGACGACAGCGCGGGCGTGACGGGCAAGCTCTCTAGCGCTTGAGCCACGGGGGCTGAAGACACCAGCCACACTCCACACACAACGACATGCCTACTTGCGCGCTGGATGAAAGCGACGACAGGCTCAGTGAGTCACCAGAAAATGCAATATAGAAATTGTTTGTTTGGTTTCTGGGCGTCGCTTCCTTTAGGAAATACTCTAAGTCTGCCATAATGATGTCAAAAAATTGATGTGCAATCATATTCGGAAGTTTGTGTGTTATGTTCTGCCATTCATAAAGTCCAGCTCAATTGACGAACCCAGCACGATACAGGGCCAGGAAGGGTATCCAGATAAAGTTACAACCGCGAAGTACCATTAAGAATCACCTTTTGCCTTTCCGGGGATCAAGAATATGGAGAAGACGCGCCTCCAAGTCAGGAACCTCGAGCACTTGCAAAGGTGTAGGGTAGCCAAACCCACCGAGAATCATTCACAGCAGCATCGCAGAGTCACAGCATGGCAAGGCTTTGACAGCTCGTCCAAATCTGATGGTGAAAAATAGGCTAAAATTATGATCATTAAGACAAAACACCACTGGAAAATGCCTCACAATCTTAGGAGGACGGTGACCTTTCTTTGTTCACAATCATCTACCAGAAGCTTCACTCAAGGCGCAGCACATAACACACATTCGCAGGATCTAGACCACCAGGGAAAAGCATCTTGGCTTAGAATTACACTTGAAAAGAGTTTCGGGTTCATGTTAATGTAGACGAAAAAAGCATTGTTCTTGTTGAAGAGGGATATGCTGAACACTGGATTTCCAACCTTCCAAGTCACGTCCAAGTGATGCCGGTTTGGACATTCCATTTAATAAACCAAAGTATTCAGTAGGACTTGGGAGGCTGAATGGATACAGAGTTACAAGCCCGGATAAGCGAGGGCCGGTCACCCTTTGGAAGGGACAGAAGGCAAGCATGTCGTGGGTAACCAGGAACTGTAAACACTGCCTGGCACAAGGCCGCTACGTTGACAATGTGTTATTTGTTATAGTTGGAGCCCGGCCCTTGATGGGATAGCTGAGCCAGAAGGCTGATGCCTGGCACAGCAAAGATTGGGCATTGTGAGTCGTCTCTCACCTTAAAATTGCCGATCCACTGAGCATCTGAGCGGCTTCTGGGTCGGAAACATAGTCGTGGATTGCCTCCAGAGAAGTTGATTTGCGTTCAATTTTGAGACCAGAGGTTGACTTATTGGGCGCACCTGCAGTGAAGTTTTCAGGTACGGGAGCATGGCAATCTCCCTCCTGGACTATTTCTGACGATGCGTTTGCCCTTTACCACGCCACCAAACGGACTCCTGACGTTGGCGGTTCCACTGGGTACCTAAACACTTGAATGTAGGCTTGATGAAACGGAGACATGTATCGGCCGTGGTTGAATCGTTTTCTCGTGAGGAAGGACACTGTAGTCTGTAAAGAATGTCAGTATGATGGAATCCAGGAAACTTCGGTACTACTCACAAGTGGTATTCCGGAAAGGGAGACTCCGGCGCAGCCACCAATACGAAACCTTGCTGTAGGCGACTCCTAGAGGAGAGCCATGAGGTCACTGGGAGCGAGCGACGCCTCGAAGCATGTTTAGCCATGTCCTCTGAGTATGGGAACAAGAGTGAAATCTAAAATATCCAGTCTGCAGAGACTCCGATCTTCCCCGTCTCTGAAAGTGCCGAGAAACCATTCAGAAGGGTGCTGTCCGCTAAGAATGTCCCCTCTCGAGAGTAGAACCATTTGGGAGGTTTATCTCGAGCGTGGTACCTCCCGAGAATGTTCTTTCTCAGAGTCCAGCCTCCCGAAGGGACGATCGTTGTGAGTGATGAATCCTGTACCACTCGAGAGTCTTTGTTTCTCAAAGCGCCTTCTGTGAGAGGTGTTTCGTTTCGAGGCTCAAGCTTCTTCCTCTGGGGCTGTCAGTTCAAACATCTTCAGTGCTTTTAATTCAACTGACTCCTTGCTGGCCCAAAGTCTTTTGTGCGTTTTCTGGATCTTGTCTAGCCATCTTCTTCAGGTAAGGGTCGCTTCTGTTCGACGGTCTGGTTCGGAAATAGGGATCGATAGTTCGATGGAAGGTGGAAGGTTCGGTTTGGTTCCCAAAGAAGAATTGGAAGACTGTAGAGCGAGCTCGATGTAATCTGCGATACTAATCAACTACCAAAGTCAGCAGTTTGGATAGTCTGGGTAGATGAACAAGTAGGCTGGTACCTGACAAAGATTTCTTCGGGCAGGTGAGCCATCCAGCACCAACCTTCTTCCTCTCAAAGAGCAATCTCACGGCTTTGGTCTCGTCAAGCGTACTGGAGAGGCAATGGAAATGGAACAGTTGTTTTGACATTTCTGTTGAGCCAGCCCCTGAGGGTCTGGGAGGGCCGTGGACAATGGTGGATGTCTTCGATCGATGACTAGAACGCCGCGAGTATCGTAGCAACGCTCAAAGGCTCCAGGCCTGAGGAGAATGATCAGTAGAGAGCAGTGGAAGGGTACTGGGGCATTAATGACTGACCTGATGGGCTGAGCATGCTGGAGTCTCCTACATGATTCTACTGCAAGAGTCAGGTTTTATCAGGGTATCTGTGTACCATATTAGCTGCCAAAAGATCTGGTAGGCGAGAATGTGAACAAAGCGACGATGGAAGCGGATCTATCTAGCTTCATTTCCGCCGCCCGGCACTTGTCAATCTTCACTCCCCACTCGGGGATGCATGGATGGTGATCCGTCCCTGGCACATAGATCCAGTGGGGCAGATCGGGGACGTTAAAACAGCTAGACAGATGTTTGCTTGCGTGCATGAACCTTATTCAAAGCTTCATGCAGGCCAAGGAAGAATACTGTCAAAGGGGACGCGCTGGAAATCAAACGAAGCAAACGTGGACAAAGGGGATTGATTTGGAACACCAAGGGCGTTGACCGTATGCTTCAAATAATAAAGAATGGAGCCTGAATCATTGACGAACGGGACGTGGCTTGGTGCCAAAACTTCAGGGGACTAACAGTGATGGCAGTGGTTTGGAGGGGCCGACGCATTCTGAATGCCCTCCCGTCCCTCGCCCACGCCAGCACAGCACATTGGGGAAGAACCAAGACAGCACGACACGCGAAATAGATTGGCATGCATCCAATATTAAGGAAAAATCAATGCATGAAGGAAGAGATGCTTCTACTGTGACGTGGTTTTCAAATATCATCGAGTGCATTACATGTAAATGTCCATGCCCAGGTGACACACTCTACGAAATATCAATTATTATTAACACCAAGATTTTAGGATCACGGGCATGAGGTGACTCGATGCGAGGGCTCATCTGGGAGGGCGTGCGGCAAGTTGGGGCGCGGCTGGCGTGGATGACCGGCATCGGTAGCCATGACCCTGACGGCCCAGCTGCACCTTGATATCAACCCACGATGCATCACCTCCTCGCCATCAACCGAGGCGAGCGCACAAACTGACAGTTCAAATTAAATGAATCAAAATTAATTAGGCGGGATGCTTCAATGGAATCTCAGGGAATTACAGTGACCTCAGGGGGCGTGCAAGGCCAGTAGACCTCGTCTCAGCGGACCAGGATAGCAGTCGCCCTCCCTATATCAAAGTAAAAGCGTGCCAAGACGCATTACCCCTGTAAACTCTAAGCTGTACGTCTGTCTCGCACTGGACTCGGTCGGTTTTGTCCTTATTATCCAATGGGCGTGGCTCCTTCCGTCTGATAACCTGGCAACGGACCGTCCGAACGTGGCCGTGACAAAGCATCCACGATCGTGAGCCGCCCCTTCCCTTCCCGCAGTTCTTGCTCCGGTCAGGGCAAAAATTCCCAACAACCCTCGCTCCCTTTCCACAACATTCTCTCTCATCACCTCCCAACCTGATTCCCCTCCGAGATTTTCTTCCCTCCCACCCTCACCCACACATCAAACATCAACAACATCTTCCTGGTTCACCATACCTGCATGGTAGTGAACCCGGGATCTTTGTTTCTTTGATCTTGATCTTGATCGTATTTCTTTCTCTCTCAGCTTCCTTTCGGGAGCATCGCATACAGCAACACTTGCTCTTTGATCTAGCACTTGGTCATTTTGTTCATATCTCGTATCATCGCGAACCAAGGCAAAATGGCCCATCGCCTTGATCCCGCCTTCGAGAAGGCCATCTCGCCTCCTTCGGACAGTGGCCCAGTTGACTCGTTCCAGGTCTCTCCCACCTCGTCAGAGGCCACTCGTGTCGCCATGTACTCCACCGACGAGGGAACTTCCAACGCTGCCAAGGGCAAGGGTCGTGCCGTCGACCTCCCCAACGGCTTTGCTGACGCTTCTTCCAGCACCCCTACTGTTCAGACGCGTATCTACCGTCACGTCGAAGAGGATCCCTTCGCGGGACCGTCGACTATCCCCGGACAGTTTAACAACACTGGTCTTTCGCCCATGGCTTCGGCTTTTCAGCCTGCTACCATCTTTCCCCCGCGTGATGATTTTCTCAGCACTGACCTGGGAATCTCTCGTCTGATCGAGGTTTCTGGCGAGGGTGTTACTGTTACCGTTGCTGAAGTCGGCAGTTACCTTACTGTAAGTACCGCCTCCGGCCGACGAGTGAACGAAGAATCTAACATACCTTCAGGAAAAGGCCAAGGAAGATGGAGTCCAGCTCCATGGAGGTCGAACCCTCTCGACCACTGAGTCCAAGGTGTATGTCAGCTTCGAGGACCTGCGCGACGCTGGCTGGGCCTCTACCGCCCTTCGTCAGCGACACGGGTGGAAGAACGGTTTTCTTCACGGGAACATGACCGAGGTTAGTCTTCTTACCAAATGCTTTCACTCGACAATAAGCTGACATAGTCTCAGAACGGCTACGAATATGCCGGCGATCAGCGACTGACTCACCTGGGTCAAGTTGCCATTTACGCCTCTCCCCCTTTCGGTGCTGCCGCCGATCATGCCCAGGTTGTTGAGGTAGCCAAGGCCATCCTGAATGCACATGGCCAGCTGTTTGGACTCGTCAAGCAGCTCGGGTATACTGATGGATCCTTCCGAGCCATTGGCCAGTTTTGCAAGGTCGCGGACGCCATCAACGCTGTTCGAACTTTCAACGGTGTCACTCCGCACGTAAGTATTCCTTTCGTCCCAATGATTCAAAATGTGCAGACGATACCTAACACTGCTTCTCAGGGACTCCACCTGGAAGTTACCGCACCTATCGGGCCTAAGGCCAACGGTGGAAACGATCCCGCCATGCATGGTCTCGCTCTTGTCCATGTCGCCAACCGCCAGCAGGGAGCTGGAGGTGGAAACCGCGCTGCTCATGCTCCCTATCTCATCCCAACTGCTCCGGCCAGCATGCAGTATGGGATGCAGGGCATGCAGGGCATGCAGCTTGTCGGTCCTGTTTACCAGGCTCCTCCTTCCCCTGCGATGACGTCTCGCCATGGCGCCAACATCCACTCACCTTCCCGCTACCGTCACGGGAATCAATACGGTTATAACCATGCCTACCAAAACGGCATGCTCACGCGCTGGGATCCCCGTCGACAGCCCCGTTCCCACCGCCCCGGACGGAACGTTGTTAACAACACCAATCATGTCGACCTCCAGGAAGTGATCTCTGGTCGTGACTGTCGCACGACCGTAAGTTCCCTCACACTATCTCGTGGACGCTTTCAGATGCTGATGTGTGAACAGATTATGCTGCGAAACATTCCCAACAAGGTCGATCAGCCCATGCTCAAGCGTTTCGTCGATGAGTCCAGCTTTGGCAAGTACGATTTTATGTACTTGCGCATTGACTTCGCCAATGATTGCAAGTAAGTTACTCCTGTTTTGTGGACATGATCAGTGCTGATTCTTCTTAGCGTCGGATATGCATTCATTAATTTCGCCAAGGTAAGTTCCGACGCACTCTTCTTCAAGTTCCATGCTGATGACCTTAGGCGGAGTACATCATTCCTGTATGTCAAACGTCCATGATGGAGCCTACGTGTAGGCACAACTGACCTGGTGACGCAGTTTGTTGAGCACCGCGCCAACAAGCGCTGGTAAGTATCTGAATAGTGATTTTGGTTCTGTCATGTCTAATAAGCCGATAGGAACCTTTTCCGTTCCGACAAGGTGGCTGAAGTCTCTTACGCCAGTAAGTCCACTCTCTCCTTGATGAAGCGGCGGCAACTGACACACCTTAGCTATTCAGGGCAAGGATTGTCTCGTCCAGAAGTTTAGAAACTCATCCGTAATGCTCGAGGCCGAGCATTATCGTCCCAAGGCAAGTTGTCCTCGACCCTTCTCTGCTCCTTTTCTAACGTGCCTAGTTGTTCTACACTGAGCATTGCGAGGATCAGCAGTTGATTGGCCGGGAGGAGCCGTTCCCCGGTCCTGACAACCACTCTAAGATGAAGCGATCCTGCGAGAATGCTGAGCATGTCGGTAAGTGTTTTTCAATCCCAGTCTTGTTTCATATGCTGACTTCACTTGTCGCAGGGCTCTTCACTCCCAACGCTGGCCAGCATTACCGCGACGAGCAGCGCCGTCGTCGCTCTCAGTACGACCGGGGTACTCGTCTCGCCGTCTTGGAGGAGATGCACGAGACTACCATCGGGCCTTACTACGCCCGCGACCTCAACATGCGTCGTTGAGGCTTGGATCACATCACTCTTCCTCTTCAGAAGTCATTTTGATTTTTGATTTTTTTCAAAAGTCATTTTGCTCCTTGAGTGGTCGTTGAGGCACATTGGCACTACGCCCATTGGCTTGATGCACAGAATTCGATTTCGGAGGCTTTTCAAGGGTTTGAAGGCTATGGCCTGGTCTGCATTATCTCGGTTGGTCGTCTCGAATAGTCACAGGAAGAAGTAGCTCTTCGTAGCTATATGGAATCAATGATATGGGTCAACAAGAGTTTGGCAGTGATGCATGTGTGTGCATGTCAGTGCTTGCCAGCTGGCGTCCCTGTCACGTCACGACGAAGCATGTCACGTTGTGAAAAGTACCTCTAACCATCTAGTAACCGAAGAAAATACGCCATTACTATCTATGCGGCCAGCCGCGATTTATGGGGATGAGGGATTCTCAGGTAAAGCAGGTAAGGGTTTACGTGAGCTGTTTGGATGCATGGCAGGGGAACGACGGAGGACAGCAGGCTGGGATTCATGAGATGAGAGAGGGGCACCCGTCGAGGAGGTATAGCCATCAGCAGGCCCGGGTGTTGGAGGCGGCGAGAGCTGCTCACATTCAAGACGAGAGTCGTCGACGAACGAAGTGCGACGACGAAGATCAGCAGAAGACACGTCTCCAGCTGATGACGATAGGTAGCCTCTTTTCGACTGAGGTGTCAACAGAGACGGATCTTCCCCATCGGTATCGTATGAATTCCCATATAGAGCGCGAACACGACCTGGCGACGAAGCTGAGGCGTCATACGAGGCTAAGCCGGCCTGGTCCATGAAGGGCGCAAGGTACGGGAGGGACACACCCCGAGAGAAGATGACGAGCAGCAGGCAGGACAGAAGAAGCACGGCTTGCACTATGGCCATGCGCTTCTGGAAGACGACCTCGTCGGCGAGAAGGTTCAGACGGGTGCTGAGAGCAACGATTTCGCGGTTGGACTGCTCGCGCTGGCTTTCCAGTGCGATAACGGTGGACTGCCATATCTGGTCGTACTGCTCCCGGACGGAGCGCAGCTCGGCAAGGACTGTCTGGTTGAGGTTGTCGAGGAATAGGGTCGCTTTGGAGATTTGCTTTTGCTCCGTGCGGTGGAGGGTGTCGGACATGTGGCGGGCCTGATCCTCGACGTACTTGAGGGAGAGTGTGAGGTTGGATTCGACTTGGTGGAGGCGTTTCGAGATGGCTTTGAAGAAGCCTTCCTGGACAGTGGGGGATGCGGGAGAATTCGATGTCGTAGCGGTTGTGCGGTTTTTGGGGTTGGCCGTGTTTGCTGGTGAGGGTTTTGCGATGGATGTTGACGCCGAACTAGAGGTCGAGGTGGACGAGGTTGAAGCTGCCTTGGCGCTTGTTGCTGGGGCTGTCGAGTTTGAGCCGGTGCTGGCGCTCGACGAAGAGATGGAAGAAGGGCTGGTTGGTGAGATGGCTGGTGTTGCGCTCGGGGAGGCGGTGGATGAAGATGATGAGGATGTGGCATCTTCCGTCGCTGGGTATTCGGCCCTACGGACGTGAGGTGTCGAGGCACCACTCCTTTCCCTATCCTCCGTTGATATGTTCTGAGAGCTTGCGCTAATTCCCTCGATAGAACTGGTATCAGGCTGACTGGGAACTCTTGTCGTTGCGTTGAACGAGACAGTGCAGACCAATGGGGCCAGGAACAACATCGTGGGGTCCTCGATTTCACAATACGGCATCTTTTCAGTCGATGTTGGCACGATGAATTCCTGAGGCTTCTCAATCTCCTGGGGCTTTGCAGATTCATCCTCTGGGCTGGGTAGCTGTTGAGGCTCTTCATGATCGTCATGATTCTCATCATCACGTAACCACGATTCAAGCATTCGAGAACCGTGGATACGGATCAATGACACCGGGCAATAATACTCGTTGCCATACTGAGTTAGGAACTCGATGCGGACATACTTCGCCCAGATTTGCGGATTCTCCACCAGGAAGGGTTGGATATCTCGCGAGTTCCTCGCCTCGAAAGAACCGAGCTCCTTCCACTTGTCGGGCTTAACGGGGTAGCGGTCACTAACACTGACACGGAATAGGCGGACCATGCTGGAGAAGAACTCAAAGTTTGCAATGACGACGGTGTCGATGAGGACGTCCTCGCTGAGCTCGACGATGACGAACTTTTGAGGGGCCGAGCACTCGAGGAGCATGTACGAGTCCTTGTTCTCGACAAGGATGGCCTTGGCGTTCTTTGCGCCGGGGCTCGACTTGAGGACCGTGGCCCCAGCGTCAAACGACGAGTAGGAGAAGCGCTCCTTGCACGTCTTGCCGGCGTCTTTGGTCTTGTGGATCTCGTACACGACCTCCTTGCCTGCGCCGTCCCTCCCGGGAATCTCGACGTCGCCGCCAGAGGCGCGATTTTTCTGCTCCCCGGCATTATCGAGGTAGCTGTCAAAGTTGAGAGATATCTCGTCTTCCTCGCCGAGGCCGGCGTGACCCATGTCTGGGGGTATCCTGTCGTCTGCGCGACGAGGCTGGTTGTTTCGAGATCGCAGGTCCTGGGGGTCTTGACCAGTCTTCCGAAGCATCATCTCCTTCCAGTCCTCAAAGGACATAAAGGGTTTTGATGGTTCCTCGCCTGCGGCATCTTTTTCGCCCTCGGCGGTGGCGGCGGGGGTGGACGATTGGGACTCGGCGTCTGCGCTGGAGGACTGCGGCGCATCGCTACTGGTCACGTTGGACGCGGCATTGGCGGTCGCATTGGCCGCTGAAGGTGTTGCGCTCGACCAGGAGCTCGTCAGACAGGACTGTGGGAGGGTATGGGTGATGTAGTTGATGGTTCGGGCATCGCAGGACGAGACGGTCGTGGACGTTGACGAGTCGGCGCGATTGGACTCTTGGCTCTGAGCTTGGGCTTGGGTCGGAGGCGTCCAGGCTGACGAGATGGCTAGGAGGCGAAGGACAGTCGAGCCCAAGGACGGAGTCATGGTCGAGGGGACATTGGGACTTTGCGTTGAGGCGGGTTTTCGCTCGTCGGGGGGAGGCGTTGATGGACAGACGTTGGTGTGGGTGAGACTTGTACCGACGATCTCTCGACCCACCGATGTGTCCACAGCGCTGATTGGCTGGTAGGGTCGTATTATAGACGTGCAGGGAACAATGCTCAGCTCCTTTTATTTTAGGATTGATAGAGGGGAGGTTGAAGAGAGCAGAGTTTGGATATGTAATTGCTGTCTAATTCTTGGTGTTGTGTCTTTGCACTTACACTTGTATTGCTGAACGCAGGCGCAGCAGAGGGCGGATGAAAAAGAGTCTCAGAAACAGCACACGAATGAGCAATTACTACCAAGCGACAAAAAAGAGGCCCTTAATTCCTTTTGAGAAGAAATAGAAAATCAAAGGAATCATGTTGGATTGGACAGGAAATAGTATCTACATCATGAGATTTGACAGTGCATCATGGGAAGGCGCATGGTGGAGTGTGACTCAGAAGATGCTTCAGCAACCGGCTACAGACCAGTACCAGTGCCAGTAATGCAATTTGTGTTCATAAAAGAACTATTTGAAATCATGCCTCAAAGCTCACTAAGATCCATGGCATGTCTTGTTCCAGCAGGTATCCTCTCTTGCTTGCAAAGATGAGGTGTTTGTCAACTCTCCCCGGCCATGCCCTCTCACATCAGAATGGAGAACTTGCGCCAACGTCCATTCACAAGAATCCAACTTCGGTCGAGAATGCAGTCGACGCAGGGATCTCTCTTTCGAGATAGCCCAAAGTAGTTCAGGTGGTAATCACCACAGGGCTTAGTGTCGCAGCACCAGCGCATACGAAGGAGTTCGTCTGGACCGCTGTGACCGCAGACCATTCTTGAGGGGGCAACGTCGAAGCAGCACATTGTCTGAAGTAGAGACTTGTTAGCTATAAGAGTTTATGATATAAGAAGGAGAGAGGTGTGACTGTACCGGCAGTGGAGTGGTGCTTTGTGTCGATAGGAGAAGCTGGTGAACTGATGGAGACTTGGGATGCTTGCGCAACTGAAGAAACTGAAGAGTAAGGTAAGCATGATAACCTCGGAGGCGGAAATAATATCATACCTGGTGATATGTATTGCTTCGAGTCGTAGAGAATACAATAGTATAATGTTCTGATATTGTATACCGTTGGTGTTTGGTAGAGGAGGGCTTGGCGAGCAGAAGTTGAAATTCGGCGCAGAACAATTGCAAGTTCGTGCTGCTAGGCAAAGTGTCAGTCACAGTGCCGTAGATTTGCAGTCACCGTATCAATGAGTCGGTGCCTGAACAGCACTGGCCGAATATCCACTGTCGTTTGCTACCGCGTGCACTGCAAGCTCCTTGGTCAGGGGACTCGACAATGGCAGCTGACCTTGATGGACAAACAGCCGGATGCTAGCTCTTTTGTACTTATTGTGTATGATGCAATTTGCAGTGCGTATTTTGACATGCACGAGAGCAATCTAGAGAAATCAGCATGGTGGTGCATGGTGCCCGTAGTACGCACTTTTCACGTTCAGGTCTGCACAGCATTACGCCCCTATGATCTATTGCCTATATTAAAACACATCTTGTAATGTCCTTTAAGATATTTCTGAATGCTTCTGCCTCAAGCTTGGGACCTTGAGCCCCTTGATCACTCCATCCTTGGCGACAAAGTCAATCTCGTCTACGGGCCCCGCCTGACACTGGGACTGGTCAACAGAGAACCAATTGGCGCAGTAATCTATGTAAACATCAATCATAGACCTCTCGTTGGTGAAAGCCTCGAATAATACACGCCAACGCTGGTTCTCGCTGGCTGGACAGACTCGTGCGTCGACGTTGGGATCGTTGCTGCTACTGATCGCTGCCCAGGCCTTCGGCACGGACTTGCCCTGACTTGCCCTGATTTGTCGACTCTGCGATCTTGATTCAGGAGCCTTGAGTAACAGCGAGAATAAAGGGGTCTTTGTCGTTCGTGTATTGCCCGGTGTTCTTGTCGTGTGCCTGCTCGCGAGCTAGGTTCTTGAAGTAACACACTACCTCCTGAACCATGAGATTCCAAATGCGTAGTTGTCTGGCCCTGAGACGTTGATCGCGATTCTGAAATCATACTCGAGGATAATGACGATATAGGCAGCGTACAGGACGCCATCGCCGTTTGGAATAAATGCCGACAGGCCGAGGAGAGGGTATTAGGTCTGAAGCTCGCTAGGTCTCCCAGGGCATGCCAACTGCACCTTGAGCGGCCGAGAGGAACGAGGTAGGTTTGAGCTAGAGGTCGATTCGGGGGACGGAGAGGAGGTCGTGGCGGAGGATGCTTCGAACGAACTTTGCGAAGTCTTCAGGGGTTGTGTACAATAGAGCTGTTCTTGTAAAGCAGTTAGTAGTCGATTTATAGGAGGCAGGGGAGCTGACGTACGGATCATAGTTTCCCAGGGGGGAGTGACAGTAGCTCGAACCTGTCGTCAGGGGGGAGCAGTGCCAGATCCATAAACTCGAAGCCAGTGGCCGAGGAGAGACTGAAAGACTTGAAGGTCTTCTCTTAGATGGTGTCTTTAAACTTCGTTGAGGTCGCCTTCTTGAGAACAAAGCCCAAGACGATGAAGCCGCTGTTGGATGAGGCTGTCTTCTGATCCGACTGTCATGTGACGTTGTTCTTCTTGAGGGGTTCAAAGAACTCTGTGTAGATCTTGTTAGAAGAAGTGTAAAGAAGGGAAAAGATACGTCCTACTAACCAGAACGAGTGTACAGTCCAGTGTCTGCAGAGTCGCAGACAGGAGGACTAGGAGTTGGAGGTGCTTCTGGGAAGTTTAGAGCGCGGAGAATCTTGAAATCAAGTCATGTAGTTAGGTCGAAAGCGTGCTTTACAATGTGTCAGTCAACCAGGGGCTGGAACGAGCCGAAGGAGCAGAGCAGGACTTGCCACCTTCACGACGAACACTACCACACTGACTGACTAACATCCTAAGCGTGATGTCCTTGTAGTGGTCGATCTTGGCCAACTCTGGCACATATTTCGAAGCGGGATCGTAGAGCTTGAGGTCCTGCTGGAGCAGGAGAGCCAGGACAGTGAACACTTTGGTGACACTGGCCACGCGGTAGATAGAGCTGCTGGCAGCTTTACCAGCGCTAGTCTTGTTGAGGCTACTAGCGGCATGGTAGAAGCTGGGAGAGTCTCTTCCTTGCTGGTCACCTTGACTGAGAGGGAGTTTGTCGAGGCGTTCCACGACCTGCTGGACAGCACGAAATCCTCGAGGCTTTCGGCTAAAGAGTCTGTGAAATTCCTATCGGATGGGACCTTTGGAGGGGGGAGGACTGAGCCAGTTGGAGGACAGTATGAAGAGGCTAGAGGGAGCCAGAGGAGACCGAGGAAGGGGAGTGTCGACGGCTCCATGTTGGATCCTTTCGCTTCTGCGGCTGACGGTTTGCACTTGGAGGCTCGTAGTAGGAAATGCTGGATTAATATCGATAGGTCAGCTATATATACTGAAGACATAACAAGCTCAAATCATTTGAATCGACCTGAAAATATGGTGTCGTGCTCGGCCTGGCCATGATCGTGGCTGGTGAAGGAGATGTTGGCAATGCAAACTGCAGCAATACGGGTTACGACTGGCAGTGGGGGAAACAGCCCTACAGTGGCTGCAGGCCCTGTAAATTACTGGGACATCCATGCTGTAACGTAGGTAACGCATCTGTCGAAAGCCGATGCCGCTGTGCCCCGCGAAGACCATCAGCAGAGCCACTTGCGCTGAATCAGGATACGAGTGCGAGGAGACAGGGAATTACGACATGCAAAGCAATATGAAATTACTTCTCAAGAGATAGACAGAAATAATGGATTTATCAAGATCAAAATTTATTTTGATTTCATAGGTAGGATTCAGGGGATATCTGGGACCTCCTACCTCAGCTCGCAGCTGGAAACCTACTGACCAGCTTGACCTCCTCCTGGTAGATCTGACACAGTCCTTTCTGCCCTCAGTAAATTGTCAAAATTATAGTAGATGCTTAGAGAACCGTGTGTATTGATGTAGAGAAGGTCTTCTTCTAGACCTGACTCCAAAGATCTCCCCGTGCTGACCCTGAGAGTCTTCAACTGGCGTCTCTTCTCCCCCCTCCCTGTCGACGGAAGAGCAACCCTGATGACTAAGACCTATAAAATCGTATCGAATGTAGCCTTGGCAAGTAGAAACGTTTGGGGGAGGAGAGGAATGGTGTGGGGAACTGAACAGTCGTTAGCGAAGCTTCATAAGTGTAAGGCAGGCTGTTAGTTGCTGTATAAGAAATGCCTTTGACTCCAACTCAAATACACTTGTATATATGTAGATGCCAAGCAAAAATATCAAGAAGATCAATGCTGACTTCTGAAGCTGCCCTTGAACTGCCCCTGAAATGCCCGGTAATAGTTTGACTGCCCTCCGTCCACGTCGGCAATGGAAAGCGTCGAAGGGTACCAGGATGGCCTTTGGACGCGAGTTTCGAACAAGCTCACAGAAGAACGCCCACATACTCTTGTACTCTGAGGAAGCTATAGCTGCCATACTGGCCCTGACAGATGTCCGGCGAGATCTGTGGGGGACGGGGAGCAAGTAGTATTTCCGGCTGGCGCGGTGCCTGGTGTACCAAAGATCCTCGACCCCCTTTTCACCCACAGCGATTCCCAGAGCAAAGGAGAAAATCTTGAGTAGGAAGTTGGAAACGATCGAAGGATGCCATGGTCTGGCTCGAGGGAATTGGAATCTTCTCATGGTGTCGATCGGAGGAACTCCTTGGTAGTGTAAGTCAGTACAGTTGCTTCACAGTTCTTCCTGATGGAATAGGGGAACTTACCCCTGATGTAAAGATGTAGTTGAGGAGCTTCTATTTGAGATAATGTAATGATTGGGCGATCGGATCCTCATGGGAGAGTGCGAGGGAGAGAAACGTCGGGTTGGGAGAACAGCCAGCAGAACCGGAGCTTGTAGCGAAACGATTTCTTCAAAGCGAAGAACGCATACTAGTTAGCCAGAGACTCAAAGGATCAGTAAAGAGGATTTATCTCTGTCCCTGAGAGGTGCGATACCTAGACAACTCGTGCGAGCGATGTGCAAAGGTCGAGTTTCAAGGTAGCGACCGTGTAGATCGGCAGGTTTCGCTGGACTCAGTCGGAAGCGCTGTCAATGGCAGACAAGTATGTATATGTAGAGCTTGAAGAGGCCTTTCTAGAGGAGCGTAGGGGTGTCTGGGACGAGATCGGGGTCGTCGAAGAGGGCTGAAGCGGACTGACGGGCGCTGCACCTAGTCGGGACCGAAGCGTTTGGATGCAACACGACTACCTTGAAACGCAGAGTGTTAGAAAACGCTCTTAGGCATGTAGAGAGGTGAATAGAACAAAGAGCTGACTTCTGTCAAGGTGTATTGGGCTCGAGGACTCGGGAGGGTGAATACGTCGGAACAATCAACGATGCACAAGCAAGTTAGGGGAACGATGCATCACCAGGGCTTCATTCAGAGGCTAGGCACTGCTCTGGTTGTAGACATACGGGGAGTGCAGCTGCACGAGGCCACTGAATTTCCAATATCAAACCCCTGGACCTAACCGTCCGTAGTGGCCGAACTCCCTGGAACTGTTCCAAAGAGGGACACGCTCGAGATTGGCTGACAAGTTCCCAAATCTTGCCAGTGCCAGCCGTCAGTGTCAAGCGTTCCCACACGGGCATATAAACAGAGCCGGCTCAGAAAAATAAAACTCTCCCCGCTTCTCTCTCTTCTTCCCCAGGAGAAACTTCCCACTCACCTTCACTTTTTTCCCCTTTGCAACCGCACCCTCACTTCTTCGAAAGAGTCGTCAAGACTATTTCAAGTATCCTTTTTTTCAAAGCATTCTTTTCTTCGTCGAAGAGTTTGTCGCGAAGCGCAGCGTTACCCCAGCACACATCATCACAAAGCCCTTTGAGCATTCTGCTACCACCCACTCCCTCTCTTTGATTTTCCCACGTCGCTTGACACTTTGTTTCTCTTCCCTTCAGGATTCAAGAGAACTTCCTATCGCCATGGATTTGATGACCCAGTTTGAGCGCGAGCGCGCCCTTGTTCGCTATACTCATGCTCACCATGAGGATCTTGTCGACACCCGCCGCAACAACGGCGAAGCCTTCGCCCGTGGCATGGTCGTCGAAGGAACTGACATCGAGATTGTCAGCCTTGGCTCTGACCTCATGGCCGACTTCGAGTCTCGTCAGGCCTTTACCAAGGTCTTCATGGTTGCTCATCTCGCTGCTTTCGAGACTTACGCCCGTGCCATGATTTCTGCTAGCCAGCCTGGCGTTTCTCGCAGTAAGCCACTCCTCCCCTTGCGTCTGTTTCATGACACGTTGCTAACTGTACTCTCTTTAGCTTTCTGGTATCTGGCTCGCTACATGGGTCGCGTCCAGGAGAAGCTCTACATCAAGAACGCTCTCGACGCCACCCGTCAGATCAACATTCTGGGCCGCATCATCGCCATCATTGAGGAGCACCACGATATCACCAAGCCTGTCATCGACTACTTCAACCTTGGCACTGGCATGTAAGTATCAGACGTGCTTCTTTTCGTCTGGAATGGCTGTCCTAACTCTGACTACAGCGCTATCATCTGTTTCGCTGCTGGATTTGTCACCCCCGACGGTTCCTTCGGCTACTTCCTGCTGGGATTCACTGTTGTGCACTTGATCAACGTCTACTATCCCACCGTGGTTCACCTGATCCTGGGTGCCATGATTCGCGAGGCGAAGAAGATCGTCGACAAGATTCTCCTGAATGCCAAGACGGGTCGCCTCACCCAGGCCGACGTCAATTCTCTCGAGGGCTGGAAGCTCTACTTCCTCAAGTTTGGCCTCGACTATGCCGCCCCCAAGGATCGTGGCTACACCAACATTGTCCTCTGAAGAACTCATCCGAGTTCAAGTGCGATCCAAGTGGCATGGACGCACGTAGAGGGTTGGTTCTGCGGTGAACACTTGACACGCCACTCACTTTTTGCACAATCATTTCACAACTGACGAGATGATTCACTCAATGGAGGACTCAAGGAACTGTCACTCAACAATCAGCACAGCTGATGAGGGTGGGAATATGGTCACTGACTGCGGGTGATGGAAGCAGCATGGAAAGGGATCTGACTCGAGGCCAGTCGAGGGCCACTGCCCTAAGGGCAGGATAGCCTTTTTGTAACATCCACAGTACAGAATGAAATTTCGCTCTGTAAACCTTCTCGTCCCTGCTCGTGATATCCTGTAGACGTGTTTCTCTATGTGCCGCCACGCGTGGTCTGAACTGTGGCAAATGATGCGAACATCACGCGTCTCCATGGAGACGGGATCACGGTCACCTGGCGATTTTTCTATCGGACGCCCGACGCAGCGCGCTACAGGAAATGGCTGCTCACCGGAGAAACCCTTCCGGGGCTGGCTGGTGGGATTCTTAGAGTCGGCGGGCCAAGAGGGCTTGGGACAGGGCACTCGAATTTAGGCCTTGAGACAGATCATGTATTCTATTTAAAATAACTTCATGAAGAGGTGGTCTACATGCTTTGTAATCTCTTGATATGCCCTTGTAGCTCGCCAGAAATCCGTCGAGCAAGTAGTGCCCGAGTTCCAGTTCAAGAACCTTCCCAGGTCTCGGAGCCTCCAAGGCGAACCACTCGTCCCCAGGAACTTCCAAAAGACTCCAGCGTAGCCATACTCTAGGGGAATAGCAACAAGTAGAAAAGAAATGTTTCTAGCCAGATTCTCCCCGCGCTGTGGCTCTCCTAAGGTTTGGGTCTTCCAATCTGTACTGCAGGACCGTTGTACCAGTTGCTCTTTTTCTGCCGAGAGGTTTCTACGATGGGAGACTGTCTGAGATGTACCAGAGAACTTCAAAAACCGAGATGGGAGTCGGATAATTCTTTCGAGGGCTTCGTAGAGTGGCGGGACGTCGAGGAGGCCGTACGCTGGGAGACAAGGAGTGGGCTCGAGGGAGAGGTGTTGGCACGATTCTTGTTAATCTGACTACCTGAGGAGAAGAAAAAGTCAGTGCCATCTTTGAAAAACGTAAGAGGAAGAGGAAGAGACCTGAATTGTAGAACTGAGTCTTGGGGAAACTGTACCTGGCATGGGTAATCGGTGAACATCGCCCTCGCCCCCTGAAAGTGCAGCGAACCTGAACCTTGAGGACGAAATGATGATTGGCACAGTAAGTTAGGCTCACAGATGAGTTTCGCAGCTGAAGAAAGTGCTGAAATCAAAGTGGTGGTTGTGCTTGGATCTCTTCGCAGTTGCTGGTACGAGCACCATTGACCAAGGCTCAGGGGAAAGGAACTGTAGATGCTGGGCTGGGAAAGTACTCCACATTCGACAACGAATGTCAATTAAATAAAAGAGTAAAAGAATGACTTTCCAAAAGACCATCGAACTCTAACAAAAATATCTTCGACCTGGCCGGATAGGCAGTGTGTGCTACCCGAGCCCCGACGAGGTGCGCGGGAAATCTTGAAGCTGAGTCATCAAAGGCCTGATTTGGACTTCATCGGTGCGGACGGTTTGGTGAGGACCATCACGTTTGCTTCCAGCAGCCTACTCTTTGTTCTTGATACAGAGTGTGGTTTGGTTTATTCTTGTGTGACGACAGGACGAGAGGCCCTTGCCAATGACCCTGAGAACCCCTGCTACTTGAATATCCTACACCCTGGCGGTCAGTCTCCCCTTATCACATCTACAGCTGAAGAGCCTATTCCAACAGTCTCTGGTTTTCCAATCGTCAATGAAGCTTTGAAGACCTCGTCGGCCTCCCGCGATAAATCGAAACGATTCAGAGAGAGATCAGCACACATTGACGGTCCGAGAAACCGCGCCAACACCACTGGCCACTCTACTCTTCACTGTAAGCCCCAGACAGGTGTGGCCCATTATCGGTTGCCAGAATTCTTCATCTGCTAACACAGCTCCCCAGAAAGCTTTGAAATCAGAGAACCCCTCGAGCTCTTCTACTCCCCGCGAGAAACATCCCCGTTCCCAGACACCCCCTACCGACGTTGCAACACGTACGAGGACGGCAGCAGAGAACACGATCTCGCTATGATTCATTTTGAATTGGAAACGGGCCGCAGGACAGTTTTGCTTATCTGTGTTGCCCTATCAAGAGCCCTCTGTTGAAGTGGCGCCGTCTTACTGGGGCTGCAGAAGTCGAAAGCAGAAGAATGGAGACCGGTCATGGTATTTTCCTCGGAAGTTCCCAAGAGACTACCTTGGGTACGTCAAGGGAATGGGCTTTCAGTGCCACGGGTCCTTCAAACTTTGAAAACCTTGAGAGGACTCTGGGTGCCAGAGACATTCAGCCATCACAACTCCGTTCACTGTGATTGATTTACTGACTTGGATTGGTAGGGTCATCTGATATTTGTCACCAGCCTTTGTGTCTGTTGAAGGTTCGCCTTCCACCCCGCTAGATTTCTACGCACAAGCCGCACAGATCTCCCATCAAAGAGTTTCCGGACAGCCCTGACTGGCTGAAAATGGTTCCCAGAAGCTTTTAGAGGTCAGAACGAGGGAGTATAGGGGCGGTTCCGTCCCAATGCCCATGTCCATGTCCTGACAATCAATCAAGCCGTATGGGGTGGCCTGGAGGGTGACCGTTTCAGTATCTCCCAGTTTGATTGGCGAAGTAGCAATTTAATTCGTCAGATTGATGGAATTTAGAATCATGAAATCACCAACGGTATGGATGAAATGATGTGGAGCATCAAAAATGTCGATGAAGCTAATCTATCAACAAGTATAATATACCCACCCACTCGATTCGACAGACCAACAGCCTCCTGGCAACAACTCGGACTGACAGCCTCGCTTTCATACTCATCAACAAGCTTCTAGAGTCCTGGCCGGCGGCTCTGCCGATGCATGGCGTATCCGTGGTCACAGCATCATGATTCATGATTGATGCAGGCTGAACGCCCCTGAAAAAAGAAGAAATGGCAAAAAGAAATGGCTTGCCGTCAGCAAGACTCGAACTTGCGTTTTCAGTGCTCCAAGAGACCACAAACTGATGTACTAACCCCTATACGATGACAGCTTGTCGGGTGTTTGTTGAAGGGTGTTGTGGTATCAGAGACTATGTCTCCCTGCGGGGTGGTTTGGGCCTCCTATACCAAAGCGCCACCATTAAGGCAAAACAGTGTCGCACCGACAAGATGCTGACTTCCTGTGATGAGTGTCTGCATTCCTCCAGCTGTTATTACAAGGTTCCTGGCAGTGGCCAGGGCATGGTGGACGCTGGGCGTATAGATGACGCGAGAATTCGGGTGCAAGCTCCTCCATGCTTCACCATATGCCCTTTGAGATACGATTTCTGGGCTAGAGATCATGGCTATTTGTTAGTTAGAGTGTGGTTTCACAAGTAGGAGGCTCGTTCTGACCTGGAGTGGATTCGATGTCGAACCCCTGCCTTGGATCACACAGGGTGAAGATGACGTGGTGGACCTGGATACTGCAGAGGGCATTGGCTAAGCTCTTGAGCACTGCCACTCCATCCCTTTGGTTCGAGACTTGGCCAAAGATCAAGATACGCGTAGGAGTGGTTCTGTTTAGGGGTTAGTGATACGGACAGCTGCCATTAGGATACCGCACCTTTGAGCCTGCGTGTTCTCAATGAACCACTCAGCAGCTTTGACAACACTCATCTCATTGTGCGCACTGTCCAGAAACCAGTGGAATTTGCCCTCGACCACATGCTGGAACCGCCCTGGCCAAGAAAACTGACTTATGCCTTGGGCTTTATCCGCGGATGACAATGGCCCAGCGTTCTTTTCCCGGAGAAAGCGATCAGCAGCTGCTAGTGCGAGAGAGCAATTGATACGCTGTACATAGGGCCTTAGTTGCGGTGCATCTTCTGGGAGAATTGAGTCCAACTCGATAAACTCGAGTTTAACCCCTTTCTCTGACGAGCGGCTTCTAAGAACATCAACTGCAGAGGCCTCCTGGTGAGACGAAAGCGCAGCGGATCCGGGTTTGAAGATACCTGCTTTGTGCCAGGCAATACTCTCAATGGTAGGCCCTAACTGCTTCAAGTGGTCCATCCCGAGAGTGGTGATGACGGACACGACGGGGTGCTCGATGACGTTGGTAGCGTCGTACTCTCCCCCGTGGTGAGTCTCAAAGATGGCTGCTTCGACGCCCTCTCTGATAAAGGTATGGAAAGAGACTAAAGCGAGGAGCTGAAGGTAACGAGGCAGGGTACTCGAGCTTCCAGTCAGGGTATCCCACACCTCGAAGAAATATCTTGCGAAAAGGTTCCGGTCGATGGGTTGGAAATCGAGTCGGATTCTTTCCTCGGGGTAAATGAGATGTGGTGATGTGTAGAGACCCGTCTTGCGTGGGAAGCCGGTTCTCTTCCCGTGGACTCTGAGAAAGGATTCGATGAACGCGCAGGTGCTGCCTTTTCCCTTGGTACCGGCGACGTGGATGACGTTGAGGCGGTCGATGTCAGCTGTCTTTGTTCTTTGTCAGAGTTGCCCCGAGTCTTTTGGAGCAGGACATACCGAGTGGCCAATACATTGAAGCCATTCCTTCATTCCGGCTATGCTTGGAGTTCCTCTCAGGTCGGGATTTCCATCCTTGCTCGGAATACCATCGAGAACTGGCACAGTGCCATCTGGCCTTGCGCTTGGTCTGTTTGGGCGGCGTCGAGTGTTGAGAATTTTGATGGCATTCTATCTAGAGTTAGATGTAGTTTGATACAAAACTGCCCAGCTAACCTTATAGTCCCTGTTTGTTGGTGGCAATGCGGTGTCTCTGTCCATTGTGAATACTCGGCCAAACGGCGACAAAACCCTCCAATGTTTGAAGGACCCGAGAAACCAGCTTTGTGGGTTTTACACCAAAAATGAAGAGGAGACATAGTTCCAATTTGAAGGGACTGGGTTGATTTCTAGCCAAGGTCCCAGAAGTTAGAGAACAAAGAACTGCACCCCCTTGCTTACACCTTGGCTTTCCAACCCTGCTCTAACTTCTTAGCCCTGATGGCCTTAGCAATAACAAAGGAACAGCTGCCAAGGATCAAGCAGCTCCCCGCAAAAGCCTGGGCCCCAACGTAGTGACCACCCTGCGCTTTGATAATGGCCCCTGCGATTGGCTGGCCTGTCAGCGTGGCGAAGCTCACAATCGTAAAGGCCATGCCTAGCCTGGTGCCCTGCCTGCTCGGATCGGATGTCATGCTACTCAGCCCAACGGGAAACATACTCTGCACGCCTCCAGTCCATATCCCGTAGATGGCGGCCCAGATGAATAGGCCTGTGGTGGATTTTATGGCTGCCCAGCAGTACATCATTACCCCGGTTACGAGAGCCAATGGGATCTGGACTGTGAGGCAGCCGTAGCGATCCGCGATGTAGTTTGGTATGACACGGCCAATGGCACCGGTTCCGTTGAGGACCAGGAGGACGTCGAGAGATTTGGTGAAGCTGACGCCGAGGACGTCTCGAGCATAAGCTGCCAGGTAGTAGAACGCAAAGTAAACTCCCCAGAAAGCCTTGATTTGTTAGTCAGGCCCTGAAGCATTGAAGTAATTGGAGAGAGAGAACCCACCATGAAAGAACCAAGCACGTAGAAGGAGTATTCAAGTTCCTTGAACGCAGACCATTCAACCAATGGCCCCGACCTACGGGGTGGGATCCGAGACTTGAGGAAGCAAGCTGCTACTCCTAGAGTTCCAAGTTGCACAAAGGCAATAGCACGGATGGCCCAAGGAAATCCAACTGAAGGGAGGAGCTGCCTCATGATGCTTGGATAGACCAAGCCCCCTGTTGCACTCCCGGCTGCAGCAACACCCATGGCGAAAGCACGGCGCTTCTCAAAGTATGTCGATATAGTAGCCATCGAGGGACAGAAGATGAACCCATTGCCTAGTCCCATGCAAATTCCTTGAGCTAGGAAAAATTGCCAGTATGTCTTGCAGAAGGAGGTGGCAAAGCAACCGACGATAACGAGGAAGAAGCCCAGAGCGAAGAGCTGTCGAAAGTATCCTGCGTCTGTCATCCGACCGGTAAACGTTCCGACAAAGAAGAGGAAAAAGACTTCGAAAGAGCCGATCCAGGATATGTCGGAGGGGGCGCGGTTGAGCATTTGGGCGTAGTATGGTTGGAAGACACCGAACGAGTTGATGATGCCCCTGGGAGAGGTTAGATGGGTGAAACGAGGCTGGAGGGTATACTTGCCAGCTATTCATAACGACGAAATGGCCGCTCACGACTTTCGGTCTGTCAGGATATGAGCTCCGTGATGTTGTGCGTGAGTGTCAACTCACCGACCATCCAAGCTATCCATCCTCCGTCTGGCGCAGGGCCTGGGTCTTGATATTGCTCCTCAACTTCCCGTAGGCCATTTCCTGGGGGCGTTGCCTCTGTCTCTGTATAGGCAGGCTTTTCATCACGGATGTTTCCCGGGGATGTCTCATCGACCTTGGCTGTGTCAGTTGCTGGGCTGTGGCTTGGTCAGGGCACATACCCGTTGAGTTTCAGAGACGGGGCGCAAAGCCGATTGGCCACGCGAGGCAGTGATGTCATCCATTTCAACGCTCAACAGTGCAAACCTCTGTGTTTAACGTGCTTGAAGCCCTCTTGTCCTGTGTAATGAAGGTTTCGTTGCTGCAACAGAAACAAACATTGGATTCATAATCAATGGGAAATGAAGGGAAATGAAAGATTGCGGGGATAAGCATTTCCGTGTATTTTGTACGGATACGGTATCAAAGAGTGGAGAGGGAGAGGTCAGCGGGCGCCGAGGGCCGAGTCAAATAGCCTGAACGGATACAGGACGGATCGTCGGTGTTGACCGTGGGAAGTCATCCACGAGTTATAAGGCTTTGGGGTTAGTATTACAACTATTCTCTATTTCAAACAAATAAACACAATCAACATGTGTCAATGAAACCACCAGTTTCACCTCGAGCCTTGGCATCGGAAAAGTTGAAACCGGTATCCGATCTGGATCACCAAGATAGCTGAGTCAGCATTCTTGGCATTGACTCGGGACTCCCAACCGACATCCGTAGCATTATTCATGACGGGAATAACAAGGGACAGTTTCCCGAAGACAAATTGCATCATGCTAAACAACTCCTTCACGGACAACGGAAACAGACACAATCAACCTGCAGCACCTACAAAGGCCCTTGGGTCATCATGCCGTAAGTGTCAAGATTGCATCAATCCGGCGAGCTATGATTGGTTGCACAATACGAGCCAACAAGCATCCCGGACCAGCTACGTAACTATCCCGACAGTCAATGTTCATCTGAATTTGTCAGGTCAGAGCCTCAACGGCGCGCCCTGGGTTTGACATGGTATGGAATCATTTACTGTTGCGATAGCAATGTCCTCCCAGCACCTCGAGATGGCTGGCACACCATGGCTGACAGAAACCTACGCTGATGTGAGCTTCTTGGATATGCCATGAACTCAAATATCGGAAAGGTTTGTAATTCATCCGCAGCTGAAATGCTCACAGTGGCTTAGAAAGGCGGTTGGCCACTGGTAGTATATAGGTATGTAGTACTCCTTACCTCTGGTTGGTATTCACAGCACATCCAACCATCAGTTACAGTTCATCACTAAACGAGCAACAGCACCTTACAATCACCAGAATGTCGACCACCATGAAAGCCATCGTCATCTCCGAGTTTGGTCCTGTCGAAACCCTCATCATCAAGCAAGTCCCCAAACCATCCGCTACAGAACCGGGCACAGCCCTCATCCGCATCAAGGCCTTTGGCATCAACCACGCCGAAATGCACATGCGTCGCGGAGAATGGGCTGAATCAGTTCCTATCAGTGGTATCGAATGCGTTGGAATCATCGAAGACTGTCCAGGTGGCGAGTTTGCCCCTGGGACACCTGTGGCGGCGCTCATGGGAGGACTTGGTCGCACGATTCCTGGCAGCTACGCAGAGTATACCGTTGCGGATACTTCCAACATTGTTGCCCTGGGAAATCCTGGTGAAGAGCTGCCCATCTCTTGGGCTGATGCTGCTGCGCTTCCCGAGAGCTACGCAACGGCCTGGACCTGCCTCTTCCGAAACCTGAACCTTCAACGAGGACAGCGAATCCTAATCAGAGGCGCCACATCGTCCTTTGGCCGAGCAGCTGTTAACTTGGCTGTTGAAGCGGGCGCCATTGTCACAGCTACAAGTCGCAGTGAACCCAAGTTTACAGCACTCAAGGATCTAGGGGTCTCTGAATGCGTTGTCGAAGCACCCAACCTCAGCGAATGCCTTAGCGAGGGCGGCGACTACAACAAGTTCGACTGCGTGTTGGAATTGATCGGCAACAGCACTGTCGTTGACTCACTGCAACTTGTCCGCCGTGATGGTCGGCTCTGTCTAGCCGGTTGGCTCGGAGGGCTCGATCCGATCAAGGGACCAGCAGGGCCGGATGAATTACGAGGCTTTAACCCACTCTTACAGATGGCGAGTGGCGTTCACTTTAGCTTCTTTGGCAGCTTCGTGTTTGGAAACAAAGACTTTCCCGTGTCCGATGTGCCCCTGAAGAGTGTCCTGGAAAAGGTGGCCGAGGGCAAGATTGACGCCAAGCCGTGGAAGGTCTTTGCCTTTGAAGACATTCGGGCTGCTCATCAGGCTATGGAGAGCGGACAGACAGGTGGGAAGATGGTGGTTGTAGTTGACTAGTTTTAGGGGAAAATGCAGAGACCTAAGTCTTTCGAATTCCTTCGCAAATCAGAGTTTATGCCTCCAATAAGTCGAAGATGTGTGATAGTTCCTGTCTAATAAATCGCGGCGAGAGAACTGCAGGATCTTCGAATCAGACTTTCGACCACCCTCAACTCATCGCTGCCTACCTTTTTCACGCCATGCCATTTGAAAGCGCAATAGCAACGACTCCAGAATCTGTGGAGAGTGGGAGTAAGCGAAAGGATATTGAAATCCTTGTCTGAGCTCCCGAGGCCTGCGAAGAGAGGCTCCCTCGCTTTGGTCCACTTGCTGTCCCGCCCAAGGCCAAAGCACGTCGCAATCACTGCTTTGGATGACTCTACTTTTGCAAGGGAGGCCACCACGAGGTTTCCAACAAAGGAATTTTAGCCAGGTCCGAACTCGAATGACTGAACAAGAGTTTCGAGCCCCGATTTAGGATTCTCTCGGTGTCCGTATCAAGGTTTTTTGTTGCGTTCGTAGAACATTCAGGAGCCCTTTCAGGCGCGCCAGCCATTACGTTTGCATTGGGCCGAAAAGTGCCGGCTTTGACTCTCGCAGGTATAAGTAACAAGATGTTCTTCTCGACGATCCTAGATCGGCTAACTCAACTCTCACCCTTTCTATAACCCCGACCTTTTCTCCCACGCTTCCAAGCCCAAGACATCATGGCTCGCTGAAAGAACTTGCACCGCGCAAACTAGCGACTCGAATACGCCAAAGAGATCGAGTCCAAGTTTCGGACATGGACCGTGGGAGAATTTTTTCGACTCAGTACGATCCATCTCGCCCTCCTTATGATGGCACCGATGTCTGTTTTCCAGCCGGGTAAGATCCTGTCGCCAGTGGACCAGACAGAGGAGTTCCTGCATCTTAGTCTGACAACATTCCCTCCATTAGTTCGACACTGTGAGTTATGGTCCTGCTGGTTGAATACCTTTGCATAGTATGTACAGAAACTAATGTGATTTTAGTCTTGGAACAGCCCCTCATTTCCCAAAGCCGCAACGATGACCCTGCCAGCCAGCCCGAGAAGAACCTGTGTCTCCAGCGTGATGGAAACGTTTGCGTCTTCACAGGAAAGCCCAACCTGAGAGTATGCCATATACTCCCCCCTTCGTGGGGCAACAGCAAGGCGGCCATGAAAAAGACTCTGTTGTTGCGTCCGGCAATAAACGCCCTGATGGGAAGCGACTGGATGCATCAACACGATAAACACATTCGTGACGCGGACAGAGTTTGGAATATGCTCTGTCTCAACGAGAAGCTCCACGAACTTTGGGCGCGTGGCTCATGTGCGTTTAAAGGCATCAGAGTTCAGCATCTGAGCCACCGCGAGTCTGTCGTTGTTCTTGAGTTTCACTGGATGCCGAAACTGGACAACACCAACCCAATGGTGCACGCGGAGCTTGGGGGGAAGAAGAATGACTGGACCAAGATGGTCCATGTCATGAACCAACTCCATGCCTCGAAATTGCCAGTGGCAGCCCACAACGTTCCACCAGGGTTGTCAATTCCATCGGGGAAGCGCATCGAAATCCGGATGGCAAGGAGAGAAGCCGCCAGCTTCAAGGCAATGATTGACTTGCAATGGGCTTGCATCTCTGCGGCAGCTCTGAGCGGTGCTACATCGCCAAGGATGCTGCATGAGCACGAGCCTTACTGGTGGAGATCTGATGAGGCGTTCTGGTGGAAATGTGAAGAGGGCAAGAGGTTCAGTGTCTTGTCGTGGCTTGACAAAAGCGACTAGACATGGACGATGGGTACGGGATGACATGTGGCATGGGTTGCGTCTGAGGAGAAATGGCTTTATGAGTCAAAAGTTAGAATAATTATACCATGGCGTCGCAAGACAAAGATGATATACTTTCTATTTTCACAGTTTCTTTAATTAAAGGCCGAGAGTTTGTTACTTTTGGATACGAGAAGGAATGAGATGATACGCAAGAACACAAATCCTCTATGTAGACGAAACGTGCAGACGGGCTTGTATAATGCTACGTGGTTGGAATACTACGCGGCACTCGACGACGAAGAAAAGACAGCCGCGATACAGCGCTAGAGGCGCGACGGGGGTGTCATGGTTGCCACCACGGCGCTCGGCCTGGGCATCGACATGCCCGACGTCGTCGTTGTGGCGGTACTCGGCGAGCCATACTCTCTCATGGACCCCGTAACCTGCACACCGTTCTGCTCTTGCATGAGGACACAGCCTCAGTTCTAGGACCCGGGCTACTTCTGCCTTCAGGTTCGAAAATAAGGTAGCCTTTGCCTATGCCCAGCACCAATCCACCTTGCCCGTCAATCGAGTCAAAGGCCTGGATAGTTCTTCCTGCTATAGTCTTCTGATCTGACCCAAGGTGGGGAAGTAGATCTGGGGTTTACGGATTCCCTGCGTGTCATATGATTCATGTAAATGGAGAGCGAGCCAAGAGCTGACAGGTCTGATGCAGCGCGTCATTCCCCACGGAATTGGGGCGAGTGATATATCTGCATCATTGGATTACTATAATTAGGTGAAACCTATACGAGGTTCTAGGAAGAGGCATATGCGGCGACCTGTAGGGGTATATAAAGGACGTCTTGGGGACCGTGGATTGATGATGAATCAAGCAGACTCTACCTGAACAATCTCAACCAAACTACAGCACAACTCTTCGAGACCTTCCACTCGGCTATCATGCGCTTCACCAACTCCCTCTTCGCAGCCGTCGCTGCTCTTGCATCCACCGCCTCAGCCGGAAACATGGGCTACGCCAACATCCTCGCCATCACAGGCCCATCCGGCGGTCAACACACAGAAAAGATAGTCGATGTGCCCTTCGGCCAGCTCACACACTACGACCTGGCCATTAGCGAGCTTCGCCTCGAGAGCATCGCCGTTACACTCCCCGGAGGCGCCATCGAGCCCGACATTCAGGACATTACATGTCAGATGTACAAGGATGAGCATGGGCTGGATCCCGGTAGCGGGGAGTTTACTATTAATCGACCTGCGCTTTTGAGTACGAACACTGTTCAGTTTGGGTGGGTTCTGTGCTATGTTGAGGTTGAGAAATAGGGGTAGACTATGGTTCAAATGCTGCATACCCTCAGGATGGCTTAGCCTCATTCTGCCAGCCCTTTTCATTCTTATTTAGACCTTTTGTTCATAGCCATGATCGATAATTTTTATGAGCACTCTACAATCTGACCATTTCACTGTGAGTGGAGATTCACAACCTCCATCTGGGGTTCTGCATCCCCCCTTCTCCTTGACATCGATGTCGTCTCTGAAAAACAGTCTAGGCCACAATAACATAATATACAGTTATTGATACATGAAGGTGTCAAAATTTAATACCGTTAAGATGTGCTTGCCTTCTGTGATATTGGCACCTGGGGATTGCAGCAATTGCCCTTGACAAGTATCGGCATGGGAGCCAGAATGACACCATCGCATGACCAAGATCTGATCTGGGTAGGTACGCAAGAACGCCTCCCGCCTCTCTCGGCCCAGGAAAGTTTCCCCTCCATCTTTCTTACTCTCTCATATAACAAGACTCTATTCAAGAGAGGCTCACCAGATACATATCCTGCTCCCCCGCAACCATCTCAACCCCTATTCATCCTCGACAAGGCTCTCCTCGGCCCTGCCCCTCATATTCCCTCACTTCGATGCCGTCAACTGGTTCTCAATATCCATGGAAACCGCATCGTGTTCTCCCCATTAATTTCGAGTGGTGTCAATGCGCAATCCTATTACCGGCCAGCAACAGTTCGAAACCAAGTGAACCAGTCCCCACGCGCGGAAGAAATAAAACTCCCTCACTTTCTCACCATGCGCCACCGGCTGTTTCGAGAAAATACGGATAATTTCAATAACGGATGTTGCTTGGCTTGAGTCTTTCCTCCGTCTACTTGCTCCATGGCATAGCCCCGAACTTTGCCTTGTGTCACTCAGCTTCATCGTCCTCACCCAGCTTACGCGGCACAAGAGCTTGAACTAAGGATAATATGCCTTGTGAGTCATGGTACTAGAACCCTCGCCTGTCGGTTCCTGACCGAAGACGCGAGGAGGCTCATCAGTCACAGCGCTCAGCCCCTGCAAGCCACTTTCTCGGGTGCCACCATAAGGCTAAGCCTTCGTTGTGAAACGACCTTCTTGGGATCTTCTAATCGAAATAAGCTTATTGTTTCACAAAGAAGTGGCGCTGTTGATGCAGCTCGTAATTCTTAGCCAGGCACTAATCGAGTAGACTCGTGTCACAACGGATAGGCTTCTTATAGAGGAGGCGTGGCCGCCTTATTTTTATTTCAACCTATTCGATTCCGCTCGCCATTATTTCTCGATCAACCTCTTTCTGTCCCATTGCGGTCATGACAGAATCAATTCAGTCACAAAAGCCTTCGCTCCAGCCTCTCTTGGATGAGAGTCAAGGCGAGCCCCTTGCTCAAACATGTTGCAGCTCAAGAAGTGCATCTCCCGAAAAGAAAAAGGATACCAACACCCAAAGATTGCACATCTCGTGGTGGCTTGAGTTGAGCGCCCTGGTCCTTAGCCTCGCATCCTTGGGTGCGCTCGTCGCTCTGTTGTACATCTCTGACGGACAGCCGGTATCAACATGGGCTGGCCTCTCACCAAGTGCCATTGTTTCTATCCTTGCAGGTACCTCAAAGGCTAGCCTCGCATTCGTTATTAGCACTTGTCTCTCTCAGGGCAAGTGGAACTGGGCTGGAAGGTTTGTCGGTCCGCTGATTGATTTTGATCGGTTCGATGCGGCAAGCCGAGGTGCTTGGGGAAGCATACGCCTCTTGAGAAGCATGATACGACACCCGTGAGTATCCTTCCAGTTTCTCGCTGTGAAATTATTTCATTTGACCAACTCTTATCCATTCTAGCCACTGGGCCTCAGTCGGTGCTTTCACTGTGATAGTTCTCCTGGCCTACGAACCTTTCATCCAGGCAATCCTCACGCTCAACGATGTGTCCGTGGTCTTGGATAATGCGACATATAACCAGTTATCGGCAATTGAACTGGACTCAAACCAGCCATCGGAGGCTGGACCGGTCATTGGGAAATCGTCTGGGTTGCAGGCTGCGTACTGGAACGTAAACCCTGGTGCTGCAATGCAGCGGATACCCTTCCCCGGCTCAGACGGCAAAGAGATGTTCTTCATACCAGACGATAGGCTCAGCACTCCTGAAGACATGGGCCTCACAGCGTCCGTCTGGAACGGGTTTTCCTCTTCTGTCACACCGCGGAACCTCTGGCCCGCCTTTTCGTGCGCATCGGGCAATTGTTCGTGGGCCCCATTCACGTCTCTCGCGATATGTTCCAGGTGTATCAGCCTTTCTAAACACGCCGTGAAAACTTCGGGAAACTACACGTTCCCCGCGGGGTACGGCGTGCCTGGAGGTTGGCAACTTCGGAAGAACGAGACGCTCCCAGAGGTCAGTAACAAGGATTTATTTGCGCACCTGTATGTGATTCAGACGGAGCCAATTGCATGGACAAGGCACGAGATTCCTGAGCTTGGACTGAGTCTGACAAACTATGACGGAAAGAGGAAATGCGGCACTGGGGATGTTCGATGCCCTGACACATATCTATCCGTCACATTTACGACAAACCCTGGGCGTACCATCAACTTTTCCAACTCCTCGACCCTAGTTCTGGCTATTCAGTTCCTACAAGCTGATAAAAGGTGGAAAGAGAATGAAACGACGTGGCAGGACACACAAGTTACGACACAAGAGTGCGGTCTCTACTTTTGCGTTAATGAATACGAAACGAGCCTTGAGCAGGGAGTTCTTAAGGAACGGATAGTCAATTCGTGGACGGAGAAGACTGCCAATTCTCATAATCCACACGAGCCGGGAAGTATTACCGAATATCGCCAGCACCTCAACCACACTCTGGACTTGTTCCCTTACTACCGCAACCTGACGGACCTCCAGCTTTTCGTCCCTGACGAACACAACAAGAGCTTGGTCAAGGACACCTTCAACATAACCCAGCCAAGCATAGTCCTACTGTTTGACAATATCAGAAAGGGATTAGAGTGGTTCGATGGCCGTGGCTCCACACGGTGGACTGGCACTAAAAGTTTCATCTACCCTTCCTTCGGGTTGAGCCTGCCGCCTGCAATGGTATTTGGTCTGGGAGAAGCGTGGAACGTTTCTGCGAGCGTCAAAAAGGTGGAAATGAGTTTGACCAAGTGGATGCGGGACCGAGGGCTGACGTCGTCCCCCGTCTATGGAGAGGCTACTGTGATGACGGTCATCAATCGTGTCCGATGGGAGTTTCTTGCCTTTCCAGCGATTGTGCACTTGCTGGGGGTTGCATTTGCTGTTGTGTCAATCTGGGAGACGAATTCTCTCAAGAGACCGGCGTGGAAAAGTAGCATGTTGGCGGCTCTTTCGCATGCTCCTGATGGAGAGCTGAGGGAAAGATTGCGAGAGGCCGCTACCCCTGATGATATTCAGGAGGTAGGAAGGAAAGCTAAGGTGATGATGGAGTGCGAGGATGGTAGGAGTCGATTGATGTCGAAGGAAGAGATAGAATGAGGGGAGTTTGATACCACTTGGATTATAGGCAGCAATGAACGAGAGGGTCAAATAGTTGTGTTGGTGTGCTGAAAAACATTCCTATTAGACCAGATTTGACGTACTCTATTAGACCTCTACACAATTTGTATACCAGGGGATATGCCTATGGATTATGAATTGCTTAGTGTTGCCTTTTTGTCTTTCGTCTTGGCGGAACTCCATTACTGTTAGCCAACACCTAAGGTAGTCTGAGATAACCTGCGGCCCGGCTTTCCGACGCTGCTCATTCTTAGAAATGACACATCAGTCATCCCTGTATATAGAACTTTCCTCGTTGTCATCACGTTACCCTTAAGTCGAGCATGGGAGATGGAGGTTTCATGCAACATTGGCAATCCGTGGCTCCTTTGAATTTGCGGACAAGACAAATGGGAGCTAGAAGGACTCTTACAAGGCAACTGGAATTGGCTTAAATTCCCGCATCATGGGCAGTGGCCATGCCCGAGGTTGGTAGTCGCCGAAGACCAGGCTGAAACTGTTGGTTGTCACGTGGGACCATCGATAGGGATAGGCGTTGTTTACTCGCGAGCGGCTGAATTCACTCACTCTTCCCAAATGCAACATGGTTAAATTACAATAAAATGCCAAGACTCAAAGTCGGTAAATCAGGCGACGTCCAGCTGAGGCAAAGAGAGATAAAGGAGCCCCGCCCACGATGCATGCTCCCACGCAAACTCGCTCTTTCAACGCGAGAGCGACAATCAGTTGCTTGTGTCATTTTAGTGACTGCGCAACTGATACATTCATTGACGGCATCATCGCGCGACAAACAACAGTCTCTCTCATACGCCTGGCAGGCTTAACTCGCCTTTCTTCATCATGGGGCCGCCTAGCGACAACTTTGAGCTCCATTCAGTCCGCACCGTGACAAACGACCCGCCTCGTCGGCAAACAGGCTTAGCCAAGGATGAGCAACTCCTCCGCTATCGCCAACGGTCGGCATGGATATTCGCCTTTTACTTTCCTCTCCTCGCTCTGCCCTGGATCTTCACCGCCATCTTGATGTTTCGACCCATCACCCGGCCTTCTTACATTAACCAGACCGGAGGATACACGCCCAAGGATGTTGCGAATCTCGAGAGACTGCGCGTCGCCGTCTATGTCCTCACACAAATTGCTGCCACGCTTGGAATCCCCATCGTCTCGACCCTGCTTGCTCATGGAGCTGTTGTATACACGCAGCGTCGTAGGCTGAACCAGCATCTCAGCCTGTTACAAATGTTTACGTTGGCAGATAGACAATGGCTCAGCGTTCGACACATCTGGAAATCCCTGACCACATTGCCAAAATCTTGGAATTCATCATCTACATACCTCCGGTTGGCAGCTGTTCTCATTTTTATCAGTGAGTGTCCCTCCATGTGATCCTTGCCATCGCTAACACTGCATTCCAAGCTGCTGTCCAGCCGCCTTTGCAGTCTATCCTTGTCAGAGATGAAACCATAACCATCGTGACATGCACGCCAAGTACATGTTCTGTCGATCGTGATACCTGGGTCGTTGGCAACGATGCCAACCCGGAAGCCCTAGCCGAGACTCAGAGGATGTGGATTATTCAACGAACTTCCGAGGAGATAATCAGCGTGAACACGAAAGATACACAACAATACCTCTGGTCCGACACCCCCTATTGGCTTCCTGAGACCAAATACTCCACGGCCCTAAGCCGGGATAGAGGAAGCTTTGAATGGGCTTTGGGGTTGAGAACGCGGTGGAGCGAAGATGAACCCGACCCTCTTTTCTTCACCTCGTCAGTTCCCAATGGCACTTCGACCGGGATGCTCCGACAACATGCAGTCAGAATGGATTCCAAGGCTACGTGTACCAAGAGCCGTTCAAGCCCCAGCGGCTGTAAAGGTACCTTGCCCTTCACAGCCTCCTTGTCACTCCCCTATACAAAGGTCGAGGTCTGTGTGCATGGGGATCTGGACACCACCCCCTGGGCGGTTAGTCGCGATAAGCAAGAACTCAAAGAGAGTCTGTGGCTTCAAGTGTCTTCCTGGGACCCTGACCCTTATGACGGTTCGGATAACTTCACCATCCGGTGCGAGAGTGTTTCAAGAAGGGGTTGGTTCGAGCTCCCTAACCACCAAAACGGCTACAAGCCTGGACCTCTCCTGGACGTTTGGCCCTCAAAGGAGGAGATTACCCGAGACTTTAATGACGAAATTTACGCGGACTCTCTGTAGGTGTTTTCGAGTTATCAACATGTGGAATACAAGACTGAACATGATGCAGGTACGGGACCAGGAGGCCAACCCCTGGCCCCCTCATGACAGCAGGACTCGCCATGTTTGGCAACACAACCTTTTTTCGCCTGGCCAATGTATCAGCAGAACAATCCAATAACCTGACAGCCCGACAGATATGCGACCAGGTGAGGCTACCATTCACCCATCTAACTTCCTTGGGGTCCCCCGAACCTGTCTCGATCTGCGATAACTGGAGACTCCAGCAAGAGGAGGATAACGATGTGCTGGAGCGCCTAGGACGCTACTTTACGTTTTTGGGGTCAGACAACACGACGCAGAATGCTCTCAACATTGCAATGTACTTTGCCAACGAGGCTCTCCTTACAACGGCCGCTGATCGGACCTTGTACACCCACCCAGGCCAAATGATATCCAAGCCTAAAAAAAGTCTGGCTGGTTTGATCGTTATCACCATTCTCGTCGGTCTGCAGGCGGTTGGTCTTTGTCTACTGATGGCATTCATCTACTCGACGCCGACTTGGACGGACGACCTTGATGCCGATGCCCTAACACAAATAGGAGCCCAGCTCAAGGATTTGGACCAAATCATGTCACGAAACCAGGTATGCGGTCTGGTGGGAACTGTCGACAACCTAGATAACGATGACACGTCGTCTGTAAGGGCATCTTCCACAGATGAGCCACGAGCGCAGGTCAGGAGGCCGTTTCATCTCAGCTTAGGCGGAGAAGGCATCATATCGCCGGAACTACTAAAGGAGGGGGGTTCTGGGGGGACTTCCTAATGGACGATTTGGCGGTTACAGCCGTTTCTGTCTACCAGCCATGTCAAATTGAGCCTCGCTCTGGGCATGGCTGCAATATTTTCAGATACGAATACATCGACCCGGTATTTCCGAACAATTTCCATCACCTTGAGCTGTACCATTGGGCGAACAGCTTCGCCAAGAGACATCACTGGTTCGGTCATGACCATGCTACATCCTGATTGGCTGCGCGGACATAGATCGCGAGTTTGCAAGTCTAGCAGCACCAAGGTTTGAAGAAAGAGCTGCTACTGTGCTTGAAACGATCACCAATCATATTACCCGTCAAAGCCAAAGCTAACGCAATCTTTCACCTAGGAACTCTATTCGCAATAATTCATTATTGGCGGCGTTTCTTCACCGAGTCTCGACTCTATACACTTACTCCACGTCCTGGTCAAAGCTGTATTCGGGGTCCCCGATTTTCGCCACAGCATCCACCAAACCCACAAGAGAGTCTTGAAGAAAAAAAAATAAAGTCAGCTCTCTGTGTCATGGTCCGGCCCGGCCCCTGTAAGTTGCAAGATTTAGAGTTCCACTTACAATAGACACCAAACCAGAACCCGCAAACCACCCCGGCCATCTGCCCCATTCATCTGTCGATGGTCTGGAGCCATTACATAAAAGAATGGATGGTAGGTGAAAACCTCGAATTGCGCAATCGGAGTGGACGCGTGGTAGATATAGAGCCAAGTTTGCGTCTTGGCTTTTCTCTATTCTATTCAATTCTTGTGTCAGTACTGAAGGTCATCATGGGGGCTCATCAACAGGACGATATTGTTGCAACAGCTCCTAGAGTGGAGGATGCTCAGGATTTTGCAGAGGATGAGAAACCTGTGCTTAATCATGGTGGTCATGGACCTACGCAGCGACGGCTGAAGGATTACCACATCACCTGGATTGGTCTTTGCAGTGGCATTGGAACTGGTCTTTTCATCGGAGCAGGATCTGCATATGCCACGGCTGGACCAGCAGGTCTGCTGCTGGCGTACATCGTCGTTGGTTCTGTTCTTTGGTGTGTCATGCAGAGCATCTCAGAGCTGGCTACACTGGTAATTTCAAGTCGCCCCTTTCTCAATGTCGATAGCTAACACTGCACCTAGCTTCCCACGGCTGGTTCTTTTCCTCATTGGGCAACCCGCTTCATTGATCCCGCTGTCGGCTTCTCTCTGGCAATCTCTTACGGTTACTGCTACACGATCGCTCTCGCCTCAGAATGCTCAGCAGCTGCAGTCCTCGTGGGTTACTGGACAGATCTAAACCCTGCTGTTGTAATCACAGTCAGTTTGGTCCTGATCCTCGCCATCAACCTCATGAATGTGCGGTTCTTTGGAGAAACAGAAGTAGTTGCGGGTGCCATCAAGGTTCTCTGCTTCATCGGCCTTGTCATTGTCGCCATTGTCATCACAGCCGGGGGAGGCCCCAACCACGAGTCCATTGGTTTCCGGTACTGGCGTGATCCTGGAGCGTGGGTGAACTACAACGGCATTACTGGCTCGGCTGGCCACTTTTTGGGCTTCCTCTCGGCTTTTGTCAATGCTTCATTCTCTTTTGTGAGCGTTGAGACAGTTGTCATCACTGCCGCCGAGTCTGTCAACCCGCACAAGTCAATCCCCAAGGCAGCAAACCGAGTCACATATCGAATTGGCTTCTTCTATATCCTTGGCGCGTTCTTGATTGGATTGATTGTGGATCCCCGAAACGCAGACCTCGTCTCTGGCACCGGAAACGCCAACAGCTCGCCCTGGGTCATCGCCATCCGAGAGGCCGGCATCACCGCCCTACCCTCCATCGTTAACGCCTGTATCTTGGTGTCCGCCTGGTCAGCCGGCAGTTCATACTGCTGGGTAGGCTCCCGTATCATTCTCGCCATGACGACGGATAGGCAGCTACCGCAGTTTTTTGGCCGCACTACATCGAGCGGTGTCCCCTGGGTTGCAGTCATTACTTCCTGGCTCTTTGGACCTCTGGCTTATTTGAGTATGTCTAATCCTTATTGGTGAAGTTTCCTTGCTAAATTCTCTAGGTCTTGGTAGTGGCGGTGCTGCCCAAGCTTTCACCTGGCTTCTCAACCTCAGCACAGTCGCTGGTCTCATCGCTTGGGGAACTCTCTGCGTTTGCTACATCCGATTCCACCGTGCCCTCAAGGTCCAGGGTGTCAGCCGTGACACTCTCCCGTGGAAGGCGCCATGGATGCCATACACGGCCTGGTATGGAGCCATTGGATCGATGATTATTACGCTGGTGGCTGGATTCCCCGTCTTCCTCAAGGGGAACTGGTCCACGACTAGTTTCATCGCCTCTTATATTGGCATCCCTATCTTTATTGTTCCCATTATCGGGTGGAAGATTGCTTTTGGCACCAAGGTTAGTACATTTCACTTAACACCAACAACTGCAGAGTTTTTCTGACCGATTCGCTCTAGTTTGTACGAGCCAAGGATATCGATGTGTGGTCTGGTCGCCTCCCCCACGACTGGGTCCCTCATGATGCGGCAAGTCATCATACAAGCGACAAGGCCATTCGGTCGGTTGCCTAGAGGATGTATGGATCTTCGAGACTTTTCTAACCGTAACCTGATAATTCTTTTGGAGAAAAGCGATAAATAGAGGCTTGCTTCACCTTTGTCATATTTTGCTCCTCTGAACCTTTTTGTTCCACATATGCTTGATAGAGGGGCGTTCACAGACGGTTTATGCACGTGCGTTGAGAGATGTGGTTATAAAGGCAAAAGAAAATAGAAATATTCAAGTATTATTATTATCGTCTTTAATAACGAGTCCGTAAGATATCATCAGCAACAAGAGCAAAAGATAGAGTTATTAACACACGACGCATTGTTATTTTTGTCCGCAGTCATGACAAGAAACCATCAGCCACAATAGCAAAGGCCAGAAAAAATAATACATAACGGCATCAACAATCAACACCCAATACCAAACATTCATGTGCCTACGACACAAATATCCCCACCCTTCGGATCAAGAAAGATCCAAACTCCGCTTAGTCAAGGTTCCTACTTGACCGGGGAGTCATACCTACACCGGGGCCAGTGCAAATAAGTCACGTGCCAACCGCACCGGCCCCGGTGCAAATAAAATTATTATATAAGAG
>JAPFTB010000240.1:0-120756 GCA_030779245.1 Fusarium sp. MBC 438 | reverse complement strand
CCATCAACACACACACATACATACACTCCTTTGCAAAGATGGCAGATCAGAAGCCCGCCATCGTCTTTTTCCATCCTGATCTTGGCATCGGAGGCGCTGAGCGCCTTGTCGTCGATGCTGCTGTCGGACTTCAGGAACGAGGACATCGTGTTGTCATCTTTACGAATCACTGTGATCCAAAGCATTGCTTTGAAGAGTGTCGCGATGGTATCATGGCCTTGACCCGTTTCTTTCCATACAAGTAGCTAATTGTTTCTAGGAACACTCGATGTTCGTGTTCGTGGCAATTGGCTAATCCCCATGTCCATCCTCTCCCGCCTTACCATCCTCTGCGCAATCCTTCGGCACGTCCACCTCATTTTCCAAATCACATTCTCTGGCGAACTTCGCGACTTGAGGCCTCACACATTTATCGTCGATCAACTCTCTGCCGGCCTTCCCCTCCTACGTTACCTCGACCCGACAGTCCCCATTCTCTTCTACTGCCACTTTCCCGATCTCCTCCTCGCCCGAGGTCGAGAGTCTTTCATCAAGCGTATATACCGCCGACCCTTTGATTGGATTGAAGAATGGTCTATGGGGTATTCCAGCGCAGTCGCCGTGAACTCTGGTTTCACAAAGGGTGTTGTCGAAAGGACCTGGCCGGATCTCAAGAAGCATGTCGAGACTGTTGTGGTGTACCCTTGTGTCGACGTCGAGGCCAAGGAGAAGGAAGACGCCGGTGAGGATGGGGGTGTTGTGTTCAAGGGCGAAAAGATCATTTTGAGTATCAATCGCTTTGAGAGGAAGAAGGATATCGGTCTTGCTATCAAGGCTTTTGCTGCCATTCCTGAGGCTGAGCGCAAGGGTTGCAGGCTCATTCTAGCAGGTATGTCACCCACAGCTCATGATTGTGACAAATACTAATATAATGTTCTAGGCGGCTACGATCATCGAGTCGCGGAAAACGTGCAGTACCACGCCGAACTCGAGGCCCTCGCATCGTCCCTCTCGCTTCAACACCTTACCTCAAAGACTCTCATCACAGCCCTCTCAGCACCCGCCGACATTCCCGTTCTCTTCCTCCTCTCCATCCCGAGTTCGCTCAAGAACGCTCTCCTCCGGTCCGCCCGCGTTCTGCTCTACACACCTGCCAACGAACACTTTGGCATCGTTCCTCTCGAGGCCATGTTGTCGAAAACTCCTGTTTTGGCTGCTAACTCGGGAGGTCCCGTTGAGACTGTCGTTGATGGCAAGACGGGCTGGTTGCGTTCACCAGAGGATGTGAATGCCTGGGCAGAGGTTGTGCGTGAGGTGCTACGTATGGGTGACGAGGAGGTAGAGACTATGGGTGAAAAGGGTGCTGCGAGGGTCAAGGAACTCTTTGGACGGGAGCAGATGTCCCAGCGACTCGACGACATTGTGGACGACATTGTCGCAAAGAAACAGCCCGCTCCTCCTACAGGGGCCGTCAACATCGCCGGGGCTTTCCTCGTGTGTAGTTTGGCTTTCGTCGTGGCGGGCATTTTGTCAGTACTCAGCAAGTAATCGTTTCTTAGATACCAACGCATTCAGGGTCAAGTCGAAACTTGGCCCTAGTAATACATACAAATTTGCATCGATACCTTAAGAGGCAGAGTGTCAACGTGGATGCGTTTATATAACCTATTTGATGTTTACTACTGTGTTGAAGGGGACTGGACACAATGGCCTGCCTCATGTTGATAACCGTACTCCTCTTGCTAGGTTGCCTTGATCCATCATTTGGATAGGTATGGACGAGCAAAATGTCTCAACACATAAGTAAATTCAGGGCGATCGACTTGTGCACAAAAGAACAGATCACTTCATCATAATGGAGGCCGTGTGTTTGTTGACAGTCAACGCGCTGTCGCTTCTTGATTCATCTTTGTAGTGATATCGCTTCCACCATCTCCATCCCATCCCACAAAAAGGGACAGGAGAGCAATCAGTAAAGAGACGCTACTCCTCCCAGTTCCTATGCAAATGCACCCAAGAGCTCCTTGCCAATCCCGTGGGAAAGGCAGGCCAACGCCCAAAGCCACTAACTAATGAATACCTAGCTAACCCCAGCAAAGAAATGCTATCATTCTTTGTAATCCCGTTTATAACAAATAAAAACCGCCCCTGTCCTGCCCTGTGAATGACCACGCATCAACCTTGAGCTTAGGCTTCCCGTTGGACACATGCCATCATCTGCTCATCTCCGTCGTTGAACCCAGCTCATGACCCATCATTATTCTCATCCGAAGCTTCATCCACGTATCCGTCCATTGTCTTCAATCCACCAGAAGACTTCTCCAGACCCAGTACAAAAGGGGGTAATATGTCGACACCATCCTAACCGCCCGTGATATGTAAAAAAAGAACAAGAGAAAAAGAAATATGCACCAAGTCCCTCTTTGGGATAACAGTTTGGTCTAGTAACAATAAGAAGAATAAGAAGAAGAGGAAGAGGAAGAGGAAGAAAACACATGACGCAATCACAGGCTCGGTGTATGTATGTATGTATGTGTGTTGCATGCTCCCATGTCTCCAGGAACCAAGGCCACAGATGCAACTTGGCCGATGAGAACGTCTCGCAACGCTCATGGCATCTGATAGAATATGTGTGACGACGAGAAAAACTTGGCAAATCTCGTTACAGAGTTGGGAAGGGTATCATGATTCATAGTGACACATCCACTCGTCGCCGTGAACAGAAGTTGGTACCTTCTTGGCCGTCTCGGTGCTGGCAATGCTGATGTTGGTATCTCGTCTCCGAGGGTTGAAGGCTGGAGGGCGAGGAACCCCAGATGACGATGGTACTGGCTTCTTCTTGGACTTGGCCATCAACAGAATTCCATCATCACTGCCATCGTCGTCAAAGTCGTCCTCCACAGGTCGGGCGACAGGGGTGCTTGTCACTGAGTCCCGTGTGCTTCCATCCAGGTGCACAGCCAGTGGGCCGCTCTCCATAGCAGGAGCATTGCCGAAAACCTGATCGATCGGGAAGCCAGCCGCGGGCTCCTTGTTAAGGGCCGGTGGTGTGAGGCTGTCGGTTGTCTCGAGCAGATTTGGGTGAGCGCTCACGATACCTGGCTTGCAAAGGAGTTCTGCCTCCATATCCGCCGACACGGAGCTAGCTCCACTGAGTAGGGCTGGCAGCGAAGGGTCAGACTGGAACACCAGCATCCGCTCCGACGTACTGGCAGTCGAAGGCTGCGCCGACACCGGGCTAGTCACCTCGCTTGGGCTGGTCGAAGGGGTACCCAGAGCCTCCATTGAGTCCACACTCGACGACTTGGTAGTGGGCATCGTGTCTGCACGGGGCAAGGACTGGTTCCGGCTCCATTCTTCTTGAATTGGCGAGGGCGGGCACGAGAAGCTGACAGGGTCAGCCTTGGGCCGCTCAATTCGCCGCATGCAGAGCTCCTCTGAGTGGCGAGGCGGTGACGATCGAACCACAGGCGCACTGTCGACTCTGTGTGCTGCCGGGGGCCTTGTCTTGGTAGAAGGTCGGGCTTCACCGTAATAGCTGGGGTCAATCAGGGGTTGTCCATGTTGATACCCAGTGGCAGCCACAAGCGATGCAGAGAGAAGAGATGCCTCAAGCCGCTTGCTCTGTGCACCCTTGCCGAGGTCGACGGATTTGATAGGGCGTCCATGACGAGAGGGCTTGTGAACGCTGCCTGGAGCGACAGCGGTGCTTACGCCAACCTTGGCTTCGGCACGCTTGTCAGTGCTGGCAAAGAGTCCACGGTCAACCGAGCGTGATCGGGTGCTCTCGTCGGCAGAATCCATATCCCGCGTTTTTCGAATCGTCTCAGCCCCAGAATCATCGGGGTGATCGGACTGACAGGCAAAGTTGGGGGTGGTAGGCGTAGTCTGGGAGATGGGCATCTGAGGACCGAAGTGGAGGAAGTGATGGCTGGACCTGCTGTGGTGATGACTGCTCTGTCCATGACTATGGGCGTGACGATGAAAGGGCCATAGAGATGCCGCTGAGTTCGATTTCTCGGGTTCCCGCTGAGACTCACTTTCGCTGTGCGCATGGGCATGTCCTCGAGGAGCTTCGTTTGAGGGAAGCACTGTGGCTAGGGGGTCATAGACAACAGATTCTGGCTGAGGGCTGACCGACTGGCTGACCGAGAGAGGGTGGTCCGAATTCGCAGTAGCTTCCCGAACGGCGTTGGCAAAGTAGTCGTCGGCGCGGATGCTTTTGCGTCGGTTGTCGCGATACTGTTGATGCGGAGTCGCCGGTGGCACGTTGTTGTACATGCTCACACTGTCACCGGCGGAACTAGCGGCACTGCTGTCGGCTCTCCGTCGAGTCTTGCTATCACTCCGCTCCACCAGGGGGTGTATTACCTTGCCAACGGCCTTCTTGACCACAGAGCGTGCTCGCTCGAGGAATGTGAGCGGTACAACCGCTGCCGACACATCCCTCTCGTCGACTTGAATTCGTCGACCAGATGAGGGCCGTGCAGGATCCGTGTCATCAAGCCAGCCAACGGGGTCGATAAGGTCCTGGACTACCCAGGGGTGTCGCTTGATGTCTCGTAGCCGAATACGCTTCTCGGGATTCTTAGTGAGCATCTGGCGCAAGAGGTCGATGAGGAGATTGTCGACTTCCTCATATGCCAGATCGTTATCGTCTCGATAGGGGTGCATGTTCTGACGCTTGTAAAGGGATGTAGCGGTGGGCGATGTCGATGGATGAACGGGCATAAGACGCTTCCTAGGAATGTACACCTCCTCCGTCGCAATCTTTCGGAACATCTGAAATTCGTCTTCTGCCAGGAAAGGAATTCGGGCGTAGATGAGGCAGTAGAGGGTGACTCCAAGAGACCAAACATCAATCTGCTCCGAAACCTTGGGTTGTTCCCTGTCCAGGTCCGTATAGCAAAGTTCAGGGGCAAAGAAGGCCGGAGTGCCAACCGTCTTGGCAAGTTCGAGGTCGTCATCGAAGTCCTTAGCCTCTGACTCGGAAACAGTGTCGTCGGGCTCGCCATCACGAATGGGTCGACCAAAGTAGGACACACCAAAGTCGGAGATCTTCACGCGGTGGTCCCTGCTCCACAGGAGGTTCGCCGGCTTGATATCTCGATGAACAACGCCCTGATAATGCAAATATTCTAGACCCAAAACGGTATCTCTAAAGGTAGAGCGGGCTTGGTCGAAGGTGAAGCAAGGCACGTAGGAAAAGTCGTCTGAGAAGGGGTCGTGTGATTGAGGGTTGAAGTCAAGAGACGACATGTGGGAGATGATAGAGTCGGCCATGCTGGGAGAACGGCCACGGAAGCCTTCGTCGACGTAGGGACCGTACATGGTTCCGCCCAGAGCGACACTCGAGGTGTGGTTGGATCGAAGAGCGCCTGGTGTCTCGTTATCGTCCTCCCACTGGAGGAACTCATCAGGATCCTCCACAGCTCGGGTCGAGGAGACGACGGAACGAGATCGGGAGTGGGTTCTTGATTCGGTGCAAGAGGCTTGGCGAGAGATGGGTCTCGATGGCGGTTCGTCACTGACTGCGAAGTCGTCTCTCGATGAGACGCGAGATTGGGCGCCCAGGCTGGTGATAGGCTCGTCGACATCGCCGTGCTCGAAGCTCCAGTAGTTGGTCTGGCCGTGATAGCCCAGAGCCGCCTTGGCTCGCTTTATTTGCTTGAGGGCTTGGCGGTTCTCGAGGAACTGTTCATAACGTTCCTCCTCGGGAGTCGGGGCTTCGCCTCGCATTTGACGCTCGATGCGCCGTCGCTCGTACAGGCAAATGTGAGGGAGTCCCTTCTTGCGCCAGACCACTTCACCCAGCTCCACATGCTCAAGAACCATGTAGATCTTCTTAAGTTCCGGATCATCGATGACTTCGAGCAGGGCTACCACATTTGGGTGACGAATCTTCTTGAGGATGGCGATTTCCTTTTTCGTCTTGTCTTGAGGTGACATGGCTGTGACTTTGCCGAGGCGGCGCTTCTTCGAAAAACGCGGGATGATCTTGATGGCCACATTCTCGTTTGTTTCCAAGTTGCGAGCCAACTTGACTTTGCCGTGCATCCCACGACCAATTTCTTCGATCACTTCATATTGGTTGATGAGCTTCCGGCCCGTGAGTGTATCTGAGTCGATGAGAGCTTTGTGCGTCCTATGATTGGCAAATGCGTTAGTACCTCGCAAATTAAGACCCCACGATAAGTTCCCTGCCCGTCCCACCCCGCTGCAGGCCGACAGCCCAAGCGAGAGCAGGAGGGGTGGAATTGACATGACGGTGAAACAAAAATATGTGGTAGTTCACGATGCTTACTCTCGAACTTTGTGCATTTGTAACGGATGCAACAGAGGACTCTGGGTATACCCAGGAGGTGTGTTGTTCTCGGAAACGGACGTGACGAGGTTTTGTCGCGAAGCCGAGGGGCTGAAAAGCCCAGGAGAAGACATGGGAGTGCTGTTGGCGGTCCTCAGCGGCATGGAAGAGGAGGAAGGGAGGTGCGTGTGCAACGGCGGGGTCCCGCGGTTCGCCGTCGAGAGGGAGGTGGACGACTGCTGTTGCGACAGCGACTTGTGATGGTGGCGATGGGCGTGGTGGTGGTGATGGTGGTGATGGGGATGGTGGTGATGCTGCTGAGAGGGATCCATGGTGGGCGAGATTGTAATATCGACTTTGGTCGACTCGACATGCTGCTGCGTAGAGGGCTCGCAGAGGCGGGCCAAGGAGTCGTTAAAGTCACAACGTCTGTGACTAGAAGCCTATAGTGCCATTGTCGGGTATAGAGCGCAAGGAGGATCGAGTGAGAGGATCGGAGGACCGACAGACGTTGGAAATGTAGAAGAGGTGAGAGGGACGAGAGATTTGATGAGGGAAGTTGTGATGGAGAACGGGTCAAACAACCTGGACAAAAGAGTCGAGGGAAGTGGAGCAGTAAAGAGCGAGAGAGAACAGGTCGTGTGTTTTGGGGGGTGGATTTTTTAGTTAGCTGGTGGGTTGGGACCGGGTCGGTGATGTATGGAGGTGGATTCTTCTGGGCGTGGATGGGGCAGCGGCGGCGGCGACGACGGCGTGTGAGAGCGAGCGAGGAACGGAGCGGGCGGGCGAACGAAAGAGAACCAGCCCTTGGGCGGCCGGCCGACTCCGCAGCACAGGAGCAGAAGCAGCGCTGTGCAGACAGTCGAGAGTCACAGAGAGCCAGGCCAGGCCAGGCCAGGGGGGGTTGGCGAGATGCAACCACCCCCTCCTCCCCTGGGCATAGGTAGGCAGGCGAGAGAGCGAGTCGAGGCAAGGCGAGTCCAACTTGGAAGAGAAGAGAAGAGATGAGAGATAAGATGTGTGGTACTAACAGGGCGGTACCTTACAGTGTTGGGCTGGCAATGTCAAGCACAAAATCAGCTGTCAGCGCGGGCTGCTGGTTTGTCGTAGACACAGTAGAGTTTTGTCCCCTCTGTCTTGCACTGCGCTGCGCTGCGGACGGCCGGGGAGCGGGAGCAGCCCAACTTGCGAGTGCTTGGAAGTGAAAGACGGGTGCGCGCTAAGGAGCTGGAGGTTGAAGATGGTGGTGTGGGTAAGGCAGGGCGTGAGAGTCTTGGTGTTTAGGACGGTGTGTGTGCATGAGGGGACATCCTCTGTGCGCTCTGCAGACAAGGGTTGAGGGAGATGGTGAGGGCGACTTGTGAGCAGGGTCGGGATGGGAATGGGAACCATGGCGCCATGGCGTCGAAGCACAGACCCGTTTTCCCAGATCGGTCCTCGCACGGTAGAGACTTTCCATCTTGGTAGTTGTTTGGAGTGACCACTGGCAACGCCCAGTTGCCACTGCAAGAGCCTGCGAGAAAAAGCGAGACACTACTTCGGAGAAGCAGTGTATGCTTTTCAAAGGATGGCAATAGAAATATGGTAAAAATAAGGAAATATCATTTGACTTCTGACATGCTGGCACTTCTCATGATAGTTCCCTTTTTACAATTTTTCATCGGTTTATGTAAACCCCTTTCTCAAAAAGCCATAACCTTTGAGGGGAGTTAGAGTGCTGTGTTGTTCCTGCGCCCAGTGTCTCGTTTATTCTTGACCCGTCCACCTGCAGAGGCACTGTAACTACAGCCTCGGGCCTCAAAAGATGCCGAGCACTGTGCAATGCCTCTGGCTCTCCAGCGCATTCAACGCGCCTTGAATGCCCCGGCGCTTCTCCAGAGGACGACATGAGATTATCTTGAAACCTCAGTCTCGATCAGGCCCATCATTCGATATCATCTCTCACCGTCAGATCAATGCTTGCGAAAGGTGAGAGCTATGGGCACCAACAACGAGCTCAACAGACAAGGGAGCACAGCACAGCACAAGGGATCGCACAAGCACTGCACTGAACAAGTCCTTGCCCTGCCCGGCGAGAGCCTTGGCAACGCTCGGGCTGGGATGGCTTGGCGATGTGATTTGCAGCGCGGCGTCTGGTGAGTGTCACAGAGAGATTGACATGGAAGAAATAACCCGGTTTGTCCAACAAGATCCCAGCCGCAACTATGACGACTCGGCAAGCGTGGCGACGCGACATGTCAACCTTGGGGATTCTTGGCGATGGTTGAATTCAACATGATGCTCAGCACCTTCCAGGCACTCACACTCGGGCACTGAAAACGATATCTCCAAGGCGTCGTCGATAGCTGACGCAATGGGGAGAGTCAGTGAGCTTCAGCGAACCAGTGAGCGGCTGCGGGCCATGGTGCGGGAGGCGGTGATGTTGTAACAGATGTGGATACTCAAACACCTATCCTTGCCTTATCGTTGTCGTCTGATTCGCTCTTGGATGCTGTGCCCTGCAGCAGCACAGCAGGCCCTGGACACGTCCTGTCTGAAGCATCTGCTCTGGCTGAGATTCACTGTGCTCATCATACCGTGCATCGACAGCTCTTGGTGGAGCAGCGTTCCGTTCAAGACGGGAACCTGCCTTGCCAGGCCATGATGGCTCCTGCAGCCGCCTTGGATAAACCCATGATGAGGTCTCCATCCATGGAACCCGCCTTTGGCACCTAATCTGTCAACAACAGCCGAGCCAGCGTGGTTCATTGATCATCTTTTCATGGATGATGAGTGATGGCCGATGAGACACCGCAAATGGGCGAATGGACGGCCGACGTAACCAGCCAGCCAATGGCATCTCACCATTTGTATTTTCATGTGTGTGTTCGATTTCTCACCCTCACCAGAATCCATCGCTCCCGTTGGGCTTGGTGGCTTCTGGGCTGGGCCCAGTCTTGTCTTGTCTTGTCTTGACTCTGTCCCATTTTGCTGGGGCCGTTTCTCCCCCTGTCTCTAGCACCGATAAGATTCGCGTCTTTCGAACGCACGCACGCAGGTTTTTCGTTGCTTTTGGGGAATTTGTGGCATCTTGGCTTGTGGCTATTGTCTGACCTGGAACCAACAGATTGGAATCCTTGAGCCTCGTTCCAGCGGGTTGCCTAAACGGAACTCGTCCATGTCCACCAGACACGCTTCTGCGCCTCCGTCTCTGCTGTGCATGAGAATTACAGTGTATCGATTCCGGCCGCCCTGCAAGGGTGCGACTCCAGACATTTGTTTTTCGCTCTCGTTTGGCTACTCGCCTGGGCTGCGACATAGCATGGCTTGGCTTGTCCTTGTCTTGCCCGTCAACGTTTCTCTACTCTCCGGACCCAGCATAACTCTTGCAGACGAGGCTCGCTTCGTGCACATTGACGGTTTCCGCTTTGAACGGAAACGGAGTCTGCTCGCGTGCCTTTGTCATGAGATTGATTCCAAGACCATCATGTCCAACAGCTTGCAGCAGTTCATGTGCCCGCCCAGAACCAATTTTTTAGTCTCGCAATTCCAGGGACGGGCTGGCACCTCCGTCCTCCAGGCCAAGGTTGTTATTGTTGGGTAATCGTGTGCTGAGAGATTCAAATACGTACGGAATAGTGAGCACACTGGATCCATTGACATTGTGATACCACCAAACCCCCTGTTTCGTGAGGATTCAACGGCATGGACGGAGATAGACTTCACTTAGACCGTATGCACATGGGTGAGCTAACTGGTTCGTTGTGTCGATCAAATCCGGCAATTCTCCATCTTTGCCCCTTTTTTTCTCCGTCATCGACGATTCGATTCCTTGTGCCCGGTCGAGTTTCGAGTTTGATTCCTTGGATGTCGTATTCGCTCGACTACCTCTTGATTGACTTGGCATTCTATCATCTCATCCAAAATATGTAGGCTTCACAATAGACACGGCATCAACTGATGGTAGAAATCGTCTTCTTGGTCTGACTAGCTGACTCGCCACGATCGCTCGTCCCTTCCAGTTTCAGAGCCAAACACGCTGTACTGCGCTGCACCATCCTAGCGCCTTCATCTTGTCTGCACCTTCCTGCAGCTATCTGCATGCAGCTGCACAAGGCCTGCCTCCGGTCCCCGCCGGTCCTCCATGTCCGCTTGGGCGCCTTCCATTCACCCCATCGCCCTCTACAACTTCCCCGCCACGCCAACTGGACTGTGGATGGAAACTCACTGGCACCTCGCCCACTTTTTCCTTCTCAATCTTCCAGACTGACTGGCTCAAGAGTCGATAAGCCTCCCCAGGCTTTCGATACCCAGCTCCCAAGAATCTTGTTCCGTCATGACACTGCCCAACGCCCAAACCAAACAAGTGTGGGAATTCTCATCCCATCGCCAGATCTCACTACCGAGATGGCCCAACCGGCACATCCAAGCTTCTTGACCCCAGCGGCGGTCTCGCCCGACGCCGCCAGCCATGACGGAGCGGCTAGAGATTCCAACACCTCCTGGACATGGGAAGCCTCTCACGCCTCTGTGACGGAGAAGACACGACCAACAAGCGAGACATTGATCAGGCTAGGCTGGGTTGGCTTAGGTGAAGACAGTCAGAACCAACTGAATCAACGATAAAGAGCCGGCAGCATTGTGAAGTGCTCATTCCGCTTCTGAGTGGACATTGCCAATGCATATCGAAGAGCCAGTCCCTGCTCAATCAACCTGAGCTCGTGTCTTGGAACGCCATGAAAGCAGTCCACGGTAGGAGCTCTCAAACGCCGTCTTCAACTAGTTAGCGCTCTCTTGGCCCTGTCTCGACCAGAAATGGATCTCACACTGCCTCAAGCCTCTTGCACAAATCAGAGGCGAATTCCCTCGCTACGTCACTCACTGAACGCCTCTATCCGAGGCTCGGCTCACTCTCGATAACAAACCACCGACGTCTTTGCCCAGCATGCCAGTTCATGGACGGGCTGTTTCACAGCCGCCGCATCATCGTACAACTTCTGGCCTCACTCAACCCCAGGACCCTTTTTCAAGGGTCCCAGACGAAGCAAATGTCTCGAGCCTTTATCGATTGGGCAATTCCTCCCGAAATAATCAGCACTTCTGCCCCAGATGAACAGAGACAGGAAACTGATTGCGGCAAAGTCCCCAACCCTGGGCTGGGCGGCGGCAGGGGAGCTGCGTGGCTCCAGCTCTGACACCACCCATCGCGGCCACCAGCATGAAGCCCATGTCCAGCACCGGCCCGGCTCGGATAATGAGCGGAGCACCGAGCGGGCCCGCTGCTGCAGGTAGACGCTGTCTGGACGAGATCATCTGTATGTGGAGATCAGTCAGGGGTCTCCCCGACAGCTTGACAGGGAGTAGAGGCAGGGATGGGGAATACGTAGCAGATTCCTCTGCTCTTGGGATCTGCATTCATACCGTTATCGACGGAAAGCCAACAACTGTTGGAGCCAGCCATTGCCTCTATCCCCTGACGCCGTCAACACCGTCCAGTGTTAGCCGGCTCCGGTGCCTCTTGGCCGGGCCATCACCGCAGCTACGAACCTTGTTGCGAGGCCTTTGCGCCATGGTATGATTACCACCACTCATCAAGAGAGATCGCAGACCACGATGGCGCTGTTCGTCGGCCGTCGTTCGGATCTCGTTGGCTCCCGTTGACTATCCTGGATGATGATGATGCAGACGCCTCCGACTGTGGCTATCGGTCTCGGTCCGTTTCGACTTCGTCGCATTGCATCGCTATGCATTCGAGTCTGCAGTAAAACTCGAGATGGGGACACTGAGATCTTCTCTAGCGTGCTTGCTCTCCAGACTAATGAGGGCGAATGAAGATCTGATGCCCCAGGTTTTAGCCATGTGCTCTCTGTATTGCCCCTAACTTCGATCCCTCGAGTCTCATCTAATCATAGCGAGCGATCCTAGATCACCAGTTGGCCTCAGCATCACGGCAAGCAGTTCTTTGTCGATGACCGTCAACGCCATGTCCTCGGTTCAACTCGATCGGTACTCGACAACATGGGCACATGCACAAATGCCTTGGTTAGACTTACTACTGCGTACGTACGCTCACCGCGCTGGCTCACGATAGTAACTCCTAGTGCGGGATGAATGCTCGACAGTGGGGTGGTGTCCGCTTTGACGGTGGCTTGATGGAGTCGCAGCCCGCACCCATCATCCCTGTATGGATGCCCGTGCGTCTCTCGTTCCGTCCCATCAGAGCCGTTGATCGAGGCCACGGACCAACTCTTGTTCGCTTGCGCTACTGATGGAGCTCCCAGCATCAAGCGACCCGTCACGATGCAGCAGCGCAGTCTAATGACGGAGGGCAGAGGTTGGGATTCGGTCGTGAGTGGAAGGGAAGCTCTCAGTGCATGAAGCGGCCGACGACGACAACTCAGTCTCTAACGCATCGATTGGCGTCTTGTCCTGCTCCCCGTACTGTTCGAGATTTGCTTGTTACTGTGATTGATGTGCTGTGCTGTGTTGTGCTGTGTTGTGCTGTGTGTTCCACAGCTGCACCACGGCCCAGCACAGCGACCCAAGTTCCTGCATCCAACGTGGCGGCTGCTCACTGATCTAAGCCTGGTCATCGAAGAACCAGCACAGAATCGGCAGACGAATGATCCAGGTCCAAGTCGAGACCGACCCTGCCTGCATTGCATGGAGCATGGCAGCATGGCAGGGGTCGGGATCAGGCAGGGATGAGGATCTCGCTTGTCACTATTGCTTTCGTTGCCCGCACTCTCGATATTGATCGAGTCTGGTTATCACTCCGCTAGACAAGAGTGAAAGAAAAGCAACGAAACCACAGACCAACGTGTTCCCAGGATGGAGGAACTAGCCCAGACGCAATCTTCAGGGGGGCTCGAGCAGAGAGCCCTGGACCCTGCCATGAGAAGAAGAAAAAAGCCTATGCAAGTGATGGATGCGTACGTTCGGTGGCCCGCTTCTTGCCGCTGCTCGTTGCCGTTGGGTAGAGCCCCGATTGAAACGCTGTCCCGCCGTAAGCGACGGTATGGCATTTCTTTTCCATTCCAGCACACAGTTGCATCCGTTTCGTCATGATTCCTTAGATTCAAGGTGTGTCACATTGAGGACGGCAAAGGCACAGCACAGTACAATACACCAGAACAGAAGCATCCGTGACTGCCGCTCATGTGGGCTGACAACCAACTGCGGTGCAAGGAGAGTTGAACGTTCAAGTATTTGGCCGAGGCCAAAAGATGCGCTTTCCTTCTCTTGATGCTTATCTCGGAAACGGATTCACAGATTTCCAATTCAGGGCGTTCATGTAGTTGCATCTGACAAGCCTCACTGACTTACTCGGCAATCTTACAAGCAGCGCCCGTTTCGTCAGCGTCAACGGCCGTCACACAAAGAATGGTACAACCCAGCCGACATGCAAGACGCAACATCAGGGCGTTGAGCTTCGACTATTTCGGACCAGCTGCGCTCATGCTCGGCGACCTCATTGGGTACGACGCTTCCAACAGTTGCCGGATCGCATGTTGCTCGCTCTGGAAACGGCAATCTACTGTAACACAGCTCAGCCAGACTGGTTGCATTTTACTTCATCTCTCTGCCGCTCAGGCGGCGTAGAATGTGATTCGTCACAAGTGCTCGCGCTGAAGGAGGGTCGAGGCCTTTGTTTGCCTTGTCTTGTTAGGGGGCGACAGACAATGAAGACGCCCTGCGACCGGGACATTGACGGTGATGATGGCGTAAGAGCAACTGGAAGTCCTGATTTCGGACATGCCTTGCTGACACTTTCGCCGCAATCCCTGCTTGATATTTGTCAAGATGGCAGCCCTAGGGGCGATGACTGCGCCGCTCAGGAGATAGAGGCCAAAGGGAGCGGAGTTCCGACACGATCAGGGCTGTTGCAGTACACTGTGGGAGGGACTTTGATGCTAAGTACCGTACCGTACTGAACTGTTCCCAGGGCCGATGTCGACACACATTTGCGCCTACACTTGGATGCGAGCTCAACCCCTGCTCTCAGGTCCAACTTGATCGCCCAACTTCCCCTCCCCCAGAATCTGGGCAGCTGCAAATGGATCTCGAGATGCAGCAGTGCCGTAACTAGGCCACCGGGAGCCACCACAGCCCGGAGGTGGTGTTCCATAATCAGGCGCCAAAGATTAGACTCAACGCCGGTTCTTTTCAACGGGGATGCAGAGACGGGAACCATCATGCCACTTTGGATTGACACCAGGAGCTGCCGCCACTGGCGGGAAGGAAAAGAAAAGGTTTCAATGTCTCGCGATATTGAGTTGAGTGCGATACCGTACTCGCGATGCGAAGTCCTGTATTGGCGGTTTGAGATTAGGGATGTCTCTTGGCTGGCTTGCAGGATATCGATGTCTCGTCCAATCATGGCAAGCTACACTGCATGAGCGCGAGTTTTGTGTACGGCCGAACCAACAGGATGGGTACGGACACATGGTCCTAAGCCTGCCGTGCTCGTTGGGCGAATATGGATGCCCTGAAGAGCCATGGCACTCCTCTACAACGGCCACTCGACCTGAGTCATTCAGCCGTTGGCAACTTTGACATTGCCATCATAGCATGGAGAATGCCACTCTCTACTGTCATGATTCATCATATCCTTGATAATCCCGGGAACCACCAGGCTCCGGAGGTGTGAGAGGTTACCAGATGGGGAACAGCGTTCCTGTGGAAAAAGCAAAGAAATGTTTCACGGCTTCTCGCGGGAGACGGACCCAACTTGCACTGCGGAGAACGAGAACCGACATGTCGAGGGCTTGTGACTGCATCACCCACCAGTTAATCACTTACTGCAACAGTCAAACGGACCCAGCTGGAAGTTGAGTTCTTGGATCCGTGTTTGGCAAAGTCAGCCAGCCTCCCGTTGAAGCCGAGCCTGGTCAGCACTCAGAATCACGACTTGATTTGACTTGGAACAAAGGGTCCTGCCCTTTTCTTCGAATGACCCGTCCCGAACAGGTTGCACTAGAGAGTCAAGGTGACAAAGAGGGAGCGCCACAGCGGTGAAGGAAGGCTGTTGCTTCAAAGGACATGAAGAGACGAGGGAATTTCATTTGTTGTTGGGTCCTGGGGTAGACTCATGCACGTCATGCCCGCCTTGCGGATCACAGATGGGGACCGAGAGTTCCAAGGATGGGATGGGCATGGGCAATTCTGACCCATTCGTGTTGGTGGTGTGGAGAGGGGAAGGGTTTGGTTTGGTTTGTCTTGGTCCCACGTCAGGATGATGTCTTTTCACCAACGACTATTGCCTACCCTGGATCAACTATCGGATCGGCCAAGAGTTTCGGGAATGGCGGATGAGTTGAAGATGCTCAGAGCGGTCTTGAATGGATGGATGGATGCCACGGTAAGACGAGACGGTGTGAGCAGGACAAGAATGATGAGTGAGTTCTGCTATTAGCAGCCAATCCTTTCTGTCTCAGGGTAGTATTCAAGCCATCATTGCTTACATTGACTTACACCAGTCCAGGTCCTGTTCCAGTACGACGGTGTCTTTATTCATTCGGCTCTGGCCGCCATCTAGCGCCCGTGTCGGGGATTTTGGTTCCGTCTACCTGTTTTCGAACTTGAAGCCGGGGACTGCGACCTTTCTGCGCCGCCCTCCCTCCTTTTTGACTCCCGGGCCCTGATCAGCATGGGAACTTGATGACCGACCATGGTTGCCGAGACCGGATTGCAGAGGTTGCAAAGGGATCGACGACGCATGTCTCGGGGCTTGCATCCCCCGACACTCCAACTTGAGAAAAACCCTCTGTTGGTCTTTTTACAATCCAGATATTGGAGGATGGCAATGCTGCAACCTCCTGGACCCTGCAGCCCCTCGCGTAGGTCAAGAAATTAACGAGACACCAGAACGAAAAGAATATCTACTTCCTTATTTATGATCTTATTATTCTTATTGCATCCTGTAGCTGCCTTTGAAAAGGATAAGCTCACGTTGATCTCTGTTCTGGTGTCACGTTTTCCCCCCTTGACCTGCGAACCCCTGTTCTGGGCTTGACCACTTCTACATGCGGTTGACGGATGCTGAATATCTCCGCTCCCAATGTCTTACAATACTTTCCCTCACCGTGGGCACACCTCTTGGGCTCAACAGCCACACCTTGATATTCCCGGATGCCGGGTGACCAGTCATGTTGCACCATCCAGACAGTGCGCTAGAGTTGAAGCAAGGAAAGGGAGAGGCCATCACGGAGCGGGGCGATGAGAGGTGTGGTATCAAAGACAATCAAAGGGTTGGACATTTTGGGGATGTGTGAGGGACGCCAGCAGCAGGTCGGCTGACAAGCCATGTGATGCCCCCTATCTCACCCAGCACTCGCGCGAAAGGGTGCCGTGCCCATTCCTTGAGCCACCCAGAACGAGATCTATCTCGCCATCAAGAGGTGTCGACGCGTCGGGTCGTGCTGGAACGCGACGACGCGCGCGAGGCTCAGCCAGCCTTGCCCTGCCGTGAGGCAAATGGATGAATGTGTGTGGAGATTCCCATGGTAAGAGTGTGTGCCAGTTCACATGTTCTCGTTGGTGGACAGTCCAGGCAGTCACCGGGTCTCTTCGGGCTGGACTTGGCTGGGCTGGGCTGAGTGAAACACGGCGACGAAGGACGACACCGGAATGCCTGACACGAAGGGGTGTGAGAGAGGTGAGAGGCGAGTGTGATTGCGCGTGTAGTAGATGGATGCCTCTCTGACCTCTACCTTGACCTCGTATCACGTCGCAGCCTGATGGAGGCGGCGACATTATTGCGCAGGCTTCGTAAACTCTGTGCCGAGAACGTCGTCCATCCATGATCCGATCTTTGCGGCGTCACCCTCAGCCATTCCAGCCTGGGCAAGTTTGTCGGTCCAGGTTGGGACATGGTAGATGGAGCTCGCTACGAGGGCTGACATGTCGACGTCTGTTGGAGGGAATGATGCACCCTCTACAGCGAACTTCTCGACAAGACCATGTCTGGCTTCGAAGCGAAGTTTCAGCTGGTTTGACTGTTAGCTTATCTCCAAGACATGTTCTAATGGTGTGCTCACATCAAATGGAAGCTGTGGTCTCGGGCGAGGATCCTCTGGGTATGAGAAGGTGGAGAATGTGAATCTCGGTGTCTGTCCGTATATCCAGCTACGGGACTGAAGCTCCTCGTAGCCCTTGCGGATGTTTTCGATCTCGAGGAACTTGTCGTCAACGACATCTTGAACTTGGAAGTCGCCGTACATCCGGGAAAATTGTTCGACGACGGCAGCCTCGAAGGGGGCGTTTTCAACGTCGACGTTCTTGACGGGACTGCGGACACTGTCTACGCCGCGGCCCTTGATGAATGGCTCTCCTGGTGAGCGAAGCATGCCTGAGATGTTGGCAAGGTTTGGGCTGCGGAGGAGACAGGTGCCGTGGTGAAGAGAGCGAAGACGGGTGAGTTTGTAGGCTGAACCGGATATCTTGTAGGTCCCGATGGGATCGTCGGCGACGTCCATGACAATGTCGTGTCTCTCATTGACCCGCGTGTTTGATCTTCCTAGAGAGGAGAGAGCGCGTACAACCATCTCGGCGTGTTTGTTGCGGTCGAACACAGCAGGTGGACAAATGACGCTAAAGTTGACATTTCCCTCATCGTGAAAGACTGTACCGCCTCCTGAGCGACGACGCACCAACTGCACAGGACCAGCAGCCCAACCTAAGCTCTCAGGGCGGTTTCGCAGCTGAGCGAGCCGGGGGAGGTTGACCTCTGTCCACGGGTTCTGGTTACGGCCAAAGACGATGCAGGGGTCGTTGGTGTAGAGGATGAGGATGGTGGAGTCCGGGGGAGTGTTTTGCAAGAGATGATGCTCTACCGAGAGGTTTAGGAAGGGATCTCTTGACTTTGAGGTATAGACTTGGATCTTGTTTGAGGGGTGAGAGGCTGCATCTGTGAATTGGCGTCTTGATATAGATGAGAGGATATTTCGTGATAGCTGGCGAGGAGCTGATGAACGGGTAATAGACCACATTTTCTGTCAGTTCTCGGGAGGCGATTCCCAATTGGTAGTGGCAAAGTTTATATTTTTATCATTTACCGATGACAAGGTCAATGGCAAGAGGCGTTTGGTTGGCGGGATGATGAGTTGTTGTTGAGGCTATCCAATGAGCGAGAATGGGGAAAAAATTGAGGTGCAACGTCGTCAGCCTTGCAGCGGCGGGAAACTCCTCCAGGGCCGGAATCCACAGGGCTAACCTAGACCAAGATAAGAATAACAGTTGGGAACCTCCACTGCAACCTAGTATAAAGGAGCGAAGGTGTCTTGATGAAAGGTTAGAGTCATCATTCAAAGCTAGCCTCGTCAGCTACTCTTTTCCTGTATTGTTTGTATGCTGTGTGCTCTTTGTCTCGTATTCTATAACACCTGTTGAGGGTGCCCCTGTAAAGTGTAAGGAAAGCCGAATTATCTAGGTTGGTTGCGTCACACAAACGTGAACCGATGTCGGTTTCTAGGGAAATGAGGGTATGTAAAGATGAGTGTAAATTAATTGAGACAGTTTTAATTGATTTAGTTAATTAATCGAGTCTCAATTGATTACATTTAAGAATCTTTAATTGACGGGGCTAATTGAGCTGCTTCTGCCCCTCCCCCTCCCCCGCGTTTGTAGGGCAAAGATTCCTCCCGAGATCGGATTTGGTGCGTCTCTTTCCTTGTCTCGAAGAAACTCTTCAACGGCCGCCATTTCCTTCCTAGGCAACCATTTTCTCTCCCTCCGTTTTTTGTGCTAAAATGCCAAAAAGTTCTCATCACTACGCTACACTAATCATGTCGAGCTTGGGACTACGGCGACAAAAGCATCGACCTCTACCCTCGATCTAGCCACGCCGACTAGACCTACCCTGAGAAGTATGGCGTCAAGGCTTTCTCTAGCGGTGGACACGGCTCTGCTTGTGAGACTATTGTTCTAGTAGCTGCTGGAGCTGTCGTTGAGAGTGGCTCCGCGAGGCGTATAGTTTTGAGATTGTTGCCTTTGTCACGTTGGTCGGCAACATCAAGCTCTTTGGCGACACGGACGCCATGAGCGCCGACCCGGCCTTTCTCAGCCTCGTAGAGACAATCGCCCGAGCAAAGGTGGACGAGAACCTCCCCGTGCAATGCCCCGACGACGCCGCTGGCTGAGCCAGGGTGGTGCGCATCACCGAGTTGCGAGACCGGCACGGCAGCACTGGCGGTATGGCGGTACTGTTACTATGTCATCCGCAATGCGCCCACTGGACTAGGAGAGCCTTGCTTCGATAAGCTACAGGCTATTTTGATGCATGGCATGCTGTCCATTCCTGTTGTCAAAGCCTTTGAGTTTGCTTCGGGATTCTTGGGCGCTGAGATGACGGGTAGCAAGTACAGCGATCCTTTCGTGTCCGCGCCTGCTCTCGACGCTGCTGCTGAGAAGACGGGAATCCACAAGTCCAAGATCTAGACCAAGACGAACTACTCTGGCGATATCCAGGGCGGTATCAGCAACGGCATACCCGTCTTCATCACGCGAGACAGATGGGTAACAATGTTCTTAGACGGTAAAGGAAAAGGAGGGGAATAGATAATAAAAAAGAATAGAATGAGATTCAGATTTTTGATCTTTTTGCATGGCAAATTTTTGGTCTCGTGTAGCGATCAGAGAAATGAGGAATGAATGGAGGGTATGGGACTTGGATAGATGCCTCGTAGTTGTATCAGCCTAACCTTTGGCTCAGGATTGGATAATCTCAATGTGGGTTATGACTGTGTAGAGGAGTTTGTAATTAATTAGATGATTCTGGGTATCTTGGTTGAAGGAGTATTGTCAAGTGTTCAATCACGGATAGATACTGTATGAGTTGATGCAAGATCTTGGAGACTGCCCCCTCAACTAGGTAGGTACACAACAAGAATCCAAGAGGATCATTAAAGTACATAGCTAAGATTCATACCCTCTGGTCCTGCGACTAACTGGATATTTCGATTACAAGAGGCACACTCTGTTGCTTTGGCGATGGTATGAAAGAGATGGGTCATCTAGGTAGTTCAACAGATTTACCCTGGACATGCCCGAGTTGCGTCCTGCCAACTTGTTGAACCGCTCACGAACCGTAGAGGCTACGGTAAATTTTGTGAGTGGAAGCTTTACCTAGTGTTCAATAAACCCCTCCAAGGCGCGAAGGACAAAAGAAAGCCCGCATTGATGATAATCGGGCTGAAGTAGTTGAGCAACCATGATGCCATTAGCGTCCATGACTGGAGATGCACATCATGCCCCAGAAGAAAGGGACGTCTGAAGGGAAAGAAGCAGGGTTAACTGCGGAGAGTTGGAATAGACAAGGAACCCTACAGAGGTAGGGGGCGTAGTTGCGTGATCCTCTTCTCAGTGTCTGGATCTTCAAGGCATGACGCAGGATCAGAAGAAAAGTTGAGCTTGGTCGCCTCAATAGAGACATCACCCTGAACAGCGGTTGTTGGTGTCAGCCTTGCTTGTGGGTTAAGAGCGCGGCGTTATGTGCTACGAGCAATTTGGTGAGGCGCTCAATGTCAAGAGGTGAGCTGTGAAGGAAGATAGCCAGAGGAGCAACGTATGCGACTGGGACTTTGCAAGGCACCCCATCCGGCTGACTTATGGGAAACATGTGGAAAGTTGTGAGAGACCACAGCGGTCCGAGAAGGGCTTTAGGAGCCTGGTATTTATATCGGAGAGCGGGCATGTTTGCGACGTCTGCGGCATATTGTTTGGTTTTAGGAAAAGTGTTGTTTCTATAGAGCATCAACATTTTGGGATTGTATGTCAACGTGGTTCTGCTGGATATACAGAGAAATGACAGCTGGCTGCCATATCAAAGACACCGGAGTGGAATTCGGCAAAGAAACTATGGGCTTAGAAGTATTGTATTACTTGTAGCCAGTTATGACTGTACCCCTGGCTGTCATTCTAGATTATAAAATTATACGCGCAGACCTTGCAGCCCTTGTTCGCTTCCTATTGCAGAAAGCGAACAAAACAACATCACTGCCAGGCCAAGATCTACAAAGCCCCGAGGGACGACGTGGTTGGTTGCTCTTGCTGTGGTCGTTGGAGTACCCCCTACCAGTCAAGAGTATGAACTTTGAACGGTTCTGCCCTGGCTTAAGATCCATTCGAGGTTCATGGGGAGCCTGGAGATCTAGATGCCATGGTCCCCTGGGAGCATTACAGAGAGGCTCTCGGTGGCCCGGCCTGCACCAGCTGAACAACATACAAACCATCGGACTACTTAGATCAAACATACCTTTGGCCGTGCGGTGTTGCCTGTATAAGTGGCACATAGGCAATCCCAGGAGTAGCCACCAACTTAGAAAGGAGATTCTGGCATTGTCGTCGCCCTCACCGGATGGACCTCCCAGGTACCATCCCCGACCTGATCTACGACCGGTCAGGGAGTCGAAAGTACTGGCAGAGATCATGGCTCCCGTCCATGTGGTCTTTTGGGTCTGGGTCGGTCATGGGCGCCATTGTGTTGGATCTGGTGAGATGGCACCCCTATGTTTTTGAGGTTGTTCCTGGCCACTTCATGAGGACCACGGACGGACTTGTTCGACGACCTATCCCCTCGGTGAGAGAACCTACTATGAGATCAAGCCAGAGGACTTCCCTCGCACTGATGAATGCAGTTGGATTCTTATTGACAGTTGCGAAGCGGGAGACTGGCGCCTGGAGGAATACCCGGTCTTCACCGATGCTGGAGGAGTACCCAATGGTGCTCCAGTTCCGCATCGGTCAGGTCTCAGGCGCCATCTATCAATGCCCTTCCCCCAATGGGCATCTATCCCCAGTGAAGGGAGACGGCATCTTTTAGGTATGATTGCCAGAGAAGCTCTGATGTGGTACAACTCCGCAGCTGATCGTCATGTCGTTCATTGACGACGCTGTTCTGCGCGTCGGCTCTCGTGAGACGGCGTCTAGGACACCTATAGAAGCAACGTGACTTTCACCAGACTTCGGCCCGCTCTGGGCAAGATGACTTCCTTGTAAGTAGCTTCCACCGCATGACCATGTCGTGCTGTCGTCCTGGCAACGCCGTCTCATAGAGGGCCCGGGTCGACTAAAACGAGTGACATCTACGTACACGTGGGCGCTGTAGGTTGATTTCTGTTTATGAAATACTAGAATTGTCGCTGGTTTTGGGATGGCATATGGCCGCCGTCTAAACAGAGAAGCGGTAAGTAAGCATAACCACAACTTCATAGACATGATTATTTGGTCACTAGTATTGTCATAAAAGGTATAAATAAAAGGCATGGATTTATCTCTTATGACTTTATGGCTAATAATAGTTAAATACTCGAGTCCATTCTGTGGGCATGGCAATATCAAACTCTTTGAGGAGAATTCTTTTCCAGAACGTTGCCAAAATACTAGTCCCTCTACTGCCATGGCGTAACTCGTGAAAACGGATCCAGTGGGGATAGTAGAGTAGGAAGACTTCCAGGGACACTTCGAGAACCGGGTGTTTCATCTGACCCTTCCCACGAGCCAGTTCCTCGGGCTTTCGGTCGGGGCTCAGGACCATATCAAAGTAAACCACGGTGGCTTGGATTGCCAAGTTGAGTGGCATGGGGTCCCGCGGGTTCCTCGCCAGGAACGTTGAGAGCTTTCAAGTCCTTCCCGTTCCGGACTGAGCCCTCCAACCATATCGCCGGCCGGAACACTGTGCTTCACGAGAATTGCCTGGTCCCTGGCAATATCTTACAACATGTCGGGCAGTGTCACAGGGGCGCGGGCTGGAAAGCTCCTCATTGACAAACTGATTGTTGACAATGCAAACAGCCAGAACCGAGTGGACGCACCGCTGGAGGTTCAGGGCAGACAGATGACGACGAACGCAGGGATCGAAAAGGACAAGGGGATGATCCAGACCAGTCTGTTGCTGCACCAGTCGCTCCAGGATCTGGGTACGCTCCCGAGCGGCAGCTTCATTCTCCATCTGTTCACGGGCCTTAAGGATCTCCTGGGCTCGGGTGACACACTGGTAAGCAGCTTATAATCCGGGGGCCGATAACGTGCACTGGGTGACTGCCTCTCGCCGAAGACTTAGGTCCCTCAATCCGTTCACGAACCCTTCAATGAAGTTCCTGAGCGAGTGTAGTTCCAGGGTCTGAAGAGGGGTACCTGCTCCGGGCTGGGGTTGGTCTCGGCCTCCCACATGTCGGAGAACTGCTACCAATTGTTGTGGACGTCTGGTATGTGTGTGTGTGTGTGTGTGTATTCGTTTGGTTTCCCCTCGTGCGGCGGGGAAAGAACCCCAATTAATTGGCCATGTTCCTCACGGAAGAGGAAACGTAAAGAATTATCAACTCAAAGACCAAGTCATGGTAGCGTTGTTCAAACTCCTTGATCGCCATATAACGATGGGATTGTCCGCTCAAAACTTAAGAACATAGTAACGGTTTAAACATATCGCCAGCAACTCAATCTTCGAGAAGAAACGCAAATAAACCAGATCTGCTGATAAACAAGCTTTATTACCCCCATACCATCCGTAACAACGCCTCCTCAAGAATGCAGGTCGTGACTTCATGATTTGTGATGGCTCGTCCTTTTCTACAACCTGTCATACCCAAGCTCCAAGCTACTCCATGCCCAATCCGGTACCCTATCAGACACGGCCCCTGAGAAAGCCTCAAGAAAAACCTCAAATATAGATACAGACGCCGCGAGCAAAGTCCCTATGCATGCCCCGTGTACACCCTTGCACCAAGCTCAAACTCGGGATATCTCTAAGCGTCGTAGCTGTCGTTTCTGTCATAACCATCACAAACGCCATTACCTGGGCCCCATGTGCGCCTCGCAAAGAATATCGTATCATGCATTGCCCTCATCATTGATTGCCCTGGCTCATATCAGGGGGCTCAAAAAACCCCAACACACCTTCAGGAACATAACCCATCCATGGAGCCATCAGCTCTGGTTGTTGCAACCCCAAAGCACCGATGTCAATATCCTGGCTGTCAAATGTGATGGCATCCATGTTACCCATTGGAGCAGCCCAAGGCATTTGGTAGGGAAAGTTGGCTTGGCCGAAGTACATGTTGGCCGTGCCATTTGCTATGTTGTTTGCTCCTGAGAGCGTAGTGGCCACGTTCACTCCCCCATTCTCCCTCATTGCGGATGGTGGAGAGACACTGTATGTGTCGAAACCATTCGATTGCTGGCTTGAGGGTGTGAACTTTGGGCCTGTGTAAAGCTCTGTCCCGTCGCCCTCAGGCAACCCGTCAAACTTGACAGTTGGTCGACTTTGCCCGCTTGTTGCTGACATGTTTGAATGTCGTCGGGGCACTGACGGCCTAGAAGTCTGTCTCACCGCTGATATGTTGGGTTGAGGATAAGCCGGCGCCAGCAAACTCGTCGAGTCTGGTAGGCTCTGGCGGATAGGGTCATAGACCATGTTCCCTGGAGGGGTGCTAGGCGCCTTCATAGCTTGCATTGGCTGCACACTCGACATGGCGGCTGAATCAATATTCTGATACATCAGTGTGAGGCTCGAGTTGGGAGAGTTGGCTGTTCCTGCCAGGCTCCACGCTATGGGCGGCCCAGACATCTTTGGTGAAGCCTGATTCTCGAACCTTGGGAACGGGTTGCTTAGAGCGGCGCTGCTGCCCCTGCGAGGCAACTTGGTGCTCTCATATTCTTCAGTCGTATATGTCTCACAGTCCCAGATCCCCTTGGCCTTTTGGTCCAAAGCTGTGAGAATGTATGTGACACCACCCCAGTACATCTGCACCTGCTGCAGCGAGTTGTAGCACTTTTGATAATTCTGGTTAGCTGCTGAAGCCAGGAGAGAATGCCTTGACGGCTTGGCATCTCGGCTCTTGCTGGCAGGCAACTGTGGCACATCCAGTCGCTTTAAACCCGGAGGCGAGCTCGCTCGAGATGGAGACTCGGAGGCATTGGCGCTCGACTCCATAAGGAACGCACAAGCAGCAATATAGATCGGCTGGCTAGTGAAGGGGTTTCCAATGAAGCTCTTGGGATCAATCAGGTCTGCAAAAGACAAGATATCGCAAATGGTCTTGGCGCTGCTCATGCTTAGCTCGCGGCTGTCCGGCAACAGCTGCAGCTCGCTGCGAAGCTCAGCAAAAGGCGTGAGGAGAGTAGGTTGATGAAGAATGATGAACAGCGCATGAAACCAAAAGTGTAGCAAGATGAATGTGGTGCCCTGACCCATGCCAAGGTACGCCTTGAAGTTGCTCACGTTGAACTGCAACCTCCAGTCCCAACCCTTGTAGAGTCTGGTCAACTCATGCTCCATTTCGCCAAGCTTATCCCATGTCTCTTTGTTAAGATCTTGTGCATTGCGGACCTTGTTGAGTGCATCACAGACGCGCCCATAGAGATGGATAATCTGGAGGAAGATGGGGTAAGGCGCTGGCCAGTGAGTGACCGGATCAATTGAGGGCTCAGGAAATGAGAGTTCAAGATCGTCGTCACGAAACGTTACAGGCCGGCCTGTCCCTGAAGAGATGACGCGATCAAGAATGAAGACGGCCCAGAATGTATCCATCCGCTCCTGGACAACCTCCTTTTGCTCCTCAGGATTAGGTGGGCTTGATCCCTCCGCCTTTGCCTGAGGACTTTCCTCTTCGCCTGACTGACGGCTCCAGTGAAGGGCATACAGAGGGTCTTTTTCACCCTGATACTGAACTCCAACCTCTTTTTGTAGACCCAAATCGACAGCCATGCGGATGGCAAGGCCAAGATACATCCAAAGAGCACTGTCTTGGCTTGCCCCAAAACCTTCATATGCCATGAGAAGACAGGCCTGCACAGCTCCCACAGTCGGGCATGGAAAAGTGTCAACAGTGGCCTGCCGGGCTCTTTGCGCAAATACCGCGCCACGTTCCGTCCGCGGCATCTTGTCGTTTCCATTTGTGAGGGCTGGAGCATCCGAGAACCTCGCAGCTAGGCCGCAAATGGAATCAACCAGTATGGGCTCAACTCTCTTTTCCTTGACCATGCGCAAGAACCTCGCCTGTTTGAGGAACGGATAACTGGATCCCATCTGGAGAAAGAAGGTCTTGACAAGACTGATGATCAACGGATGAACGGGAGCCGTGTCGTTGGGGTCGTAGGTTGGTAAATCGTCACCAATGACTTCACTATCAGCAGCAGAGCTGCTTCCTAATGCGCCGCTATGCGTTGACACAGGCGATGTTCCGGCCATCGAGCCGGCGGTAGATCGACGGCGATCACGGACCGAGACAACCATTTGTTTGAAGCCAGGAACAATAGCAGTCGGGCCAAAGTAGCGGAAGTACGGGACACGGTGACTCTCGGAGCGACGGACCGTAGTGGGAGAGAGCGGAAGGTCGGCGGTTAGGGACAGAGGTTGGCCATGGTGTGGACGTAAACTCGGTGCATCATCGTCATGAGGAGTTTCGACTATGGGTTTCGAGGGTGGCAGAGTAGCCTCGGAGGTTGTTTGGGGGATTATTTGCGGAACAGGAGCGTCGGGAGTGCGCTGGACATGGAGGTTGGGCTTTTCGATCTCATCTTCGTCCTCGTGGTGATCGTGTGATTCATGGTTGTCGCGTTCATGGTCGGGTTTCGATACAAGTGTTTGCTTTTCGCCATCCTCCTTTTTTATTTCCTCAGGATATCCCAAACATCGGTGGTGGTTCTTGGTGCAAGTAGAGCAGAAGGGTCTTTCGCCGGCGCATCTCGTCTTCCGTTTTCGGCAGGTCAAACACCTGATTCGCGTCGAAGTCAGCAACAAGTTGACAAGGCTTCAGTCGTCTAGTCCAGGGGTGAGATAGCAAGATGATAACAAGGCGACCAAGCAAGCACCAATAGTGACGCGACAGATAGGCAACGGAAGATCGGGAGATGAGGCAAGTATAGGAGACAGGGGAACGACGTACGCTGCATTGATCCGGCGACGCTTGGAAGGCGGTTGTCCTTGATTATGAACGAAGCGGATCGGACGCGGCGGCGGCGGAACCGAGTCCGATGTATTCAAGTTGCTCATGGCTAGGACATGGTGGTTCTTCTCTAAGGGTGCGGAGACGGGCGCGGATGCGGATGTTGGAGTGGATGTTGACGGGCCCGGCGCAAGATGGAGCAACGGAGCACAGGCGGACAAGGTGTGACGAGTGACAAGCAGGAAAGGAAGCTGACCAGCGGGGTCGGCAAGTTTCCAGGCCTGTTGCAGGTTGTGGCTCAGCAACGTCTGTCAATGCAACCCAAGGTATGAGATGCAAGGGAGGCGAGGAGACGCTGAGTTGCTGGCTGTTGAGTTTGCTTTCTGAAGCGATTGTCAATATGGTGTCTTTTTTGTAGTAGGCCGTTGAACAAGAGTGTTAGAGGTAGACGAGGGCGCGACAGTAGCCCAGCAGCATATCCGGGGTTGGGCGCGTTGAATCAACCAAGGACATGAAGGAGGCCAAGGATATATAGACAGGTGACGCGAAAGAGAACTAGGACAAGAAGTTTGTGGCCAAGAATCTCAGACACACGACATCCGAGACACGGGAAAGATGAGTCGTTGGAGCAGGGATGTGGAGATGGATGGATATGGGTACAAACAAGACACACTTTCTTGTCCCAGAGAGAAAAGATGAAGATTGATGGATTATAGAAAAATAATCTGTAGGAGTGGTTGGAGATGACTTTGATGGAACAATGTATGGTGGAGAGGGAGGCCGGAGACGGCGTTGCCTTAGGCGGGTGGGGGTAGAGTGCTAGGGTGGAGAGGAGGAAGGAACTGAAGCTCAAGTGATCAAGTACATACGCAACACACCTTTCTTCGATTATACAGAGACAGCCTGTTCTATGCCCCAACAACAAGACTGATAGAGGGGAGAGTTTGAAAGAACATCGTCAGTTAGGAGGAAACGAAAGACATGATCGTGTATTGTTGCAACCAACAGTAACAAAGCTGACAAAACAAGGCAGCACAAATCACAACTCGACCAACTTGCCTACCTGGGTAATTATGTCGGTAGAGGGCACCTCAAGTGGCAACATTTAGCCTTGATTCCTCCTCTCTCCTCCTTTCGCCGGCCGCCGATTTTCCCCCTCCTCCACACTTTTTGTCTGCCTTTGCTTTTCCCGTCTGGACCCTCCCTCCCCCTCCTATAACGGCCCGCGCACCCCTCGACATCAAGTGACCATCAGACCTGCACTACCACCTCACCCCCAGACACACACCCACGATGGCTTCGCTGCATGGCCGTACCACGAAAGATGCAAGCCCGAAAGCTCCTTCTCTCGCGAGGGGGTATGTATCGTATCCAATAATGTCTTTCCAATTCATGTCTGCATGGATTCGATTACCCGGACGAGGCTGTCGAGAGAGACGTGTGCTGCACCTCGTTCTTTCTCGGGGCGTTTTCAATGCCCGAGCGTAGGATATGCAGTCTTTGCTAGCCCCAGATCCTCAAACACATGGTCACGCGAAGCCGCTAGGAGAAAAAGAAACAAACGGTGAACACCCTCTTCCCCTCCCTTAGGGATGAGCCTCCGTAAGCGCACCTCTCTTCTCTTCCCCTTTCGAGTGTGACATGAAGTTGTTGGGGAGAGTTCGGTTCGGTTCCCTAGTTCAGGAACTCGGATGCCATCGATTGGCAGTGTGCTCTTCCCCAGGCGCTAGACACCTGTCCCATCCCGCCATCCGGCAGCCACCCCGAGTAAGCCGAATGGCTCAGACAATGGGGTTCCAGAGTCCGGATGAAAGACAGCGGAGTCCCGAGCCATTGAGTTCAGATTAGGTTGTTTGCGGGGGGGGGGGGCACAGCCAATTGTCACATCTTCATGTCATCTTGTTAGTCACATTGTGCATGTCGAGTTCCTGTGGCTTCACATCTCCCAACCTCTATGAATCACATACAGATAGAGGCTGGCTGTGAGAGCATATTTTAGCTAATGGCAACGGACATCTTACGAGTTCAAGTCAAAATCTGGTCATGTTTCAATCAAGTATCAAGCTTGTTTGTATCCAACTGCCCGGGACCGGATAAATGACAAGATGCACTGCCCATGCAGATCATCATGCACAGCCATGTTATGGAGTGCCGTTGGCTCAATCTCACTCGTCTGCTGGAGAGTTATCCTCGACTTGCAGTGGCGATTGAGATCGAGATCCACAGACAAGCATAGAGACTCATCATGGTACAAAGCAAGACAATATATTCCATAACTGGACTTGTTGCCGCCAGTTCATACATACATACAAGCTAAATCAGATAGCCTTCCTATTCGCTTCATTGGTAGAGCCTCGACCCTACTTATCCAACGCCATATCCATCATTTCGTAGCTTTTAAACCTGCATCGGTCCGTTTTCCTCAACTCCAAAGTGTCCAGCTTGCGAATTCGCTGGATGGGTATCACCAGTCCACCACCCTTAAAAAGTATCCCTGACTCGCTGCTTGCCTATCCAAAAACAATCGTCACCCCCATGTCAGCGCTCACTCTCCTCCATAGATCTCCGCCGCTCCTGACGCCCATGGCTGTCGCCTCCTCTTGCTGATGCAGCATCTCGGTCTTGTCCGCACGCCGCCATACCTCCTGCGCGATTGTCCACGCACGCTCAATATTTGTCATACCCTGCCGACGGTTGATGGCGATAAAGGTTTGACGTGCCAGGTCACGGTCAGCGAGTGTGGTAGCTTCACAAGCTGCTACAAAGAGTGGCCAAAGAAGAGCACTCATCGGGCCGGTATTGCTGACAGTTCCCACACAGTGAGTGAGACTAATGTGGGTGTGGCGTTGGACGAGCGGGTGGTTGCGTGGGTAGCTATAGATGGTGCGGTAAAGGTAGACAAAGGCAGAGTGACGGTAAGAAAGAGCGTTGCTGAGGATGCTTTGTAGTCGACTCCTTTCTGTTGTCTGCTCAGGAGTCAATTCCTCGGGGTTTTGGCCGAGGACTGAGCCTTCAGGCAGAGCGGGATGCCATTCTTCTAGGGCGGATTCGATAGCTGATGCCGAAATTTCGAATTCCGTCCGGAGAACCGCAACCTTGCTCACTTCTCCGTTGGTAACAGCAGCGTCGAGCTGATCCTTGAGAGCAAGGAGGTTAGAGAGGCGATGAATAATGGGCCAGAGGGAAGTGGCCATTCCAAGTAGAGTATCGACGCTGTTGAGAGGAGACATGTCACCACCTGAATCGAGAGGAGGGAACGGTGTAAGGTAGTTGGCTCCTGGGGCGCTGCCCAGGGGAGCAGTGCCGAACGAGAGTGCCGCAATCACATCATAGAAGCGGAATGCCTGCTATGTATTAGTAATTTGTACAAAGAGTGATCACTGAAAAGTCACATACTCGTTCTAAAAAGATGCCCGTGGGATCAGTGGCTGCTTCATTGTGGCTCATGATGGTCATGGCACCTTTAAGATGGCCATCGACAATGTTTGATCGACCTTTCTGAACAAGCTATGACGTTGTTAGTTAGCGAATCAAATCAGAGATGCCAAGACTTTACTCACCACTTCGTAGTAAACCAGAAGCATGATGGCTGCCAAGAGTTCATTTCGATTAACTCCTGCTCCCTTTTGGATCAACCGCGCAAGGCCTTGAATAGCCTTGTTGTGGAAATAAACGCTCTTTTCGTCATTGGTGACACCCCGATATTCCAAGTGAGCGCTTGCTAGAGCAAATACGGCGTTTGTAACGGCCTGGCTGTCCTGGCAGAGCGGGAGAACAAGCTGCTGGAAAGGATTCCCGCGCTCCTCCCGGAAAACAATGAGATGTGACAGAACATTGCAGAAGTGGTCTACCAGGGCGCGCCTGTTAGTACGGTCGGAGAATTCGGAGAATACCGGAGAGCAAAATTCGAATCGTGGAGACGGCGCTGTGACAGGCGCAATGAGGGCCAGAGAGGGGCTTTGAGGCGCGTACGCATTGGAGTAGGTCGCAGCGTAGGTCGTAGTGGGAATGCTGATTATGGATTCGCGACGGATTACCTCCTCGACATCCTCCTCCTCGCTGTTCTCAATGTGTTGAACAGCAATGCCCGAATCGTCAAATACAGGCAATTGGAAATCGATCGAGTCAATCGGGGACACGACTGGCAGGTCTCCAGGGCTCCAACCCAGGAGGCTGTCCATAGGATTGGCGAGGGAGGCTTTGAGAGGGAGATCGCTGGAGACGGGTGGCTGCGTCACAATAGGAACCTCCTCGTCCAGCGAGTCCTCGTCGGCCGATTTATCCTGGCCATCCTCCTTCCATTGCCGGATTGGAACGTCGCAATCCAAGGGCTGAGCTCGGTCTGAGCCAGAGGAGGAGTTGGTGTCGAAAGGGGAGAAAGCGGTGGTCTCACGCTTGCGCCGCTGTCGAGGGCGAACGGGCTCGTAAACGCACTCCTGGCCGCGTTCCTGGCATCGCGCGCAGGCAGGTCGAATTTCGTCGCATTTCTTCTTCTATAGTAGAGAGGTTAGATCAACCACAAAAAGGCCGTCTTGTATGGTGAAATCACCTTTTCTTTGCTGCAAAATGGCAATGTTAGTGAGACGATTTTGAATTGCAGGGGTTGATCATGGAACTTACCAATAACTACATCCTGTGCGCCGAGGAACCATCCATGACAAGTCAGCCACGTCCGTTTTATGCTTATAACATGGAGAATGCGCTGCAATAGAATGCGCTGCGCTGTAGGGGCTTTGACATACCTGCGCGCGAGCGCTTTTTGGGGACCTTGGGCGGTGCGAGTCGAGTGTACAGCAACATGATGGAGATTTGTTGGTGGCGAGGCGATCAAAGGATCAGATAATCAATCAGGCGTTTTCCATCCGGCCGTCTAGCAGAGGCAATCAAGCATGATCTTGTCCAAGAAGACCAGAGGCGATCTGATCAAGAAGCTGCAGGCGCCCATGCACAAGAGAGTTGGGGGATTTATTTGTCTTGGAACAGGAAGGGAAGCCGAGGGTCGGACGATGGCGGTATTATCGAATAACTGATTTACGTGGGTGTGGGGAGGGAGGAGGGGGAAAATAAAGTCCGGGAGTAACCAGACGAAGCCGAGGATCGTGGAGAGGGTGAGCGCGGAGGCGGGAGGCGGGAGACGGGAGACGGAGCGAAGATCTTGGCGATGTCGAGTCCAACCTCGTCTTGGTGTTTGTTTGAGTAGAGACGGGTGCCCTCGAAGAAAAGGAATCAGCGGGAGAAAAAGAAGGAGGAAAAGAAGATGGAAGGAACCAAAAATGGATGCCTCGCGCGTCTCGGGGGCGTCATGGTTCGGTCCCAAGAAGCACACCAACAGAAGGACCTTGGCTTGCTTGGGTCCCGTCCGGTTCCCATCCATCTCTGCACACCATCGTGACCGTGGGCAATCATGGGCCATCCCTGCCCGATCCCTGGACGCCTTTGCCCTGTCGGGCCAAGTGAAGCTCCGTTAGCTTGCGGGGTTACGGGCGCTGCAAGTTGACTCGAGTGACCGCTGAAGAACTGGAGAGGGCCTGGGGCTGGAGCAAGCTGCCCGGAGCCCGGGCCCCTGAATGATTTTACGTTACGGGGAGCTCTGGGGCAACATTGGGGGAGGGTTTGGGGGGGATGAGCACCACGACTTTGCAGGGGTTGGTTGACGACGGGTGGACCGGGCAGAGTTGGAGGAGCCTCGTGGCAACAGGGGGTTGTTGATATTGAGACTGTGTAGACGGTCAGGATTGTGTGAAAGGTACAGTGTCAGCATAGTGTCTATCACATCTCTCACAGTACGCCCACGCCCCCGCTCCCGCGAGCAGGTGACTTTTCCTCCAACACTGAATTGACAGCTGCATCAATGGGATCCTCTTTTGGGCCCTCATAGAACGCCACCCGAAATCCGACTTTCCGAGCTCAAACGTTAAATTCCTGAGAAGTAACGGAGGATGGCATCAATCGCCAAGTGCAACCTGTTCTTCAAGCATCTTCCAAGCCCCTGCAGTATCGAAAAGGATCACAAACACCTGGCCCTGGCATTGCCTTCCCCAGCGTCTTGGAAAATCCGGGGTAAAGAAGCTGCCATCTCGGCACGTTGCATGGTGCCTCGAGTCAACGAGCATTGCACGGCCGGCGCCCAGCCTATTTGGGTTTGAAATGGTGACGGGCTACCCATCCTAACAGGCGCGGCAAAAGGGAAACCTGGTCGATTCGCAAGCCATCTAGCACATGGGCGCTGCCGTCCGCTGCCTCCCCCGCGTTTCTGGTTGCCATTCGGCTGCACCCATCCCGATTCTGATGTTGCAAGAGACCAGATCATCGACAGGTGAGATGAAGGGAACCGTCCCGTCTGGATAGGGAAATGATGGAAAGGGGCGATCGTCGCCCCTATGGTTTGATGAGTGACAATGGGGCAAAGTTTGATGCTTTCGCTTGCGCAGGAACAAAAAGGAATACTACAGCCGGCCCTCAAGAAAATATTGGGTGGACCCCCTCTGCTGACCGACAATGCAGACGAGAAGCCATTGCAGCAGAAGAATGGAAAAAAGAAAACGGGGGGTCAAGAGGCTTCTGGGCCCAACAGCCGTGAGACATTGTCTCAGTGCCTCAAGCAGCTCTTTGCAGTGTCTGAGTGTTAACCGGACTCCAAAATGCGGAGTGATGGCGATGCCAAGAGGGGGATTGCGACGGCGACAGCCGATCACACGAAACACGGGCTCGAAGCGACGATCTGGAGACGGGAGAGCTCCAGAATGCCACTGGTACAGTAGACTGGCTCAGGGTCCAGCGTGGGAGTCAACAGTACCTACGTAAGAGGTAGTGGTCCAAGGGGGAGATCGCACACTTCTCCTCCGAGGACGTACGGATTGAATCTGCAAAATCATAAGATATAAGGATGATGGCTATAAAATTAAAGTCATATATCAAGGCTTCAGAGGATATTTTATTTATTTTGTACTTCCATTTATTTATCCTGCGATAAATCGCATCTTTGTAGGCCGACGAAGTTCTCATTGTCAACAGTGTGACTTTTTTTTCCCCCTGGAGTGAGGAGTCACTGACTTTGACTAACCACCATGTAACAATGGTTGGAGGACCCTGTCCGTTGTCACATTGACCGACCAGGCATTCACGAACCACGGCTCGAGGACCGCGACACAAAGCTTGGCCCCCGACCCGATGCCCGATGCAGCCACGAGGAAATGGAGCATGGCGAGTGTGTGTGGACGGGTAGACTCACGATGCGCCTCCTACGTTCATGCGGTATTTTGAACGAAGTTTGCGATTCAGCATCCATGGCATGGACATTCGACCGCCCGCAAGCAGAATCAGGAGCGGGCGTTGATGTGATGTGACGCGATCTGGTCTGATGAACCGCGGCTTCATCTCATGATCTAATCAGACACCAACCTCATCCATTCCCCTTGGCCCCTGTCGCAAGGAAAAACCCTGACGACTTGCTTCTGGAACACTTTTTAGGGCCCTCACCTTGACCGACACATTGGCGATCAGGTTTCACCGTGGTGAGGGGTCTCTTGGGTAGACCTGGAAAATGATTCTTCCAAGTCTGAATTTGAAGAAACTTTGGAGGAAGCAACTCGAGACCCATGGGAAAGGACGTGATGAAATGCCCCTCATTAATTAATCCACGAGGTCCGCAGTTTCTCGGCGTGTGGTTTCATCGGCTCCAAGCGTCAACCCAAAGTCCCTTTGCCTTCCTGGGCCGGTAAGCCATCCCCCGGATCGTCATCGCTCCAGCCTCCACCGGCCGGCAGAGTCCGACCTGGGACGTGTTGATATAGGAAAGGTTTCTCCTTTCGCTTTCGCTCTGAAAGCACACAAAGTGCTGAGCAAGTGGTCGCTTTCTACAATGCCCCTGAAATCAAACTCTCTTTCGTCCGAATACTTAAAGACAGATCAGGCGCACATAAAAAACTTTAAAAGAAACCACCCATCACCTAACCTCTGTTTGGTAGGTCTTGAAATTCTATAGTGGAAGCTCAACCACGGGGTCGTCAAAAAACTTAAGACACTAAATCAGCTCTCTCTAGATACCAGGGTAAAAAGAAACCATACTTAACCCTAAAAAATATAAGAAAAAAAGAGTAAATAATTTAATAATATTAGAAAAAGTTTATATAATTTTTAGGAGATTTTATATTAAAATATACTTTTGATTTAGCTATAAAGTTAGTATATTTTACAAGCTAAGCTAAGGATAAATGCTTTGGTGTCTCAAGTTTTTTTACGACCCCGTGCCAACTTCTCAGATGACGGGACCCACACGCTAGCTTGTGCTATTTTGGGATAAATCGCCGTGGTAAAGCGTCCTCGGCGTCGGTTCGGAGCTTACCAAGCCATCCCGAGGTGCCAAATCGTGCACAAAGAGAGGCTTGTGAGAAGCTGTGTCACCAAGGCAGATTGGCTGTGCATGAGCATTTCTTTGACCTAGAGTTTCGTTGGGGAGAGAGAGGCGAGGATGATGAGCCTCTGAAACAAACGAGAGCATCGTCAGCAAGAAGCGAGCGAGAGTGGAGCATGTAATAAAACTCGCGAGAAGCATCATGTAGTCATGTTGCCTTCTTGAGAAAGCCTAGTTAATATAGTGGCAGGTATGCATCTCATCCTCATGGTGCGTTATTATGGGGAGAAGCTCATTTATCTCTCACAATGGAATTGTAAGCCTGCCTTTGAAGTTGGTCACCTGACACGGCACAAACCACGGCAGAAATGCGCACCTCATCACAACCTTGAACCAACGCAACGCCTCGCAACACCACTTCCTCTCTTAGTCTCCTGCGCATGAGGTTCTCGGCCCCCAAATCCCAGCACTCGGTGTCGAATGAGGCCCTCGTTGTCGATTATCGACCTGGGTCTGCCCCGTATAGGTCTTCTGATTCGTGGCCTTGTCTGACAGACAGACCAACAAGGCCTCTCAATGGCTGCCACGGTAGCAGTGCCAATGCACCAGGCGCACCATCTTTCCGAGCGAGGACACCTCTATGCCCACAGCCTACCGCTAGAGCTTGCGAACTTCATGCCGCCGGCCAATGATGGAAGTAGACGTGCAGCGGAGGATGGAGATGAGAATAGAGAAACAACGAGAGGAGGGTTGGGGCGGTGCTCAGTTGACGAATCCAAGGCGTGCCGCTGCTGCTGCGACACCAACAACCTGGGCGAATGCGATTTGCGAGCGAATATCCAGCGACGGTAGTGCCGCATGGCCTGCGCCTCTTGTCTCTGATGGTCTTGCGGCTCACGATTGATGGTGTCGGTTCTGTTTCAGCTTGGCTTGTCCCCGCAGGAACCTGAGCCGCCGCGTGTCTTTCTCATCGCTTACTCTTCCTTCGCTGTCGTCCTCTGGTCCCGTCCGTCATCTCCAGTTCCCTCACCGTCCCATTTCTCACTCTGGGCCCTCATCAATCTCCACGCTGGACCCATGGCGGTAACCTGAAGAGGAATTATTTCTCACGTCTCAGGACAGCGCTGGGTGCTCGGGTAACCTGTTCATCCAACCAAAACGACCCGCGCCTACGGTTCGGTGGACTTTTCGCTCAGCCCTATAGACGCCAGAAGTTCTGGGATGACAGAAGCCTCTGCTGCTCCCCCGTGGCGTAGCATCCCCTTGACACCCCCCGGCCCACGGATAAGCCTCTAAGGCCTCCATTGCTGACGGTTTGGAATCTCTCGCTACATCTGACTCTTCCCTCCTTTTCCTCTTCTTTCATCATTTTTAATTTGTCCTGTGTGAATATTGAAAGTTGTCGCATTTGATTTGCGGTGGTTGTCGCGAACCGAAACACATCGATCTAGCCCACGTCCCTCCAGCGCCCTCTTTATTGAGCACTTGCGACAATAGCCCGATTTGAGGAGCTGAAATTAATTACCCGACTGGGCTGGCAAATTCGTCCATGATCTGCGTCCCACACGGTTTCGCGAAATTTCTCTCATCGACGTCGCATCCCCCTCAGTTCCATGAGCGCACGAGATGAGGAACTGGGGGTGTCGCTCGTGTGTCGCCTTGCTACTAGCTGCCCTCTGGGCCACCAGTATTGAGGCGGCCGACTACAGAAGACACGATGGAGTTCACCGGGTCGAGAAGAAGGCACAGATCACAGCGCCCGCTGTGTTGAACCGGAGAGACAAGGAACAGTGTGGCGCGGGGGAGAAGCTGTGCGCGTCCAGTCTCGATGGTGGATGTTGCCCGGAAGGCTACGACTGCGCAAAGGAAAGCTGCTTTGCGGTTACGAAAGGCCCTGTGACATGTCAGGGAACGAGGGTCGGATGGTACCAGTGCGAAGCCGTCTTCGGAGGTGGGTTTTATCGAGACTCTTTACGGACCAAGGCTTACATATAATAGCGGGATGTTGTCCGGACGGTTATGTGTGCAGTACGGGCGGTAATTGCTTCCCGCCGGCGGGCGTAGCATATACGTACGGCTGCCCGGCGAGCCAGTATCTCTGCCCATCTTCACTGAGTTATGGGTGCTGCAACAGCGGCATGGCCTGTGGCGTTAATCAGTGCTATTCTACAAAACCCGTGACGATCACGAATACCATCGTTATTACCGCCACCGAAGACGGCTCCGAAACGACTTACAGAACAACCGACATTACCGTCTCGACCCCAACTATGCCCACGGAACTTCCTACAGTCCGCGACGGCAGCGATGAAAACCAGGCGGTCCTCAAGTTCTTCCCCTCGGCTATTCCCAAGAGCAGTCCAACATTAACTGCGGACGACGATGATAAGGGTGGTGGCGGACTCCCAACAACAACACTCGTGGGCATCGTGGCTGGTTCTATTGGATTTCTAATCATCGTGTTGGTGGCGGCATACATCATCATCCGCCATCTCAACAAGGTCGTCCGAGCCGTCAGCACCTCAAAGGTGTCTGAACCCTCTAATCGTTCCACCGCACGACCACCTGTGAAGGAGTTCAAGTCGGCGGACTCACAAGTTGACGAGTTCAGCGCCAACCCGTTGATTGCCCCTCCTCCGAGACCAGCAAACCCCGGTCCGGATTCCGGGGCCCCTTCACCGTACAACCTTGCGAGCCCCGATCCGAGCTCCAACAACCCCACGCCCGGAGCAGATGGCTACCATGCAGTATCGGGCAGCGCGGGGAATAGCAGACACACCAGCTTCGATGCTATGGGCAACCGGGAAGATTACTTTAATGCGGCAGCTGTTGGTCAACAGCGATTCAGCTCAGTCTCGGCATCAACGAGGAACCGATCAAGTACCGATACACACGCTTACACCCACGTTCGACAGTGGAGTAATGCTTCCGAGAATTCTGATGGAACTCCTGGAGTGATGCCCAATTCTCCTCCGATGGAACTTGAGGCAATACCATGGATACCGGAACTACCAAGCTCACCTTCATCTGTCGCATTCCCTCCTCTGGACGAGCGAAGACGATCCTCCAGCAGCACCGTCAGCGCCCCAGTCCGGCCGCCCGTGACTCAACGTCTCTCTAGCGGACAACGAGTACGAAGCGAATCTCTCGGTCAGAGCAATCTGAGTATCGTAAACGAGGAAATGCATGGATTCCATGGCCCGAACGATCACTTTGTGGGCCAGACAGATACTCACCGGCCAGGATCGGGAGAGTCTGGTGGCCGATCGCGAGCACACTCGAATACTCAGCTGCCGGATACACAACAACCTCCTACACAACAATCGAATACGCAACAACCATAACACCTATTTATGCAATGACTATTTGCATGTTTTTTATTTTCTGAAATTGTCACGATTTGGCAAGCGGTTGGAGTTTCAGTCATGGGGCTGGGGAACCTGACATAGCGTGGCACGGCGTTATTTGGAGGAGAGGTTATTATTGTGTGTTAAACAACTGGGCGGTTTATAAAGGTCTGGTTTGGAAACGAATAAGCATATATGGCATTTGGAATTGTACCAACTATCCTTTTTTCTTGTCTCTGCTGTTTTGAGGATCATTGAGTTGGATACTATCTCTGGGAATCATTGAGTTGTGAAGCTATCTGAGAGGGAACCCGTCAGCGGCTCATCAAGTCTGCAGAAAACACGACTGGTATTTGATAATCAAGCACATGAAGTCTGCTCCTCGTATTTCGATCGTATTAAACCGTGGTCTCCCGAGTCATACCTTTCCACTTACACTGAAGGACCGACGTTCGACTAACACGACCCGAGGGATCGGTTTGGCGGGCCGCTAGGGATGCGGCTGCAGGGACCGGGCCGCACTATGGCCTCTGTGGCGGTTTGGGATTAATGAGGATCAGAGATCGATAAGGATAAAGATCTGAGTGGCTGATCAAGATTATTGTTGAAGATGAGTTGTTCGGTGGATGTGATTTTGATGATGAGAAGTAGTAGTTGTGAAGCTGGCATGGCAAAACTGTAACGAAAGTCGCAAGGACTGCAAAGCATCGGTACATCGATAGCAAAATGAAGGATGGATTGAAGTCTTAGGCGTGATACATCTCGTGGGATACAATCAGTTTTTGAGAACAGGATAGTTTGCGCGACTTGGGAATGTATGTGTAGATAGGCACGCCAGATTGGTAGGTATCCCTACGAACAAGAGGTGCGTGACGGTTGGGGTTACTGGCACGTTATGCCTTGGATATCAACCAAGTAGTGTAAGTTCATCCCATTATATGCGTTTGTTTGTTATTTGATGCGGTATTCAGACTTGATGTCACTCTCAGCTTACGCAGCTGCATGCGGTGTCCTGTACAAAGACACTTTGGTCCATCTACAAGTTCACCGATATACCATCATGTCAGCCTGGTGCTATGAACTGCTGCAGCTAGACACTGCCTCGAGACTCGGGTGCCTTCCCAATGGATGGAGTGAAACATTGACTAGATGTCTGCAGGTATATCGCAGGGCAGACAGACAACTCATCCTGCAGCAAGCAACTTGGAGGGTATGCCAGCCTCACTTAGACACTATGTGAATGCATATAAACCCCGCTCTAGAAAATCGGGAGACAGCCATCAGCAGTCTTTTATCTTGATAAATTCAATCCTTTGACGACAGACAATCATCTCGTCCATATTATTAAACTGTTGATTTTCAGAAAGATCCAACGCGATGGTGGTAGAGCTCGCCATTGGTGCCGTTGGACTCATATCTGTCGTCTACCCACCCATAAAGGCTCTATACTCTAGCATCTGGAAGGTTATTGGCGAATTGGTTAGAGCAAACCGAGATGCTAAGGATCCCAAGATATTCAGGCAGCTAGAAGAGGAGTTGGAGATGTGGGATGAGCTCCTGAGGAGCATCAACAAGGTCAAGAGGTCTGATGACCCGGACGACCGGGTTCTTAGCGCAGCAACATCGCATTGCGGAGAGTATGAATATGCTCTAGTCAAGACACTCGAGCTTCTTGAGCAGTTTCGAGACACGGAGGATAAGAAGGAGATGGGTATCATCATCGAAGAGCTTCGTCATCAGTTCAAGTCGGTACGCCGTCACAGGAGAAAGGTGCAAAAGTGGATTGGGGATATCAACACGTACGCTCTCCAGTTCAACAACCGCAGTCTGGAGACAGCCATGCTGACTAGGTGTTATCACAGGATCATTGTCAGTCGCATCCATGAGGAGCTCAACCGCCAAAACAAGGCCAATTCTGAAGCCTTCAAGGCCCAGTCCCAAGCCCTCGAGAACATCCATGAGTCGCAGGCCACATGTGTCCGGGAGCTTTTGGAGATTCGACACAGATTTCAAGAATTGGAGGAACATCTAAAGAGGCCCCAGGATCACGAAGTGGATGACTTTCAGATGGAAAGCGCCAGAGCTTTCAGTGATCTGACCGAGAAAACTGACGACCTTATAAGCGTCTGTTGTGAGCGGGCGACTGGAAGTGTTGTGAGCAGAACAACAGGAGTCAGCATGGCCAGCGATCTCCAAGAGTTTGGGAGTGATGTGTGGGTGCGAGGCTTGCTCGAAGGTATGTGTCTTGTTTCTGCTAGTGAGAGAAAATGCATCATACCTGACAATTACTCACAGGCTCTGTCGCGGAGAGCCGTCATGGCTCATCTACAACTATGAGCCAGGGTACACAAACCACCCTAAGCCATCCAAGTGACAGAATCGCGGCTGCTTCAGTCGTAACTCTATCGAGTCCGAGGTTTCCATCCGAACAAGTTTATTACTCAGACTCAGACTCGGAGACCGACTCAGAGATCGAATCCTTGAGTGAAGAAGGAACCAACTCTTCCAACACCACTGATCATCTTGACAATGTCATTTAGGTTCAAGACCGAACACAGCCCGAAGAAGATCTTGAGCGACATACCACGTCGAATGCCATTCTCAAGAAGTTGAAGTCGGCTATTGACAATGAGTGCGAGTTGACCACAGCAAGCTCCTTCGGCCAAGCCGCACGTGGGGGTCCTGAAGTCCTAACCATGAAGCCAGCGGAATGGTGCAACGGTCTCAGCCAGAACTTCCGGTCTCAGAGGGGCGACTCCATAGGCTTTGCATTTGAACGAGACTGGAAGCCCTTTCAGACTAACCCAGGCCTCGCCACGTTATCCGATGCATGCATGGCCCATCACTTGGTGAGAAGAGTCTCCTTCATCACACGGACTCTCATACCCACAGGCTTGGACTTTTACGACCTCCGCCCGAGGCCTGCTCAAAGTGCGGGAGGCTTATTCGCCTGGAACATGACTGAAGACTACACGCATGATGAATGTGAGAGGAATCTCGATCTCTTATGCGCAGAGTCTTTGATCAGAGTAGGTGAAGACTCTTCCAGGTGGAAGTCTACAATGTTCTGCATCACAGTTCCATGGAAGCTGTATCGCTTTTGGACCACCATTCGTGAACATTCTGAGCCTGAACCTTCTGGGGTCGGCTACCTTGTCGATCAAGGGCTTTTAGCCGAAATGCCAGTCAAGATCGAAGCAGAAGACGGACAGACGTGGCAGCGATTATGGTGCCCAGAGACGGTCGAGGGGGTCAAGGAGATCCTTGCCATGTTCCACGAGGTAAGTAACAACCCCAGTCAGCAGAATCGTAGCTAATACCTGATAATTCTCAGTCCCCAAGCGCTGTGGCTCTTTTATGCTTCCCCGGCGGTTCATAGTTGTTGTATATAAAACAGGTACAGCAGATGGATGGGTAAGGTCTGTCTGCAAGTCGTTGAGCATGAACCCAAACACACAAGTCCATTATCTTGGGAGCAATGGAGAATTTGACCCCCCTTTTCACCCGAGTAGCCCTACATAATGATGGGCTTAGAAGTTAAATACTGGCATCACCATACTCTATTCCATCAATTTCTAGGACGAGGCGAAGTATCAAAGATTGAGCACTTGTGGTTTAGGTTTGGTTTTATATCATATGGCATGAGTAAATAATCAGAAATAATTGCGTCTAAATTTAATTATATTTGAGTGAGCAAATCTAGTTCTTCTGGTTAAAACACCATAGCCTCCAGACTATCCCATCCCAGACGTACTTTCGACTACTAGCCTGACTTTAAAAAAGACTTGAGCTTGTTTCTTGCTACTGCTCGCCCCTTTCATAGGATTCGCGGATGTTCCCCCACTCTCTATCCGTCGGAATCTTAGACCAGCCCCATCTATAGTCGCCTATTTGTCGCTTCCAAACTGGTGCGAACGGAGATCCCTCGGTTCCCAGATCCCGCCAGACCTTCATTATCACTGAGGAGCCGTCCCAATACGCCTCCAAGTCTGTCTCGCAATCGGGGCAGGACCAGTCGACTTTGTCTGCCCTAGACACCCTCGGTGCGAGAGGCGAATTTCTGTGGAGGGACATGGTGAATTCTTGTTGATTCAACACCGACAGCTGCTTCTCGCGGCGGTAAACGTGGACGCTCCTATGCTCACAGGCTTTGAGATCTAGTGTTGGGCTCCCGTACTTCTCCAAAGGGGTGTACGTGCAAGTGTGTAAGATGAGGTATCGACCATGGACAACCTTGGGGTAGTAGTCTTGCTCAAGCCTGACGATTCCGTCACAGCCAGGCTCTAAAGTTAGAGCGCAGTCTATGGTTTGTGCCTCGTGGCCTAGTCTTAGTAGATCGTCGAGATGTGCCTCCTCTTTGGCACTTTGAGGGCCGAGACGAAGATACTTGAGCGTAAGTTGGACGTGTCGGTGACACGGGAGTTTGAAGGGCTCGGTCCATGGGTTCTCTACCTGAAAGAATTTCAAACGGTAGCAATCCGGGGCCATTGGCGTTCGAGGTGTGTCTTCCATATAGGTAGGATGGGTTCGGTCGCAATCATCACAAACCCATCTATCAGTCCGATTGCTGATGATAGAGGTCAGATATTCCAAGTGCTCATCCCAGTCCAGTCGTCGCTCGACATTGTTGGGGCGCGTGAGAGCTTTCTTTACTGCCACGCAGGTATGGGTGAAGATGAGCTCTGCGTGCATTGGGAGGAAGCTGGCGATGACGAGCAGGATATCGAGGGGCATCTGAGCAAGGAAGGCGTTTGCAGGTTGTGATTCTCTAGGGTGAGATCCCAGTACCACAGGTCTTCCCTTTCTCATCATAGAGAACCAATTTGCTCCTGCGTTGAGGTCCATTGTCGCGTTTTGATCCATTGTTGCGTTGGTGATAAACGAGGTTGTCTAGAGGGTCATATGTGGAGTTCCCAAGTGGCAATACAGTGGTCTTTTGTAGGCGGCCGTACATAAAATGTCTTGGTATAAAAATTTATTGCCAGACATGGGAGAGGTTATATAAGTGCAGACATGCATGAAAGTTTCATAGCTAAGTGGAAGCTTTGAGTTGGTGCAAGGGAAAAGTTTCACTCATGAAAGAACCTCTCAGGCATTGACTACCAGGTAACTCCAACTATCAGGTATAAATCATGTCGAATAAGTTATTAGCTTGGATATGATGAGTCCAGAAAGTGATGCTATCGACATTTACATATAAACGAATCAAGCTGGAATGCTTGGCGTTGTCCTTCATTCGGCGTGACGTTAAGCCGCTTACAGACTGTACATCATATATCTCGCAACGACCTCAGCTCATTCATCTCCAACATAACCTTTTCATGGAACTAAAATTCTCAGAAAACTGAACCTTCTTGGCCTTAGTAGGATGGTCTCGATCATCTTGCATCACTTACACGCGTGGTTTCGGCCCACTCTTGCAGCTCTCTTTCAGCGCAATCTCCCTTGGAGTTACCGCTGGCGACTACTCGTCTTTCAGCCTGCTATTCTTCTCACTTACTCTATTGCGACTATCCCTTGTCTTCTTTACCGTCCTTTTACGGTTGAATATCTACCTATCGCCCCAGGACGCTATGTGCGAGCCTTGATCTTCAAGGCAGCAGGTGTAGGCAAGGGCAGGGCAAAGCGGCCGCTCCACGTCAACTTTCACGCTGGAGCTTTTATCGGAGGCTTGCCAGAGGGCCATGCTCGGTTCGATGACCGTGTAGCGAAAGAGACTGGCGCTGTGGTCGTGGATGTCGACTATCGTGTAGCACCTGAGCACGTCTTCCCAGCAGCCGTTGACGACGCAGATGCAACTATCAAGTGGCTGCAGGAGAATGCTGAGGAACGATGGGGCGCAGATCCAACTCTTATGACCACGAGCGGGTTCTCTGCAGGAGGTAATTTAGCCCTTGCAGCGACGCAGCAAGAGACATGCCATGCTCCATCACCGACAGCCATCAAGGCCGTTACGAACTTTTACGGAGCAATTGATCTTCGGCTCAGTCCTTGGGAAAAGCCTCATCCGCCAACCATGCCCAAGAATGATCCTGCAAGAGTCTTTGTTCCTCTGTTCGACGCTTATGCGGGACCTGCTCGAGTAAAGCATTATGAGGATCCGAGGCTTAGTCCGGTGCTTGCAAAGAAGGAGACTCTACCTGACCGGATCCTCTTGGCTGTTCCTGGTATTGACATTTTGGTGGCTGAGCAGACCGAGTTTGCGGAGCGAGTCAATGCTGAGGATGAGGCGGTCGGTGACAGGGAAGTTCCCCGGGTCGAGCTCATGCACGAGAAAGAGCTATTCCATGGGTACCTAGAAGGTGAGTTTCCACAGCTGCATTCACTTTTAAATACTAATTTGGTATAGTCCCTGATGTGGTTATCAAGAGGGAGGTGAAAGACCGCGCTTATAGCAGAGCGATAGAGGTTCTGCGTGAGACGTATGAGAAGTATGGTTGGACGTGGGAGGGCTAGGTGTGTGGTTGAGCGACTTTGGAGATTGCAAGTTTGTTATGTACTTGTTTATATTATACCCAGCTCCATTTTAGATTGACTCTATTTATGATGTTATCTTGTCAAACCAAAATATTCTATCCAAGGCAGCTCAAAAACTAGCGGTGTTAATGCAGCAACTACTTGCTCCTATTGGGATATACCGCCAACAGACCAGCGGTGAAGGACAACATCCATATCAGATCTATGATGACTAAAGAGAATTTTAGAGACACAATTACGCCATACTTATTCTTGTCGTCGAGGAATGCGGGTGCCTTGTGGGTGAAACCTTTCCCGTCCCAACGATCTGTTTTTTGGGAGCTGCGTTACCCTAGACTCTTCGATGTGGGTTTCACAAGCCAGATCCCTTGGACAAACAGAAATCTAAAGGAAATCAGAAATCCAAGAAAAACATGGTCTTATGTGGTGAAAACTACAGGGCAAGCATGAGTTGTTGCCCGGTATTATCAAGCAAGCGAGTTTGGGGAAGATAGCGAGTGCATGACATCACGCAAATAGCCGCCAGTCCAGCAAATATAGGTAGCTGTGAATACGGAGTACTAGCACCAAGGCTACAATCCACTGCCCCGAGACAACAAAACTAGATTACGAACATGAAAAAGACCCCCTCAAATCTCGGACGATCAATTCATCAATTAAAAGGCAATTTCCGTTTGCAAACCCTCGCCGTTGTCGCGGTATCCAGACAGCAACCAGCCGGGGGCGACCCATGGGAAACAGGCCAGGCGGCCCGTCGACCCAGCAACCAAGGTAAACAAAGACCAGGGCCTCTCCCAACTGCCTCGACCAACCATCCGATGCCACACGCACCCAGGGCGGCTAAGCTTGACGACCGACCGAAAATAATACCTGCACCATCCCAGGAGAGAACCCATTCTACTCTCGCTTCTGCATCATCCTTATTTTACTTTCCCCTGTGTGTGTGTCACTGCAAACCTTGCGGCGCACATACGAAAGACAGCTACTCTCCTCCGACCGCCCTCAGATGCCCCGACGCAACAGGGCCGAGGACCTCGACTTTGAGATACACGTCGACCCTTCCTGCTTGAGCGATCCTATGGACGATAACGAACACAAAGGCCACGAGGAGCCAAAGGCGGAAGAGCAACAACAAGAACAGCACAACACTACTAGCAACATCGATATTGAACAAGAGTCTCAATTGCCTGCTGAACCCAAGGCTGAGCCTGCGGTTGAAGCTCCAGAGGAGGACGGCAAGCCCATTGTCACACCGGTAGAGGACGACAAACAATCATCCACCCTAGAGCCAGAGGCCGAGGACGACACAGAGGACAAGCTCCAGCAAGATATTGAAGAGCTTGACCAAGAAACTCCAAAGCCAGTCGAGGCCTCATTAGACGACCAACAAGAGGACTATTCATACATCTCTTCCGAGGGCGAGGCCGAAGAACACCAGGCTAAGGCTGCAGTATCTGAGACCAAGGAACCAGCCACTGAGAACCAAGAAGAAGAGACACGCTCGGAGAGCGAATCAGACCGCTCCGAATCTCGACGCTCTTCTGCTTCTTCTGGGTCCTACATCTCAGACCGCAGACACTCTGACCGCACAGAGGCTCTCCACAAGGCCGCCCGCGACATCGTCTCGCAGATTGGCAGCGACGACAAGAGAGATTCTCTGAGCAGCTACTCCGGCTCCGACGAGACCGGCTACCTTTCTCGTTCCGAGTCTTCCAGTGCTCGTCAGTCAGACGCCCACATGTCGGTCGAGGACGGCACAAGAGGCGGTGTGGATGACAACAGCTCCCACCATGAGCACGAGGATGATGTGTTTAGCGACCGCAGCCCTCGAAGCTCGTTAGGTTCCGTCTCGGAGACTGAGAATCGAAAAGCCCAGGAAGCCATGGACAGGCTGTCCAGATCGCCGCGCATCTCTGGTATTTCCGGCATCTCAGGCATCTCCGAGTATGAGAGAGAGGAGGATGAGTTTATCCCTACCATCAGAGGCACTCCACGACCTGCCTTTAGGTCACCTTCCTCTGTTAAGGCCATGCAGATGTCCTCCCCTCCTGCGTCAGTCTTGGGATCTCCCCGTTCTAGCCGACGAGCACCTTTGCCAACTGTTTCTAGAGTGGGATCTCCCCGCTTCTCAGAGCAATACTCGCCCAAGAAGACACCGCCTCGCTTCAAGAGATCCACGCCGCCTTTGGTTCTTCTCCATGTCACCCTACTGCCTCTACGATGGCCCTGGGGAGATGTCCTGGAGAATGCTGACCCAGAGGATATGAGCCAGGAAGCCAAGACTATCCGCGATGCTTGGCGAACCCTGCAGGACCGCATGGGTGATACTACAGTCGAGCGAGGTATTCTCCTGCCCCATCCCCAGAACGACTACGAGGTTCTCGAGGAGCGGCTGCTGGAGGCACTTGAACTTCCTGTGAGGCGGCGGGCTCGTATTCTCGAGTGCGGTCACTATCTCGGTCCCTCCAACATGTCAACTCTGGATGACGAGTCTTCAAGCGAGTCTGAGGAGGATTCTGATTATGATGATGAGCCTGATACACGCCGATCTAGCCGTCGCAGTCAGCCAGAAAAGACACACTGGTGCAAGACATGCCGCTCAGACATCCGCTACGAGTCTCTTGGAGAGGGCAAGATCTTCCGCGTCAAGGTATACGCTAGCAACGGCTTAATCCGTGGCGGTGCCTGGGAGGCCTGCTGGAAGGAGATGGAGCGTGTCGACGTCGAGATTGAGCCGCTGGTTGATGCTGTCTCCCAGCATGAGCTCGTTCAGATGGAGGCTGACCAGGAGAGGGAGTTGGCCATGAGAGAGGCCGAAGAGGAAGAGCGATATGTGAGGTTGGAGGAGGAGCACAGGGAGTTTGAGTCGAGAGAGAGGGGACGACTTGCTAAGCGACGGGGAGAAAGCCAGAGTCACGTTGGTGATGAGTCTCGTCTGACTGAAGACGAATCCCATCTCGAGGAGTCCCATCTTCAGGAGCGAAGCCTTCATGCCGAGTCACGTCACGAGGAAAGCCACATTGCGGACACCACGCAGCCGGTGGATGAGAAGGTCGCCGATACCACACGGGACCCCGCTGAGGATATCACCAAGGACTATACCGACGACCTCGACAAGAGCCGATCCTTTGACGACCTCGAGAAGGACCTCGACGAGCATCTCCAAGAGGAGCATGAACGAAGAAGCCAGGCTGACGAATCACGAATGAGCCTCGGACCCGACGACGTCTCCCATATGAACGCCCAGGCCCGGGCCGCTCCCTCTTCTCGCGCTTCCATCTCTCCTGAAGACATCAAGGACGAGGAGGAGGGTAAGAGGAGTGATGAAGAGAGATACAGGGAAATGTATGGCGATGCTCCCGCTCAGGATGAGCACGCACGATCTTTCCCCGAGCACGCTCAACATGATCAACAATACACTGAGCGAGGTCAGCCCGGTGCCTCCGACTACCAGGGAATGCCTCCCTCTGGAGAGACTTGCCCCGAGAACGAGGATCGTCAAAAAGCAATGAAGAGCGCCTCTCTGCCACAGCTACTGGCCGAGTCTGCGCGCGTGCTGATGCAGGACAAGAAAAACGTCCTCATTGGCCTTCTGAGCGTACTGATCCTCTTGCTTGCTATCAGGGGAGGCCCCGGCCCTACACATGATCCTAGAACATTCCAAACGATTGTGAAGAAGGCCGAGGTACCTACTGTTACGGTGACTCAAGAAGCTGTGGTTCCCACGGCGGAGGCTATCAAGCAGGCGACTGCTTCTGCGGAGACTGTCGTTGAGGAGAGCAGCATCAGTGTTGAGCTACCCAAGGAGAGTGTCGCTTCAGACGAGGCCGAATTACCTGAAGAGAGCCCCATCATCGAGGAGACCGTCGACCCCGAGGAGGAGCCCGAGGTTGTCGAGGAAAAGGTTGAAATCAACAGCAAGTCCCGCGCCGCCAGCTCTCGTTCTACCACAGCTTCTGCTTCTGCAGAGTCCGTCGACCCTTGCGCCTCTTGCAGCCTGCCTCCCCGAGCTGGTGGAAAGGACCCCTTCCGGGACCTCGTCTATGCTCCCCCACCCCGCCGCCGCCGCGAGACTGAGACCGAGACACTCATCTCTGAGCGAGTCGTCCGTGTCGTCGAGACGGTGACCGCCATGGAGACTGCCACTGTCAAGGTCACCGAGACCGCGACCGAGGTTGTCGTCTCACGGGAGACGCAGTACGTCAAGGCTGGTCCCGAGGAGAAGGCACACCAGAGGGAGATGGGCCTGGAGGTTCCTGGCAAGCAGGAACAGCAGGCCCCCCTGGGTAGCTCAGAGGCTGCCCTCGAATATCTCGAGATTGAGGCACCTGTCGAACAGGCCTTTGACCTCGAGGCCCCACGAAAGGAGGCTGCGCCCCCTACGAGAGAAGGCCGCCAGGAGCCGGACGCCGAGGCGGAGCGCCTGGAGCTGCCGTGGAACTGAGAGCATGTGGATTTTGGGAGGGGGGAGCCCCAGTGAGGGCCAACGTTTTCCATGCCGTGATGTAAGTGATAACGAAGGATATACCTAAGGACGCTCTTGTGTTTTTTGTGATTGATGAAACAAAAATGGGCAATGTCTCTCTTTTTGTCTGGGTTTTGCTGTTAGGTAGCGAAAGACTGCGATGGGTTTAGGAAGTCTGAATTGAATGAAGCAATGCATGAGGGTAGATAAGATAATTGGGAACCTGTTATGGATGTTAGTTCATATGATGAGAATAGACTAGTACTTTTGTACTATTGGTACATTCATTACACGATTCTTGTTCCCATCCATTTGTGAATAATGAGTGTGCACATGTTCCTGTTAGTGGTCCATCCAAATAGTTCCTTTTCTTGGTCCATTCATGCAATATCTCGAGCCCATGGTGAACGCCTTCCATGATTACTGTGCTTCTGCATGAAGCCTATAGCTACTGTAGATCTATAATCCAACCAAGCTGTCTGGTCCATCACAGCCGGACGTATATATCCATACAATCAATCCTCCACTCCCTCTTACCCAAGAGGTTTCGCAGCCACTCGATCCCCAAACCGGTCCACTCGGCCCTCCTCGCAGCAAGATCCTCGCTGGCGGCCTTTGCGATGGCAGAAGCCGTGGTGTTTACCATGTCAAAGACGGTCGAGTTGAAGTCAACGGCGGCGGCGTCATCGACCTCGGGGATATGGGTCGGGGTTCCCGGACGGGGGAGGAACCAGTTGCTGCCAAAGTCGAAGAAGCAGCGGTCGGACCAGTTGCAAGAGGTCAGGAAGAGGATGAGGAGGAGGATCGAGCAGTAGACGCAGGGTCGGTTTAGGAAGTAGGTGCAGATGAAGAAGAGGAATATGAAGGCGGGGGATGCGTTGGTGGGGATGAAGAGGAGAGGGAGCCAGCTGGAGGATGGGTTAGCTTGGTCTTGAGGTGAGAGGAGACGGGTGAGGTTACCTTCGGAGACAGAACATTTTGACGGTAGTGGGTTGAGATTTGCGCTAGGAGTCTGGAGGATGGCTGAGATGGCGAGAAGACGACCGAGTCACGCTATGGGAGGCGGCGCGGCATGTGAAAGGAGGATATTCGGGAGGCGGGCGCTGAGGCGAGATGAAGGCCTGACAAGAGTGATCTATGTGGTTGAAGAGTCTATACGGCCGTAGGTCTGAAGCGCGTCGTTCGCGCGAGGGCGCATGCCAAAAAGCGATACAGAAATATGTTTGTGGCGATGTCAGAGACGAGGCTTTGGAGTTCGCTGCGACTTGAGGAACTGGACTTTTGTTGGTTACGTCGTTTTAGAGGGAGTGCCACATTTGGACTGATTTGGCTTAGTGCGGCTGCGGCTCTTGGGGGGACCTTCAAAGTGCCGATCAAAGGTCGATTAAAGTTGGGGCGGTCTGGGGAAGATTTACATGAAGTTGTCGACGATATTTGTCTTGTTTGTTTATTTTCATTTTCTAAGTGTTTCTTCCAAAGGGATGTCTATCTGCAACCGTCACTTGATGTGGCTCTTGGTGTTTTGTATGTATAACAGTTGGGAATGTGTCGTGGCTGTTGGGGTAGCGGGGGCCGGGGAAATCCAGTGACTTTTCAGTTAGCAGATTGCACTACGAGATCATGACGAGCTACACTCTTGAACCAAATGACATGTCTTGACACAAACGCTGATACTGTGATTATTAAGTGAACCGTTGTACGTAAACTTCAGCCGACTTGAAACAACTTTCCATCAGTATGACTCAAAAAAGAGAAGTGGAGAGGTGGCTGGCAGCTTCACGTCCGCCACAACATGCACGTCTTAATTGCTGCTTTTTTTCTAAATCAGGGGACACCTTTTTTCCAGCCCAAGGCAAGAGATCGTCTTTTTCTTCCATGCATTCGTGTCACCAATCGCCGCGTGCCGTCTTCTTTTTTTGTCTTAGGAATTGCTAGGTCGTCCAATAGAATGGCCGGGAAGAGATGGGTTGACAGTTGGCAGCACCCAACTTTCTTGGCCGAACCGGTTCACACTGAAACGCCTTTCACCCCCATTACAAGGGGGCTTTCACTTTTTCCCCAACGGCTGGACAACAGGGTCATGAGCATCGCAAACTGGAGCTTCATGCGAAGCTGTTGGGCTGGTTTTCTCATGGAGAACGCCCCCCTGCGGATAATCCGTTCAGCCGCTGGCGTTCGCTTCCGCCCGCAAAAAGCAATTCACCTCAAGACGGGAGAGAGACTAGAAAGAAAAAAAAAAGATTCAAACTGCCTGACTGACCACGCTGGCTAGCGGACAACCAACCATCCTAGATCTACCACGTCACTCTCGCTCTAGCCCCAAAAGTTGCTTGCTGCGCTACGCTGCTGCTGCTGCTGCTGTGCCGGTACACACACACACAGTCGGGGAATAGTGAGGTGGGAACATCCCATCGGAATCCATCGTCTGGGCCTGGGCTCGGGCGGCAACGCAACGTGGGAGGGAGCTTTGGGCTGCCATCAGTCGGTGCGTCAATGTGTGTGGGCTGGTTTCCTCTCCGTCGCTCCCATCGCCAGCCTTTTTTTTCTCGAGCAGCAAAAAAAAAAAAAAAGTGAGGCTGCTTCCTCAGGCCGCCCACCCGCAGCCATCAAACAAGCTGTAATAGCGTAGCGGTCGGTGCACGGATTCACCGTCGCCTTCTACCTTTTTGACACCAGACATCCCAAACTCTTTCATCATCATCACCGCAGAACTGCAATCTTCTCCCCTCTATCTTTACGAACCTCCCCATTGAAGTCAGCGGCACATAGATTCATCTCTTGTTTCTTTCTGCTGCTCTTCTCCTTGGCGCCTTCCTCTCTCCCTCGTGGCTTGGAGCTCCCTCGGAACCGGATCGGCCCGTGTTGCGTTGCTTGCTGCTTCGATCCAGTCTCCGCTTCTTTTGGGCTGCCCTTTCGCCTCACCTTTTCCCGCCGCCCTCTGACTCTTATCTTTAATTCACCTACCCGTTTCCTCCACCCGCAACTCGACCACGCGCGGTAGCTCTGATTGAGTCCGCCACCGCCACCAGCTTCCTTGGCCTACTTGCCATGGACAATCTGGACATGCCGCCGGCTCCTACGCCGCCCGTCAACAACATGAGCATGCCCTCCAACACGGAACGCACTGCCAACCTGCTCAACTTGCTCAAGTTCAGCGGTGGCCCGGGTCCCTCGCAGCTGCAGAACCAGGCTGCGCGCGAGCATGCCCAAGCCCACGCTCAGAGCCAGCAGCAGCAGCAGCCGCCTCAGCAGCCGCAGTCGCAGCCGCAACCCCAGGACGATGATCGCCAGTCGCCCGAGCCTCAGGAACAGCAGATGTCTCCGGAGCAGCAGCAGCTCCAACTGCAGCAATTCCAGCAGCAGTTTCAGCATCAGCCCAACATCATCCAGGGTCCTTTTCCTGCTCAGATTCATCAGCCCGCTCCCGCTGCCGCTGATCCTACCGGTCTCTTGGCTGCTTTGATGCGCGGCGCGCATGAGGCCGAGGAGGCCAAGCAGCACCAGCAGCAGCAACCTCAGCCGACACAGAACTCGTTCGGCAATGGCTCGCCTCCTGCTGATACCCGATCCTACCTGCTGAACCTGCTCAATCGCCCCAAGCCGAGCCAGGGCGAGCAGTCTATGCTGACCGAGTCGACGCGCTCCAACAACCTCACTCCGCAGTCTCCCGAGAATACTGCTTCTGAGCCCGCCCGTTTCCAGGGCCCCTACCAGCAGCACCACTATTCTCAGCAGCAAAGCTTTCATCCGCCTCTTGTCAACCCCTATTCGAACCCTCAGCACTACCCGGCCGAGTCGTATGCCGATGTCGCACACCCGCCTTCCAATGCTACCGAGTCCTACTACACGCCTTCGCAGGAGGCGCCGGCTGATGTCTCTGCTGCTCTCTACCAACAGTTGATGGGCAGCTTGCAAGCTCAGTCGTCTCCTCATAGCCACGCTACTCATTCACCCAGTGGCTCCATGCCCTTCCAGATTCTGAAGAAGGATTCGCCTGCTGCTTCGCAGCACTCGATGCATGGTAGTGACCGTGGTAGCTATGTCTCTCCCCATCAGATTCGTCGCAAGGCAACTCGCACTTCGTCTCTGCACTCTCACCCATCGATGAAGCACGGCACCCCTCCCACTTCCGAGTTCGAGAACCACGTTCCCATCGAGCAGACCACCGAGACTGTTGCTGAAGCTGTTGAGGATATCGCCGAGCAGGTTGACCAGGATGCTCGTGAGGCGGTGGAGCGTGCGGAGCATGAGCAGGCCCAGGCTGAAATTGCCGAGGACCTTGATGACATGCTCAACGCTAGGTCCGAGAAGGAATTCGAAGACAGCGCTCAAGCCGCCGCTCAGGCCATCCAGGCCGAGCTCGACCGCGACGATAACGAGGGCGCCCTTGAGGATAATCTCCCATCTGACGTTGCCGAGACTGTCCGAGAGATTGTGGATGAGGCCGCCCATGGCGTTGCTGATAGCTGGGAGAGCGCTGATCAGGATGAGATTGTTGTCATTGAGGAGAAGGAAACCCCTCCCGTCAGAGTCTTCAACTTCCCCATGAAGCCTTGGATCTCCATCACTCTTCAGGAGGAGGGCACTGAGCCTCGCCCTCTTTTCCGTGACGAGACTATTATGGATATCGCTCGTCTCAAGAAGGAGTTTGATCAGATTGATCGCAACCTGTACACCGCCACCGAGAACTACATGGCCTACGGCATGTCGAAGCAGGGAGGTCTGCGTGTCATCCGCCAGGAAGATGGTAAGGATGCCAAGATCTTTACCGATACCAAGGATCGCATTTTCAATGTCGCCATGTCTGTCACTCCTTCAGACCACAACGGCGCCCACCGGGAGGCCATCATTGGTACTGGCATCAGTGGCACCGTCTACTGGGTCCAGATTCGCGAGGGCGAGAAGGACCACATTGAAGATACCCACATGGAGCAGTATGGTTTTGCGCTTCCCCCCATGAGCTCCCAGGAGGGTGACGCCCCTGGTGGTGTGCTCAAGACTCGTGCTCGCACTTCGACCAACCACCCCGAGTACTTTGCCGTCGGCCGTGGCAAGTCCATCAATCTCATCTGGCCTTCCTACATCCTTCAGAACAATCTGTTCAAGCCTGGCCATGATCGAGTTGTCGACACCGAGACTCTTGCCAAGCAGTGCTCTCTGAAGATCAACACTGGCAAGGCGGGTAAGGATTTCACCTTCAGCCAGGATGACACTGTCATTGTATCTCTTGACAAGTCTGGTCGGGTCAAGTTCTGGGATGTTCGAGACCTGACCGCCGTCAATGAGGACTCCGACCCACGTGCCCCCATGCCCGCCCAGACCTCTCTCGAGGTCAAGGAGCCCCTCATGACGCTCGCTACCACGCCTGAGGGTGAAAAGGCCTGGCCCACCTCTGTCTTGCTACTGGACAAGCAGCGACCCTATCAGAAGCGCTGTGCCCTTCGGTACATGATTGTTGGTATGAAGCAAAATCACACTCTCCAGCTGTGGGATCTTGCTCTCGGTAAGCCCGTGCAGGAATTCAACCTCCCTCACAGCAAGGAGTCGGACGCTGTCTGCAGTGTCATGTATCACCAGGCCACTGGCATGATTGTCATTGGTCATCCTACGCGCAACTCGATCTACTTCGCACACCTCTCGGCGCCCAAGTATAACCTGAAGAGTGTGTCTCAGGCTGAATACATCCAGCGCCTTGTTGCTCAAGATGCTTCGATTCCCCAGCCAGATAGTACCGCTGTCATCAGTGGCGTCCGCGAGTACTCTTTCGCCAACCGCGGAATCCTGCGCAGTCTCGACATCCTCGGCACGCCTGCCATGGTCCAGGACGTCGACGAGCCAACTCTCTTTGAGCTGTACGCTATGCACTCCAAGGGAGTTGCCTGCCTCCTCGTGAAGCAGACTGAGCTCGGTTGGTCCAAGGACAACAAGGTACTCGATGCTGTCGACGCCGTCAGCCAGAACGTTGTCACGGTTTCCAAGCTTAAGGCACCCCAGCCGGCCGAACCTGTTGTTCCGACCAGCAATGGCGAGGCCACAGTCCGGGTTGTGAACCGTGGAGCTAATAAGGATACGCTCCTCGCCACCCCGCAGAGCGACGCGACCCCGCGTGGACCCGAGTCTGCCCAGGCCGTCAAGCTCAAGAATGAGCCGAAGGAGGCTGAGACGCCTGTCCAGTCGGCTAAGGAATCACAGTCGGAGAAGCCCGAGCGCAAGTCTCGGAAGAAGAAGAACGCTGCCAACCAGGGCGATGCTTCAACCAACGGAGCTACACCTCGCTCTGGTAAGGACGGCAAGGGTGCAAACAACGCAGTTGCCCCTGGTGTCACTCCCGAGGCGCTCGAGTCTGCCATCTCTGGTCTTGAAGCTCGCCTCAACGCCAACATGGCCGACACTCTCAAGAACTCGTTCAAGAACCTCCATGGCAAGATCGAAGAAGATGTTCGTGTTCGAGATGAGAATTTCAACCAACATCAGCTTAAGCTGCTCGACATGGTCTCTGAGGTGCTTAATGAGAACACCCAGAAAGTGTTGGAAGCCCTGATCCACCACCAGTTTACTGAACTGGTCATCCCGGCCATTGGCGAGAAGGCTGGCGCGGCAGTCACTGACCTGCTCAACAACAAGCTTCAGCCTCACGTTGCTTCGTCTGTCCAGAAGGAGATTCAGAGCTCCCTGCCTCACGCACTGAACAGGTCTCTGCGCTCTGGCGACTTTGTCAACGCCATTTCTGACCGAGTTGGTGCTACTGTTGCTACCAGCATTCAACAGGAGGTGTTGGCGACGCTGGCACAACGACTGACGCCTACTTTCACTAACATCACGACCCAGGCGTCACAGCGTGTCGCCGGTGAGCTTCACCAGCAATACCATGAGCAGTTTGAACAGATGAAGGCCCAGCATGTTGCGGACGCAGCCAAGATCGACCAGCTTCTGTCTTATGTCACTCGCCTGACCGACATGGTCTCGACCATGGCGGCTTCTCAGTCGTCTCTCCAGGCCGAGTTCCTCAAGTTCAAGCAGCAGCCTGTTCACGAACTTCCAGGTGTTCCCCAGAACACCGGCCACGGACAACACAATGTTCCTCATCACGGCTATGCCAACTCTGGTCCCCAGAGTCACGCCCAAGCTAGCCACGCTGGTAGCTACCACCCGAGCCAAGCCCAGAGCCAGCCTCAACAGTACATGGGAAGCCCTCAATACATGCGCGGGTCACAGCAAATGACTAGCCCTCAGGCCTCGGCGCAGGCTTCTGAGTATGTTGCTCCCACAGCCAGCGTCAGCGCCCTTGCTGGTGCATATGCCAGCCAGCGAAACCAGACAGAGCCCGAGGCGGATCACGACTTGATGCAACGTATCAGAATCATTGAGCAGGCCATTCAGGAAGGACGTTACCAGGATGCCATGATTCAGTGGATCCAGAGCGGACGCGAAGAGGAGATCTTCCGCCGATGCCTCTGCCGGTTCCCTGCAACCAAATTCGAAAACCTGCCGCCTCTGATGTTGCTCGTTGTTATTGCCACGATCTCTAAGGATTTGAAGCCCAATGCTCGTTTGAAGGAGGAGGTGGAGTGGATTGAGATGGCCCTTAGAGCCTTTGCCAGCAATCTTCCGGTCTATGTAAGTTATGGTGTCCCTGGTTTATTGAATGAGCTAACGCAGAATAGGAGTGGGAGCAGCAAGGAGCTAGGGATGTGATCAAGAGCACGACCCAGACCATGCAACTCCTTATCGGCCGCATTCAGCCTCTCCTTGGCGGAATCCAGGATGGTTTCCCCACGGATCCCTTCCTGGCGAACCTCGAGAGAAACAAGCTGGAATGGATTGTGCGAACTTCTGAGCAGGTTCTGGACACTTTCGGCGCCCCGAGACGCTACGAGTAATTGGGATGCTGAGAGTGACACTACCTGACATAGATTCTGTGAGGAATCCTGATGGCTCACACCATGGCGATCTACTTGACGGGCTCGATAGAGTTCGTGTGTTTATCCCGGGATTGTTGGAGCTGTCGAAGAAGGCCAAGGAGACGCGGCCCTTCATGACAAGCACAGGCAGGTCATGATTAAAACAAAAACAGTGTACATCTCAGAGCTACCGTCATGGGGCACTTGGGTGAAAACCACATGGGATGGGATTGCTTGGGTTGATGGACATACATGTGCTGCATTTACTAGGAAGTATCTGGACTGTCTTTCCAGCGGATCATGCATGTCATTGTCATTTGGGATTGCATCACGCATGCACATGCATTGGAGGAATGTTTGGGTTTTTCTTTCTCTTTCCTACTTTACATTTCTGAACGTTGCGATGCCATGATACCCCAGGGAAAGGGGGGAGGGACGGACAAGGGGAGTGAAGGATTCTTGAAGTTTATGTATGAGTTGATAGGGGGATGAATGATAATGAGGGGTGTTGGAATGATTGATGCATATGTTTGTGATGTGGTTGATGTGATGGTTTATTATAGGGTCGTGATGGGACAGTACTTATGACTTTAATGATTAACGGCCGTGATGTGTCTTGAAGCTTGTCATTGTAATCATGATTGTTCACTATGATAATTATTAAAAGTCATGTTGATCATCAAATGTTATTGATTGATAGAAAGCAAACTAAAAGCAAGTCTAATGTGAACCCATGACCTTTCCAACTCCAAACTTTGACCCTTGCGGGCATGTCTCTAAACACCAAGCTCTAAACAATGCGATAACAAATACAATAGCAAGTAACCACACTCCCCTTCCCTCTCAAGGCAATCCTAGTTGCTCTCAAACAAACATCGCACATCACCAGGACCATGCCCAATTCGCAAGTCCACAGGCTCGTCATCTTCCTCTTCTTCTACCTCATCATCCTCAGGCTGTGTGAGCACTGTTCTTGTCCAAGCCAGATCAATGGGAGAGACACCCTTGCCAATGTCTTGCCAGGCAATCAACTTTGCCTTGCCGGCTTCAACACGGAATGTGTAGTCTGTTGGACTGTTGAGGTCGTGTCCCTCGACATTGACATTGTGGTTCTCAACTGCTCGCTTGGTGGCTGCTCGAGAGAGACAGCGATGGCATGCCGAGCAGTCATCTTCACTCTCATGTGAAACGCCAACTTCGCTGTATCGCATGTCGTACCAGGAACATTCTTCACCTTGGCGTCCAAGTAGTCTCCAGACATCTTGTGCAGTGAGCTTTTCTTCGTCTTTGAAGTTGTATGTCCACTCAGTTCGAAGAAGGAATCTGCCATCAACGACCTTGGGTGAGATTCGGCATGTGACGTCCTTCTCGAGTCCGTCGACGTCAGGCATCTTGTCACGGCAGACACGAGGCTTGAGCACTTCTTCAAGATACAGCTTGTGCTTCCAGCTGAGGTTGTCCTTGCCCAGACGTGTGTACTTGAGAGCGAGTTCCACGTGTTGGCTGGTGAGGAAAAAGTGCTTTCCACGGCGGAAGAGGTTGGTAGATGTGTTGTTTTCGGTATTGACTCTTGTGCAGTTACCACTAACTGTCGAGAGAGGACGATCTGCGAGATGCATCTTGTGAATCTTGACACAATCATCACAAACCCAGCAGTCGACGCGGTCCTTTGCCAAGTTGGCAAGGTAATCAACCCGCTCAACGTATGGGAGATCGACAGGCGCAGGAACTTTGAGGATGTTTCTCATCGGGCGACACGTCTGGGAGAGAACGGCCTGTGTGTCGAGAGGAAGAAAGTCACTGATACAGAGCAGGGCTGACTGGTCGAGCTTTTGAAGAATGTGACAGTCTGGGCGTTGAAAAGGTTGATAAAAGTCCTCCTGATCCTTCTGTAGTTGACGCTTGGCGGATCGGCTCTTGATGTAGTGTGAGCCTTGCTGACAGGCCTTGTCTAGGCGACTGCCGCAGTATCTCTTGTGTATCTTGGAGACGGGGTCGCATGCGACCAAAGCCGTCTTGCCAAGGAGTTGTTGAACGTAGTTCATCATTGTGAATGTGATTGAAGAATGGTTGTATAAAAGTGATGGCAAGTAGGTATGCCGTAGAGAGTTGATATTGAAAGTGAGTTGAATGTAAAGTTGAGCTTGAGTGTGTGAAGAAGAGAAGTTGTCCTGGAACAGAACTGAAGGGGAGCTGGTTATTTATGCCCATCAAGACACTGCCTGGATAAGATGAAAAAGTTTGATACTCTACTTTGTTGATTACACTTCAAGGTTGTTGAGGAGCCATTGTTGTCGCGTGACGATAATAGTCTTTTTTGTGAATATGCCCGAGTCTCTGATTTTAGTTTAAAGATGTTGACGGGCGGATTAATATGCGATTAAGTTTAGTTGGGGAGGCGAATTCCCCTCGAAGCATCTATGGACAGGGTCAAGAAGGCATATAGAAATTAGGAATGATACACATTGCTCTTGAGTAGGTCCATGGCGGAGATATTAGGGTCTACCGCAAGTAGCTCTAACGGCATCCTATTGAGAGACTAGCCATCCTAGTATATTAAGGCCGGGATTAAGCAGTCTAGTCAGTCTATTTCTCTTGTCACGGGGTCAAGACTGGGCAGGTTTATCTCCTACCGCTGGATACTGGCTATTACAAAGGTTTCCCTGTGTAAAGCCGTTCTAGGCTGAAGCGTTAAGAAGGTCGGTACACATGGCAATGTTTACAAGGATCTTGTACTCTAGGTTTGTTGAAAGTGATAACTATATCATACCCAAGGCCGAGAAGAGCAGGTCCAGCAGGACTGTGAGGCAGACAACAAAGACATTCCTACTACTGCCTCCCCTTTCAGGCAGCAACCATCCCGACAAAGTCTGACCTCCTCGAGGGGAACTTTATGGGCTTCAGCTTGATTCGGATTGTTTCGAGAACTATCTGCTTCGATCTACCAGGAAAACTTTGCTCCAAATTCCCAATTGTTGGGTCGGAGGGTAACGATACCAAGTCAATGAGCTGCTCTCTTCATCCTCAGTGCCTAAGAGGAGAAAGGGCTTAGATCATGGTTCATCAATGATCAATGTTTATTCTTCTTGCGGACCTATTCGATGGTTCCTAGCAAATATGGTATCTCATACTTTAACCATTGAGTCATGGTGAGAGGCACAGGCATACACGTGAGGGTCAAGACTGGGTTGGACTTTTTTGTAGCCTGCTTTCTATCAATTGATGATGATTCGCATGTGATGGCCAACATAATAATTCCATTGATAGCTTTCAACCATTAAAATGCTGGGTGCAGGTGAAGCCTTGATCAAGACCCCCAACTATTGGACCGAAAGAGTCTCTGGGTGCCGTGTCGAACTGCGTTCCCTCTTATCTCTCTGGACTTGAGAAGAAGGAAGGCTTGATCACACAAAAGTCCTGATCTTTCCTTGTTTACAATGGATTTGCGGACCACTAGATGTGAGACATGGCGGTGTTTAATGCAGTCTGACAGTCAAGTCTTGGTGGTGATGACTGCAGCAAGTCAACATCATCATCATGCAACTTGATTCACCGCAACTATGCCACGACAAGTCAGATATATACCAGACACACAAGTATACCATAAGCAGTAGATGGGCTCGGGATGATTATTTATACGGTTTAAGTAATTGATCCGCGAGAATAAGCATGTGCCATCATTAGATCAACACTCCATCTCGCACCTCATTCAACTTCGTTCGCACTCGGCAAATATAAACAATCCGAGCTTGATCGCACTCGCAATCCGAGGAAAGCGAGCGAACCAATCATATGATTACATGTACGATCTTCCTTGCTTCTTCGGAACCTACGGATATGACACGGACCCCAGTCCTTGTCTTTTTTTTTTTTACTCTTGCCAATTGACCTTGTTCAAATCCATTGTTGAAACGCCCGTCAGTGACATACGTGTTGCTTGTTTTGAAGCTTCTGTCAGACAAGCTTTTCCTCATGCAGTCTGTGTCAGCCCTAGGGAAAGGGGGCTATTGCAACGCCCTCCCTTACACAGAAAGATGCGGAGTTGTACTGTAGCCCAAGTCCGCAGGCAGGGGGGCTGTGTATGAGTTGATGGTGGTCATGTCATGTCATGTCATGAGCAACATACCGAGGCACACTGATAAGCAAACCTGGTGTTCCTCTTTTTTCTTGCTATCGTCTATTGATCGTCATCATGGATATGCATGACAAGTAAGTAAAACGCCGTTCCCGCGGAGAGCGAAAAAAAAGAACGAACGGCGTTTCCACTACCGGCCCGCCGATTTTAATCTCGGAGGACGGGGTGGTATTCGAGGCCGAGCCGCCGATGGGGCATATCCACTCCGCGTCTCTAAATCTGTGCCTGCCAAGAATTGAAGCTGAAAGAGTATCAATTTCTTGGAAAGATCTGAAAAGAAAGCTTGATTCTGTTTGCTCTGAATCTACCCGCCACACGTGCAACCCTACCAGACTTGATCTAGCGGACAAAAGGGGATCCTTTGTTGGTGACACGCTTTCTACGTCAACGACTCATGGTTAGCGTCGAGCGGCAGTTGGGATACTTGAGGCTGGGGGCCAGCCCGCTCGGGCCCATCCGTGAGTTTGAAGCGAGGGAGGCTTTTCTCTCATGATGTATGTATCCGTACTTGGGAGGGAATAAGCTTATCGATTCAACCTCGAGAACAGGCTTGAGAATCCTTCATGATGTATGTCAGACTGCAACAACCAACAAAGTTGCATCTATACGTAGTTTGCAACCAACAGCATACTCCTACCAAGCCATGAAACACGCGCGTTGAACTGCGTAATCGACCACGCGAGCAAAGTACCGAAACCCCGGTCGACACCACCACCCCCTGCTATTCTCCGTCGGAAGGTAGACGCCCTCTCTCTCCCTAGGGTGTGCATACAAATGTGATGCGAGCCATTGCATTGCGTGTGTGTGTGTGTGGTCAGGTTCAAGTAAAAGTAGGTTTACATCGCCAAGTGTCTCGTGCCTCTTTTTCCCTCCCTTCCTTCTTCTTTATTTACTCTTCATTCATCCATTCTCTTTGCTTTTTTTTTTTTTTTTTTACTGGCTTTCTTTCCCTCTACACTCGTTTCTAGATAAACGAGGGATCAAGTCTGCTTTAAAGTATACATCATCAACTCGAGACATCTCCATTCCTTGGTAAACTCCCAAATCATGCCTGACAACCTAAAAAACGTGGTCGAACCAGCCTGCAAGTCCCTCTCCCCTTTCAATCCCAACCAGACAATAATAATAATCTATCCCTAGTCATCGTCCTCGCCTTCACAGCAGGATGCCTCATCAACAGACGTCGGAATGACCGGAAAGACTATACCAACTGTATAGAGGACGATGTCGAGGCAGGAGAGGCATATGTCGACTCTCCTCCGTTGAAACCATCGCTTCTCGCACAACCCGAACCTTCCGTGAGGAGGAGGGCACCTAATCTGGTGTTTGTGCTCCTTTCAAGATTTTTTAATACGTTTCCGTTTCTCGTCGAGATTTGGTACTGGAACATGACTTATTGGTGTGTAAAACTGTTTTTGTGTCTGGTGTGGGACTAACTTTTGTAGGATATATCAAGGTCTTAGAGCCTTTTCCGCAAGAATGATTGCAGGCAACGAAGCAATCTTTACCCGCGCCCAAGAACACGCCCTCGAGATTCTAGACGTAGAACACCTCTTTGGCATCGACATTGAGCAGCGCTTCCAGTCATATGTCATGAATCAACAAGCCTGGCTCATGCCATACCTCGCCAGGATCTACTACTCGCACATCAGCCTCGGCGTGTGCTTCATCGTCTACATCTACACGTACCTCCCGCCGAGCACTTTCCGTCGTATCAGGAGGACAATCGCCGCTGATAATGCTATTGCGTTTGTTATTGTTACTGTTTGGAGGTGTTCCCCGCCGAGGTTGCTACCGCAGGAGTATGGCTTTGTTGATATCCTGCATAGCAAGGCGGGAGGTGCAAATGCTTGGAACAACAACAGGTTTCAACTCACGATAGCCGCCATGCCGAGTCTACACTTTGGTACAGCACTCTTCTTTGCCGTCTGCATGTGTCGATTCTCTCCCCATCGATTCATGCGTGTGCTTGCACCTCTATGGCCCGCCGCAATGATCATCACCATCGTCGCAACCGCAAACCATTTTCTTACCGACGCCTTCATCGGAGCTCTGGTACCTCTTTTGGGATGGAGGTATAACCGAATGGTCCTCATCCTAAAGCCAGTTCAGGATTTCATCTTTGCGCCGTTGATCAGCAGGCTGGACCTTGTTGATCCCAACGCGAGGGTAGTTCCCAAGGCGCTGTGAACAAGCAAACAAAACATACACACAAGTATAATGCAGCATGTTCTTGTACATACATATACATACGTCTAACGGCCGAGACTATACGTGCTTTGGGTTTCGCTTCGGGCCGTTTCGATCAAAACGTTTGGGTTGGGTTTTGGGTAATAGAAGGTTTTGCGGCGTAGGCCGAGGTACCGTTGCTTGTGTTGTGGCACATTGTGATGTGTGAATGTTGTCATCGGATGCAATAAGACAGGCAAGGGCCTACCATGTCATCCAAGTTCAAAGATTGGATAAAGGAAAAGGGTTGGGTAGAAGAAGAGCCAAGGGCAGGTAGAAGCTGGAATGCTATACCCCTTGAGAGCACCAGCGTGATCAATCCAAGACAACACTTGCAAGTCAAACAAACAACAATCTTGCTCTACGTTCTACTCGTATATCATAATCTAACCCTAAACCTCAAGATTTATCCTCCACCGTTCATCCCTCCCCATAACCTCCATCTATGCCTTACCCGCAACCCTAACAACAACCTTTCCAAAGTGTCCACCCTCTGCCAAAAACTTGACCGCCTCATTCGCCTTTTCCATCTCGAAAACCTTGCTCACCACGGGCTTGATCTTGTGCTTTTCGTAGAATGCCACCATCTCCTCAAATCGGTCTCGAGGTCCGTTGAGGATTCCCTTGAGCGTGACGTTTCGCCTCAGTGCTAGGACGCTAACACTCACTTTTCCTCCAGTGTCTTGCTCTTCTTCTTTTCCGGATAGGTATCCGATGCAATTGATCAATCCTCCAAAGGCAACGCTCTCGAAAGACTTGCGCAGTGTGCGAGATCCGCCTGTTTCAAAGATTATGTCTGCGCCTCGACCGTTGGTGGCCTTCATGACGGGATCTTGCCATTCCCAGTGCGTACGGTAGTTGATGCCCGTGTCAGCGCCAAGATCCTTCTTTGCGCGCTCGAGCTTATCGTCTGATGAGGATGTTATGATGGCATCGAGACCTGCTGCCTTTGCGATCTGTAGACCCGCGACTGATACGCCGCCTGTTCCTTGAAGGAGCACTGTTTCCTTCTTCTTGGTGCCGTCAGCTGGTTGACCCATCGGTCGCATACCATTGATACACATCCAAGCCGTGACGGAAGCAATAGGCAAACAAGCAGCTTCTTCATCAGACATGTACGCAGGTGCTGGGACGAGTCCATCAGCCGGGAAGCAGCGGTGCTCTGTCAAAACACCGGGTAGAGGGAGGCCGAGTCCGGAGGCGAGATCGACCTCGGTGACTTGGCCTGTGAGATGCGTCTGGTTGAAAATAGACATGACGCGCGTGCCGACCTTGAATCTGGATGACCGAGATACGATGACTGTACCGCACATGTCGGAGCAGGGCACGAGGGGATTGCTGTCGTTGATAGACATGTGGTGATTGTAGTCACCAGCGATGACTATACACTGTTAGCACTCAAGCAACAACTTATATAAACTCGTTCCTCACCCTCAGTATCGCGATAATTCAAAGCCACAGCGTGAATCTTGACCAAAACCTCTCCATCCTTGGGCTCAGCAACAACGCCCTCTCCAAGAGTCATCTTATCAACGCCATCCTGCGCCGTAGTCCACTGCCGATTCGTCTTTGGCAGGTCCACAACCTCAGCGGCAGATTTGCCAAACGGCATGAAAGAAGAGATGAAGCTCGCCATGATGAAAGATGATGAGTCCAACTTTCTCTTACAAGAATGACGTCGTCACTTGTTTGATGGATAAGGAAGAGTCGAGTCACCCTATCATGAGTGTTGATGCCCTGACTAGACCGCTTCAGGCATCAGCTGTTACGGGATGGATGCTTGTTATTAATAAGCGGGAATATCAGCTCGGTTATCAAGGATGCATCATCAGAGGTTAATCGGCTGCAGAGCTAGAACCAATGGAAAGATGGATGCTTTACGTATGCACAAGGTTGCGGTGGTATACGGTATTAGCTTTGATGCTGCTACTGAACTGAGTTGAGACTTCTGCTCTGCCTCGCGCCCACGGTGAAGGGAAGTGAAGCGCTCCAGGCAACAAACAGGGCACTTCACGATGCGCTTCACAATGCGCTTCACAATGAATCTACTTCAAATGAGTAGTGATCTGATTCCTTATTCTGCTTTAATGACAAGTCAAAGCCAAGATGCTCGCTGTCATATCAATAACCTCAGCATTCACCTTATCGTACAACAAGACAAACGCTTGAACAAAATCACACAACGTATGTATTTCAACAAATGCCAAACAGGCATACATCATGCATCATGCAACTCAAGCGTGCACCTCTTAACTCGTCTCCATTTGCCATGCATACTCGACATCTCAAATGCATTCCCAACCTCCACCATCTGCAGATATCCTCCAGTTCAACAAATGCAGCCTCACAAACACCAGAAACCCTCTTCACACTCTCGTGGTATCTCGCATCCAGGCAGATCCAGAATTAGTCGAGGGCAAAGAGGTTTCAATCCACACTCCCGTACAAATCCATAACAAAACAAGAAAAACCAACACAAATCAAGAACAATGCAGAATTCCAGGGATTGTAACTTTTTTCTTTTCCAGTCCAACTTGTGTTCCTCCTATCCATCTCTCCTCCCATCAACCCTCGACGCTCGAGTCTAGACTCTAGCGCCTTCATGTGTTCAGTTCGTCTTCGTCGTCGCCGTCATGTCACGGGCGGCGCCCAGACAGGAATTATTTGTTTGGTGGGTATAGTAGTAATTGTAGTCGCCGAGGCAACTCCTCCCATCGCTGGCTGACGCTTCGCACAGCCTGATGAGGAGAAGCCGGTGTAGCTGTCTAGACGTAACGTCGTAAAAGCGTCATAATCGTCAAGTAATGGTCGTAGGTCTTGTCGGGGTACATGTGAGGGTATTCCAGGTTATGTTATGCCCGTTGGCATACGTATCGAATCGTGTGACCTTCCGTTGTTTGGTTGCCCAGTGTTGAACAGAGTCCTGTATCCTGATATGATATCCCATTTCCATACTCTCTCATCGGGTTGGCATCATCATCATGGGCTGCTGCTGTTGTGCCGTCCCCTTCCACGTCTCCAAGGTCGTAAAAAAACATTCCCACGTAAAACTATATGCAATGGGGCAAACACTGAGGTGTCGGTATTACAAGTCGTAAAATCAAAATGCTGTGCAGTGCTGTACTGTGCTGTGCAAATGTCGGAATGCGTCGTATTCATTGTCGTCAACCCGTAACTGTCTGTACGCGCAGAGCTACCTGGGACCCTCGAGAGTCCAGGTCCGTCAGGTTGTGGCCCAGTGACAGGCCCGGGGCGACACACAATCAGTGATATCGCGAAGCGTTGGTGGAGCTGGAGCCCACTCGCGCACCGTTGTCTGACGAATCTGTATAGAGTAAGCTCAAGTTCAAGACGGTTCGTGTCTCAGGTTAACATACCGCTGCCGCGCGCAACGTGGCCGTTAGCACGACGTCCGGAAAATCCAGCGGTCGTCTCCCACTCGGGACCGCGGGGCTGTCGCTCAGGGGCACCCTTGGAGTTGCTGCTGGGTCGCTGGCTGCCGATGGCACCAGGAGTGCTTCGTGCCTGGTTAGGAATGGACCCGGAATCATATCCCAGGTTCAGGCTGCTGAGGCTACCGAGCAGTGCCGAGTCATTCTTGGGACCAGGAGTACCGGAGCTACCGGGATGGCCAGAGGGCGACATGTTACCTCCCATGTAGTCACCGAAGCGAGCTGTCGAATTGTTCATGTTGTTCATGCCAGCAGGGGCGAGGTAGCTGGAAGAAGCCTGCGAAGGGCTAGGCGTGAAGGATCGAAGGTCGGCAAAGCTCTTGGCGGCGCGCAGGTTGTTGGGGATACCGTTGCCATCGGGGCTTCCGGGGAGCTCAAGCGTTGGGCCCTGTCGTCCAAGCACGTGCGAGTAGGTGCTGCTGGCGGCTCTGGTGTCGCGATCAGCAGCAAAGTCAAAAGTAGCGGCACGGCTGAGGCCACGCTTGTGCATGTCCAGGCTGGTGGCAGGCTGCTGGTGAATGTTGGCCGTGGGCGAAGGTTGCTGTCGCTTGAGGACGGTAAGCTGTCGCGAGTCGGCCTCGCCAATAGACTGATGCTCAAGACCCATGTGATGTGCAAGAATGTGAATAGATCGTCGGTGCTCAGGAGCAATGCCAGGAGGGAAGACCAGGATCTCGCGAGAATCATCGCGGCGGAACATAACCAGCTCGGTGTAAAACTCGAGAGTCTGAGGGTCATTCAGGTCGATATCTCCTGCCTGAGTTAGCACTGTGCATTGAGTTTAGAAGACTTTTGACTTACCGAGGTGAGAGGTAGCACCACCACCACCACCACCACCACCACCTCGTTGCTGCTGGGTCTGGGAGAGACCACCCAGAGACTGAATGGAGCTCTGCTGGTGCAGCATAGGGGCGCGGTGCTGCTCCTCCAGCTGGCCACGACGCTCACGCTTCTCGCGCTCAATTCGTTCCCGCTCAGCCTCAGGGAGCATCTTCTTGTACTCGACACGAAGCTTGCGGCCATGGACGTCCATACCATTCATCGCCTCAATCACCATGCGAGTGTCCTCAGCTGACTGAAAGTTGGCAAAAGCCAGACCTCGGAAAACACCATTGTCAAAATGATAGTTGAACGCATAGGGTTGCGGGAGATGCATCTCCAGCATTATGGAGGCAAGAGTCTCCTTGCGAACCGCAAATGGAATGTTCTTGATTACAATAGCCGTGGGAATGAGCTGGTCGTTGTCGGAGGTCGTCGATCGAAGATCGGTAGGGGAGCCGTGAGAGCCGGGGTGGTCAACTCGAAGACCACCGTTTGACATGGGGTTGTTGTTGATCCCGCCTGAAAAAGGTTGCAAACCTCCATGGATGCCAAGACCACCGTGGTCAGTCCAGTTCTATCTCCGCGTAAGCTTGGTCACGTCACATCATGGTGAAGTCACATACCTGAGGAAGAGCTGCTCGTCTGTTTACGCTCCTCTGTCGGCCGGGGCCGTTGACAGCGCCGTTGACAGTCGCGACGCCGCTTGTGTTGTAGCTCCAGGCTTGGCCATTATCCAACATGTATCCCTGCATCCCACCAGCCATGCCGTCCATACCGCGGGGGTTGTAGCCTCCACCAAGTCTCTCGGCGGGATAAAGGGCGGATGAGCCTAGGGGAGCGTCGAAGGGGCGCTGTGACTGACGAGGAAGCGAAAGGCCTGCGGCGAAATTACCGGCAGCGGCATATGTCGGCCTCGACGAGCTAGGGGAGCGACTGGTCGAGGTCCCGTAGTCGAGGTAGCCCATATCGTGTGGTTGTTGTGTCATGGTCCTTACTGACTCCAGCGTGGCTAATGACTGCTGCTGTACCAGCAGGTGACTGTACTAAATATCTCGAATGCGAGGGTATATGCAGGGCGCCTTGCTCACTGTGCAGGGCGAAAATCAAGGTCGCGGGGTATAGACTAGGTTTCGGAAACGATAGATGGGTAAAAATGCGGCATCAAATCGTTAGGGCTCGTGGGTCCGAAAGTCGTCACGGTCGTGAAGCGGTGAGGTCAAGAGAGGGATGGAGCGAACTTGACACGGGGCGGATGACGGGTTATGATGTGCTGCCTGATATATCGAGAGCTGGCGAGCAAGCTGGATTGCACGAGACGCAGCTGCGACGGCAGGCGACAAGCGACCGAAGGGAGAGAGCTTGTAAGCGGTTTGGTTGGGTGGTCGGTGTGAAATGGAGGCCGGGTCCAGTTGAAGCCTCAGCCAACAAGAACAGCGCGACGGTCGAAGAGGGCACTATTGGGTATGGTATCCTCAAGTGGCGACAACGGGGGTGGTCAAGAAATACTGTACAGCCAACGCAATGAAGGAGGCCGAGACGAAACGAGTCCCTGGATTTGGGATTCGAGAAGAGTGGCGGAGCAGCGTCAGAGCGTCACGGTTTGATCGCCTGTCGGTCGGTCGCCGGGAGCCAAGATACTCCGTACGTAGTAGGACTTTTCCTGGCTGGACTGCGACTGGGACTGAGGGAAGCAGACCGAAAAGAAGCGCCACCAACGAATAAATGTGACTCGCGAAAAGGGGGTCAAGGTTCGCGCGGCCGCCTCGTCCTTTTTTTTTTTTCTTCTTCGAAACCCAACCTCGTAATTCGTCGGCGACAGGAGGGAAAGCTTGGTGAAGCTTTTTTCGACGAGTGAAGAAGACGGAGGAGGGGAGGTCGTCGACAAGAAAAAATCGAGAGCACGAAGGAGGAAGAAAAGAGGAGGGAGGGGGGAGGGAAGAAAGGAAGAGGAAGAGATGAGATGGGGATGGGGACCAGTGAGTTTCTAACCAAATGTATGTCCGCGATGATCTCTGGAACGGGAAACGGCGGACGGGAGACGGGAGACGGGGGGGGGTCAAGACGTGGTTGGGGAGGTGACAGCGGTTCCCGTTGCGTGGGAAATAAAATCAATCGGATTGCCCTCTGGCCTCTGCAGAGCCTGGCCTGGCGCGAGTGGAGGCGGTTTTTCCCCCTGGGATGGACTCTAGGTAGTAACGGGGGGTGCCGGTGGGAGGATGGGGTGCACCGTGTGACGCGGCAGGGACCAGGCACTGTGGTCCCTGAGCTGGAAGGAAGTGTAGGTACCGATTCCACGACTGGTAGAGCAGATGGCCCTGGAGAGCGCAATTTACTGTGGATCCTCAGCGCTGATGTCTGCCAGAAACGCCCACTGTGGAGTCTGCCGTCCCCTGAGCCTGAAAGTACGGTAGAACTCTGAGAAAAAAAGGCTGGTTCCTGGCAGGGGACCAGAGAGGCATGTATCGCGGGTTGACAGGCTTGAGTTCTGGCATGTCACGGAGATCGGTTGGCTGATGGATGCACAGAAAGCCCCATTTCGATTCGACAAGCGAGTCAACAATCATCCATCCATGGGTGCCCAAGGTAGGCAACTCGCCTTGTCTTGCTGCTGTGTCCCGTCATCGAGTTGCTAGGCGCATTTCTCCTTTGTGGGGAGGAGACCCCCCTCCACCTCGACGACACCTCACTCTTTTTTTTTTTAACAAGGGGTGGGCGGAGGCTAGGTGCTCCTTTTCCTTTGGTGGTGATGACCTGGGCTAGTAAGCTAAAGAAAGAAGCTACAATTTGCATTTTCCGTGATTCACTGCCCAGTAAACCCTCTCGTAACTCATGGGATTGGATGCTTGGCTGTGTTGTAGAGGCTGCGAGGTACTTTCCGCGTGACGGGTATGCAAAGACGACAGCAGCTGAGGTGAGCTCTGAAAGTAGACTCCCTGACAGCTTAGTGCGAGCTTCTCTCCTGGTGGGTCGGATATGAGATGCTGGCGTGTACACAGACCATCATTGTGTGAGTCTCTTGTGTCGGCTTCAACTAGACTAGATACTTATCTAGGAATATGCGTGTCTAGGAATATCTCTCAATGAATATTATGTTGTGCATATGTTGCCGCTGTGCATCTTGCCTTCCAGATCCCGCGGCACCCATGTTCACTCTCTCTCGCTTCCATGACTTGCGTAAACCATGGACCGACGACTCATTTTTGAGGGGCCCAGACTTTTTAAGCCCATGGCATGGCTTTTTTTTTTTTTTTTTTTTTTTCGAGAATGACTCTGGTCTACCGTCTGGCCTGACTCGGGAGAACCAGAGGCAGCCCGATTGACTCAGTAACCGTCGACTTCAAGTCCCGTAATGGATGCGGCTTGTTGCACAAGGTTTGACAAACGGTACATGTCCCATTGCCGAGGTGCATATCCAGCTTTAAACCCATGTCTACAAACGACCTCTTGTTTTGCATCCTCACCATCACCACCGATGAATACCACACCATATCAGATATCCTATAATATTGACATGCACTCACGACCGTCCGGTGTGAAACAGGGCCTCAGGCTGATCGCAACGGTCGGCCGAGAGGCAGCCTGCACATCGTCTCATGTTGAAATGACTGGGTAGCACCGCTGGAAGCTGGGGGCTAAGAAAGGGGTTGATTGAATGGATCGATGGGAAAAGAGTCGAGATTTAACAGTCCCGCTATGCATGCTATTATTACAATTATTCCCCGACCAGAAAAAAAAGAATTCTTGGCCTCGCTTTTCGAAATCTAAACGATCATCTTGCGTCTGCGCTCCATCTTGCAGCTTTCTGGCCCCCTTTCTCACGCGACCCGGCTTCTTCTCCCCGGTGCTGGACTAGTACTTGCGTTTTCGTGTAATTTACACTTACTTGCGCTGGCACTACCTAGCACAAAAGCTTGCATGTGTGTGTGGGATGAACCCATTTTCCTCTGCTGTGTTCGCGTGCGCTCGGGCTTCTCTATTCCATATCGAGATAAATCAATGTCTCTGCTTGCTTTGTTTCTCGAGAACAGTGAACCTCTGCGTCGGTGCCGGATGGGACAAGGCACAGGCGGGCGTGCTTTTGCCGAAACTTCCATTTCCCATACAGGGGGGGATACTGTATCTCCAGGGGACGAGCAGTTGCAGAGGAGATTTGAGATGCCTCAATTAAAATGCATATTAATGCAAATCGTTCCAGCTCACATCTCGTCCATCACGGCCACGTGTCTGTAGACGAGGCACACACACGGACGGGACACACAGATCCAGGTGCGGCTCGGACTTGACTTGTTCTGGATCTCTCTAAACCCGCTTCACTTTTTTGCACGGACGTTACTTGAGCCCGTCAATGTTGTATCCGAGCGGATGCAAGGCGACTGACGTGACTTTTCTACCTCTGCAGATTTTAACAGTGTGTGTGTGTGTCTCTTTGTTGTTGTTCAACAACAAGCCTTCCCGAATGCCAGTAGAGCGGCCCGTCGGACGGGAAGCCAATCATTCATAACGCTCAGACTTTGGTTGTACAGTGTGAACTCTCTCGGCTGTGCCTCTAGCTTGGCATTCAGTGGTGGGTTAGAAACAAAAGAAAACATTGGGAGATCCCTATTGCCCGTAACCTAGGAGACCAACGCCTATCTTTTCTTGTCTCTGCATTTCTCCAGTTCATATGTGAATATTCACGTCATTGTCCACAGCGAAGCACAAAACGACAATCGTCACAATATACACATATCAGACGATGGATTACTGTTCGTTGCCCCCTTTTGCTTGTCCAGAATTGCCCCTCTTTCTACACCAAGTCTCCAAGCCAGGGTGATCCCAACCCGCCCGCCTGGGCCGTCCTTTCAGGGGGCCTGATCTTTCAGGGGGTTCCTCTCCCCGGTCCTTTGGGTCGCCGTTCGTGTCCCATGTCCCAACCGCAAAGGCCAAGGCCCGGCTGGCGGTGGCCCTTGGAAGAGACCCGGGTCCCTGGAGATTGGCCACCTGGGTTGACGATAGCTGGGAGAGGGGTCGTTGAAGATGGAACAGTCATCACTGGATGAGAGACGTTGTCATTGTTGCCTCTGTGGTCCTTGTTCCTTGATCCTGTCTGGTCATCTAACGATATTTCTCAGATGGCAGTGGATCGCACTGTGATGAGACAGCTAGAGATCCATCCATCGTATCGTGAAATCCTTACGGAGTAATAACTGTGACAAGTGATTGACAGAACCACCGTCATGGTTGTCAATCACCACTCGGCCGGGCCCCCTCATCCATCATCATCATCTCCTTTTCTCCCCCTCGTCAGTTCAAATTCGAGAAGCCCACTAGCGCGGTGCGCCCTATTTCGCCTCGCCCGGGCGTCGTTCCCCTAGAACCGGAGGGTCCCTCTCTGCTGGAATCCTTGGGAAATCATCAAGCATCCCCCGGCCCAATCTCTTTTTGCCATGGCGCCGCCGGTCGCTCTCGGCTGGTATCCCCTCCCGGAGATGGCGGCTCCAGAGTCACGCGGCCCTTGGCGCCCCTGACTTTTGTAAGATGAACTCTTTGTTCGAATTCCTCCAGAAGGGTCCGGCAATCGGATGCTATCCGCGTGTTGCTGAGTGGTGTCGCTCAAATTAGAGTCTTGCCCACCACTCTGAGCATCACGGGAGCACGTGTCTTGATAAACCTGGTCAACCGCACCGCAACGCGGTCATGCGACGTCCTTTACAACACCCACCTCTATCAAGTTGACCCAGTTACACTTCTTTCTTGGATATCGAGGCATCACATCACACCGGTAGGTCTGCATCGCCCTGCACATGTAGCAAGCAACAGCACCTGCTGAGCCTCTCTCCTGCTTGGCGGGGGATCGACGTCAGCCGCCCCATCCATGCTTTTGAGCCTCACGGCTTGCTTCCAGGACACATTTGCCACCCGAGCTCCGCTTCGAGCAGGTGCTGGGCGAACGCCAGGCACCGACGCCCAAGATCTGCGTGACGCCCAAGCGAAAATCGTTCCCAGAGTGCCAGGCGGCTGGTCATCGACCACGCTGCCCTCTGCAGGCCTCCCGTGTTGCCGCCCTCCCGCTCTTGCATATCCTGCAGGTTCGGCCGTCCGTGACCCTCGCCTCCCGCTCCTTTTTGAGGTGTACGGCGACGGGATGTCCGGTGCTTGTCAAGCGACGCCGCCGTTCGGAGCCAGCTGACCCCGATCCAACCACGATGCCCGGAAGGCCACCTCTATCCGGATTCTATGCTCAGATGAGCGTCACAGGCTCAGGGGTGAAGACGCCTCAATGACGTCTTTGAGGGGATTTGCGGCAAACACTGTACCAGCTGCATTCCATTCTCGTCATGGCTGGCCTTGCGAGGTCTTGGACCGCACGTGGCGAGTCAGATTCCTTTCGATCTGGGCAGCGTGCTTCTCAAATACTACATCCTGATGAGTGGTCGGCACGGAGATAAGTACGGCCGATGTTTTGAGGAATTGGTATTATGGAACACTACTTGCACTGACGATGCTGGATTCTTGGTGGTTGACTGACCGACTGAGGCAGTGGAGGCCTTCACCGCTTGGTGCGACCAGTGCAACCTCGGCTCTGCAACGTGCGTAGTCGCCTAGTTGTTGTGTTGTCCTTTGCTCCAACTAAGTGATTCTTTCTTCAAAACTACGATAGATCCATATAGGTGTTCTGGAATTCTCGGGCCTGACAAGCGATGCAAGGCAGCCCTATGTAGTCGGCGGTTACCGAGTTGAGCAAGTGAGCTGACGACTCCTGTCACAAGCCCACGTACCTAGGCAGAGCTCGGATTGGACTTGATCGTGCACAGCCTTCTTCACCTGAGGGGTTCTGCCGCAGTAAATGTGCCAGCAAGTTTCGTCGTGACGAGTCAAATTACTCATCGTTCAAGGTCCGATGGGTAAATGGTTAAACAAACTGGTATGGAGTAAACCCGCGACGATGGAATGTCTCTCGTTGGCCCGGCTCTTAACCTTAAAGCCATGCTACAAGACTGTTATTCCCCGAACCGAGCAGACAAATTTTTAGTGACTGCTCCGCCATCTGCTGGGTTAAGCTCGTATTATTCGTATTTAACCCAAAAGCAGCAATGGTTTTACAATGACGAGGTAGGCAACGAGATTGAATTTTCAACCTAGAGAAGGGAAATTTCAGCCCCGACGGACACGGCATTGGAAGTTTATGGATATTCCTATGGTTAACTCAGCCACCCTGCGCAAATTTGCGTCGGGCAACCGTTAGACGATGAGAAGGAACCCATTCCCTGCAACGGGGACCAATGGTATGACGCCTCCTGCAAATAGAACCAACAACAACGCGAGATTCGGACGACGAGGACGGAGCCTCGAGTCTAGAACTGCGTAGACGAAACGTGCAGGTGTTGATCTTTTGAGGGTTGGTGTTCCCATTTGCTGCGCATTATGTAGGCTGACGGTCTGTTGGTCACAGATAGAGAGAGTCGAGTTGTAGTATACGATAAGCATTCGAGGGAGAAGCATCAGCACGCGACAATTCCTGCTCAGATCTACGTCTAGCTCTTAAATCGACGAATGACATGCCTTCTCTGACAACAAAGTGTGGAGGCAAGCTCGGACTTACAGCCTCTCGCCTAGCCCTGCCCGCGATGGTGGCCGCTTCAGGCAAGTCTCCAGGGAACGGCACAGTCGTGAGTGGCCTCATGTCGCTACAAAGGAGCTGACGCGGCGCGGCGGAGCGTCTTGGCAGGCCTTTTGGAAACCACTTTTTTTCTGTGATCTCAAGAGATCCAATCCAATCGAGAAACATGGGGACTCGTCGTCTAGGTAGGCTGCTGCTTATTCCCCTCAGCTGACCCCGGCTTGCTTTTAAACCACCGAGGCCCAGAACTTGATCTTGATCTTGGGGCCTTTGGACTTTATCTCTTCTGCAACTTGTTTGACAGAAGCTCTGCCCAAGAGGCAGATCATTGTTGAACCATGTATTTCCCAAAACCATTACTGGCGGTGATATCCGCCATCCTCTTCCTCACACTCTCCGCCAATGCCAACAAGTTGGAACCTGAAGGAGGCGTCCTACAACTCGTTAACGACGAACCACGCTTTACCTTTGACTACGAAACCAGGGATCCCCACGAAAAGAACTGGATCGGTCTTTATTACGAGGCGGGCCAAGGCCTGATTCCCAACTGGGGCGAGCAGTACACCAAGAACTCGGTCTCATGGAAATACGCACCCAAGCGCAAGGGCAGAGTCACCCTCGAGACACAAGGACTCAAGCCCGGTCGATACAGTGCCTTCTTCCACGCTAGGGACAAGTACGTGTGGTTGGCGCCGCCGTTTGACGTCTTCATCACCAAGAAGGAGGAGCACAACCTCGAGTTCGTCGTCGATGAGATTACCCTACCCGATGCCCGTGGAAGTGATTGGTACAGCGCCACAGTTGCCGGCCTGATTCGAGGAGGTAACAAGGGAGTCAAGTTTTACGACGGAACACCATTGCCAAACTGGCTTTGGCTCAGCACAGACGGCACCATCAGTGGAAAGCCATGGAGGACCTCCAAGGCGGCTGAATTCGTCGTCTGGGCCAAGCGCGGCAACTCGCTAGCATCTCTCAAGGTCAAGATTGGTGTGCGCAGCCGTACTGAAATCAAGGTACCTCAGCTCAGGGTCATGACTTACAACCTGTGGTTCGGCGGTGGAAAGTTCAAGGACTACCACGACAAGCAGCTGCGGTTTATTGTCAACTCCAAGGCCGACATCATCGGTATTCAAGAGGATGGCGACGGCGAGCGAGCCAAGGCGCTGGCTGAGGCTCTGGGCTGGCACTACTGGGCCAGCAAGGTGAGCCACAGCATCCTCAGCAAGTACCCCATCCGTTACACCTCGGGCAACATCAACAGGTCGGGCGGTGCCCGCATCGAGCTGGACAGCGACTGGCAGTCGGTCAACTTCTGGGTCGCCCACCTCAACTACAAACCTTATGGACCTTACGACTTTTGCTACAGCGGGATGAAGGCCGACAAGGTGATGCAGCGCGAGTATGACAGTGGTCGACCGACACAAGTCGAGGATACGCTCAAGGCCATGAAGTACGACCTCCGGAACGCCGACATTGAGCCTCTCTTCCTCGTCGGCGACTTTAATGCGCCGTCGCACCTAGACTGGACCGACAAGCGCAAGAAGAAGAACTGCGGCCAGGGCAAGTTTAACTGGCCTACATCGATGAAGCCCACTGAGGCCGGCATGATCGACTCGTACCGCGTGGCGCACCCAAACCCGGATCAGGATGAGGGAATCACGTATGGACCCATAACACCATGGAACAAGGATTGGGGCAAGGAGGAGCCGCATGAGCGTCTCGACTTTATCTACTACATGGGTGCTGGGGTCGAGGTGGTGGACTCGTGGGTTATGAAGCCTCCCAAGTCGGGACACCCCCTGGATGAGTGGACTTCGGATCACTCGGCTGTCATGACGTTGTTCAACCTTAGTGACGTTGAAATTGGCGATCTGAGAAAGTAAGGGCATGTACATCTAGGATTATGTGTTATGAATTTTAGCAAGTTATTTACAAGTTCAAAAGTCAAGCAACGTCCGTGTTCTATTGTGCCAGCGTGAATAATTGATCGTGAAGTGGATGACGGTGAGGTTATCGTTCTAAAGCTGTTGTTGCGAATCTATGGTAACAGAGTGAAATCCGGCTTATACCTGCGCAGGTTCGATAGCCCCCTTGACAACCTCATCCAGATCCTCCTGCTGAAGCCCAAACCGTTCCATATCAACCACCTTGTGGTTATAGTTCCCTCCAAGCCCCTCCCGAAGCAGCAAAGAGGACAGCTTCTCAAGGGCAGCCATCATCTCCCCCTTTCCGAGCCTCTCATCACACTCTCTCCCAAACTCGTAAATATCCTTCTCCTTGATCTCCCAATCCGCATCAGTAGTCCCAGTAACGCGCTGAACGCTCTCGAGCATCTCCCTCTGTGAGATACAGAAGGAGCTGACGTAGAACGGCCTATTCTTGTACGCAGAGAGCTCTTCCTCGGGCCGGCTGAGAAGCTCAGCCACAGCAGCACCGACACGCTTGAGAGTTGACGTGTTGGCCTTAACGTTTCCGCCGTTCCAGATCTCGGCTTTGCGTTCCTTGACGTTGATACCCCAGCAGTTCATCTTGAGGGACCAATCGAACCAGAGGTTGTTGACCACGGCGATCCAGCTGCTGACTCCGAGCTGCTCCACGAGATCTCGCAAGGCCTTCTTCCCCGATATGATGGGTTGCTCGCGGGTCAAGTCCAAAGCTTCAATGTCGGTGCCGAATTCTGTGGGAAGGATGTATGGCACTCCCGCTTTGGCCGCAGCGCGGATGAAGGACTCCTGGAGGCCCATGGCCATGGGGCTGAGCTGTAGGATGAGAACATCCTGGCCTTTGAGGGAAGAGATGAGGAATTCCTCGTTCGAGTAGTCACCCTTGAGGACGGTGACCTTCTCGGGAAAAGTGGCAGACGAGTCGCCGCGAGAGATGGCCGTAATGGTGTGGATGTTCTTATCGAGGAGGGAGCTCAAGGTACGAGAACCAATCGTTCCAGTTCCACCGACAATGGCAATCTTGCGAGCCTGGAGAGACATTTTGGTGGTTTTTGGAAGTGATTTGATTGTTTATTATGGTGGTGGTTATGATGGTGGTTGGGTTGTTGGTTATGAGACTAGTTGCCGGTGTAAGTGAATGAGTAGCATTGAACACCAACAAGCCGATGGGAGACGACCTTCTTATACCTCTAAAGCTCTCCATTATGGAGAAATTTCATCAGAACTATCTCATAATCACAAAGATTAAGTCCGTATCAAGTCCGTATACAGGCCCGTATCATTCAAGTCCGTCTTCAAGTTGGAGAAAATCGCCCGAAGGATTCGCCAATTCGGCCGGATATCGTCCGTTTCGGACGAGTACGACATTGTCCCCCTGTTTACATTCCATTCAAATTTGATTCACTTGTATCACACGCATATTACCAATGTAGCGTAAACAGAAAGTGGTCATTTGGGGATTGTGAAAGGTGTTTCTTACCATATCAGCAGTCTTCATGTTATGGGTAGAATTGAATAGTTCCGTAGGGGTTAGGTAGCAAATAGTATGGTCAAAGCATCCGAAAGTTTGTATCTAATTAGAGAAACATTAAGGTTTTCATGTACTACATTCTCGGGGTGACAATAGACTAAGGGAAGCGCATGATTGGTGCATCAGAGGCTCAGTAACTTATCTGGGTAACAGAGGTCCGGCCGGGATAGACTGGAATGCATTGGTCGTGAACAGCAATTAGACAACATCCTTGCAAGTTCTCTGTAAGTAGCTTCATGTCACTTTGATAGAAGTATACTTATTTATAGAATTATCTCTCATTTTCAGTTTGAAGCATAAACTTGTTGAGCCAAGTTTGACTTCCTTGATTGTGTCTTCATTGGTGTTTCGTCCAGGTCCCCTGCATGGAAAATGCTCGGCTAACGGCAGCCACTACAGCCACGCATCAGCCACAGCGGGACAGGATCGTCTCCAAAGTCGAGTCGCCTTGGTTTCAACTGTCGCCGACAACGACATCCAATATCAACCATCGAGCAGCCGTGTGCTCTCTCGCCTGGCAGAAAACCACCAGCTGCCACGTCTGTCTCGGGAAGCATCCCAGCACATGCTTCGGCAAGCATGACTACAAGCAGGATTATCTGGGCGAGTCGCAGCCGTCGATATGCGGCGGCCCGTCGCGGGCGTACAGCAATCAGACTGCCGCTTGTCCAAAGGTGAGCCCGAGTAAGTACCAACACAGCTCCTCCGCCAGGCATCCTGGAAACTTGGAAGAAGTCTCTTGCAAGTCTGTAACCTTTCTTCTTTTCACTTTTATCCTTTTTGACGACTCTCACGCACTGGAAGACGGCGTTTGACAGTCGCGATATCACACGTCCTCTTTCTCTCAGCCTCGGTGGTGGCCCAGCTTCCACCTCGGGTTTACTTCGGGCCCAGCAACCAATGCCAAGCGTTTGTCCTTGTTTGGCAAGTGCCATCAGCCTAGCAGGCAGGTGCGGGACAGTGGTGCTCGAAAGCTACAGACAAGGTACCTCAGGCAAGTACCTTCTCACAGACAGATCTCCCTCGCCCAGACTGGCAAGGCAAAGCAGAGCCTGAGCAACAACATCAGCAGCACCCGCTAAATTTCTGCCACCACGATCCCTCGATCCCGCGTTTCCCACCATCAACAACATCCCACGACGACTCGACCGATCGGAAACCGCGTTCGAATCCGCATCCTTCCATCAACAGTTTTTTCCCAAATTTTATTCCCGATTTTTTTTACGCGACCACTACAACAATGGCGGGCGGAAAGGGCAAGTCTTCTGGTGGAAAGAGCTCCGGCGGCAAGACCAGTGCTGCCGAGGGCTCCAAGAAGCAGCAGAGCCACTCTGCTCGCGCCGGTCTTCAGGTGAGTTTTGGACACGATATCAACCAGAGGAGGACGGCCTTGTTTCGATCATCGATTTGCGCGCATCCCAAGTCCCGTATACCACGCATATCAAGTTTCACGATCCACCTTTCGACGCGTCGACCATCTCCGCACGGCAAGAAAAACCTTTTCATGACGACGGCGCATTCATTTTTCGACTCTGCCGCTGTGCCTGCACCTATGCGACGGGTCAACGAGGGGCTGCCGATGTTATGGGACGGATAGCGACATTGCTCGCGTGCGGAGCTGATGCGGGACACCGGGATGCGCAAGCAAAGTCGAGTCGGTGTGCGAGGCTGCATCGCGCACTCTGGAATTCATCCCGGCGTTTACTGACAGCGCGTCTCCCAGTTCCCTTGCGGCCGTGTCAAGCGTTTCCTCAAGCAAAACACTCAGAACAAGATGCGCGTGGGAGCAAAGGCTGCCGTGTACGTCACTGCTGTTCTCGAGTATCTGACAGCTGAAGTCCTAGAGCTGGCAGGCGTAAGTTTTCCGAGTCACAGCTGGTGCCTGACGCCCAAACTAACAGCCCCATGACAGAATGCTGCCAAGGACCTCAAGGTCAAGCGTATCACGCCCCGCCACCTCCAGCTTGCCATCCGTGGTGACGAAGAGCTCGACACCTTGATCCGCGCGACGATCGCATACGGTGGTGTGCTGCCACACATCAACCGCGCACTCCTGCTCAAGGTGGAGCAGAAGAAGAAGGCCAAGGCGCTCGAGGGTTAAGCCGACGACTTGATCGATCCGGGATTGGTTTTTGCTTTGCTTGCTTGCTTGGGTCTTGTGGAATGCTGGTTTATGGGACGGTAATGCAGAAATGCTTTGATTCGAATTCGAAGAGGCGCCGCAAGATGGACGAATGCCGGCACGACAACGACAACGACGGCTTGGATAGCCGAAGGAAGGTGCTTGCCCTCTGAAAAGGCACACGAGGAGTCTTGGCGTCAACTTATGAGAAGCCGGCGCCGATGATGAAAAGGCCCACGCCATGACGGGTCGCTGTGTGCCATTTTGGCAGCGAGAGCCGTGTACAGCAGCTGTGCGTACGCCTCGGCGTGGTGTATGAGATGAGGCATGGACCGTTGTGCTGATGGACTGGATTAGGTAGACACGGAGAATACGAGTTCCTGGTTGAGTCGAGTCGAGTCAGGTCACGGAGACGGTGAAGAGTTACGAGATAAGGTTGGAGTGCAATTGTCAATTCGCTGTATGATTGAGGTTTGTCAACTATTAATGAAATCCCGCTGTATCCCCTCTCAGATGACCTTGTAGCTGCTGTCATGCATCATGTCCTTCCTTGCTAAACGAATCTCACTCTCTTTACTGGGTGAGCTTTCTGGTTCTCGTCAGTTACAACTATGAGAGGAATCGTTGTTTGACCTACCCCATAGGCATTGATGATCTCGTCTTCGTCATCAATACTCTCTGGGCTCGTCATGGAGATATCTCCTTCGATGTCCATCTCCAGCTCTGGTAGGAGGCGGCACAAGGGGGACTTTGGTTCGTCACCTTCACACGGCGGCCTCACCCCTCCCACGACTTGACCCCCAGGGCAATAGAGACCCGAGACAGTTCGCGTATGCACAGCCCACCGTTCTCGATGACACTGGCTAGGATAGTCGCAGTCCTTATCGCATGAGTATGTCGCTTTAATGAATTTGGCTCTTCGCTCCTCTGTGATTTCGATCCTCCTCTTCCTCTCAAGTTGTCTCATCAAGGCTCTGCGCTCCTTTCCCACAGAGCCCTCGAGTTCTTTCCCCGTTCGGCGCTTCCACCCGTGCGGATCTTTTTCGTATGCGCTTCTGAATCGACGCCAGTCGTTGTACGTGGTCCAATACTCATAGTGAAAGGAGCCAAGCGGGATCTTTTTGTTCCTATTGATACGACGACGGCGAGCCGTGGGGGGCGACCTAGATTTCCCAACGTAGACCGTCTCAGTGCAGGTGAGGCAGCGGCGGGTGACGGAGATGTTGTAGTTGGTGTTGCAACGCTTGCAGTGCCAGTACCAGGAGACGGGGAAGTTGAAGGGTGGAGTGGGGGGTGGAGTCGACGTTGTGCTGGTCATGATGATGATTTTGGTGTTGCAGGCGTAATGCAAAGATGAATGCCTTTGAAGCTATGCTGGGTAGGAAAATAGGAAGTTGTTCAGATCTGGTGAAAAAGTAGTTTATCTATGATCGTTTGGAGCCGTTGACAGCTGAGAAGGTGCCTGAACAAACGAGTGAAAGGGTTCCCGTGAGCATTGTCGATTTCGGGACTTTACTTTGTTAACGGGTCTTTGTTTGGTAACAAGGAGCGCACTTCCCCGATTGGAAGAGGAGTTTATTAGAACAAGGATGAAAGGCTGTGTTGTTCTAAATAAGAGATACGTTTGAGTCGGGAAGTGTGTTTTGGTCGGGTGCTGGTCGAGGTGAGGTCAGCACTGGGTCGTCACTGCTCAGCGGTCTGTTCTAGCGTGACGATATCCTCGAAGGAGCGACTCCCCTCGAGTGTAAGAGATGCAGAATTTTATCTTTATTCATTCTGCAAGTCTGGAGTTTAGGTAGTGTGGTTTGCTTCAGGAGTTATATCAGTAAGAGCAGGCGGTCTAGGAAACTCGGGCTGCATGCAACAAGATCAGTAGACTCGCGATTGGACTTTTAATGCCATCTCGAATTACAATTCATCCTGTCCCTGCGAGTCATTGATGCCCACAAAGAAATGTGCGAAATTGACGCAGATGGATGTCCAGCGCACGCGCTCAACATCGTGGGCCAAGTAGGCTGCGATACTTTAAAGACTGGAGCTCCGAGTCTTTGAAGCGTTTGCTTAACACGTGGGTTCTTTCATCTCAAGTTTGTTTTTAGACGGCTTCATGGCCTGGTTGAGAGATTACTAGGAAAGCCCTTGTTATAGTTGGATGGGATTTTACTAGCCATCACAGGCGGTTCTTAGCAACACGCACCTTTCATTCGTGCAAGAAAAGTCTCGGTTTGACCAGTAAATACATTGAATTCTGTTAGGTGGCTTTCAAGTTCACGGTCTTGAACATACTTTTTCAGTGGTGTTCTTGTGCAGGCAGATGCTTCAACCTGGAGCCTCAGCACGCATTCCGCTCCTGTTGAAGGAACATGCCTTGGCTATGCCAAAGTGCCTCTAATTCAGGGTCTTCAACTAAGCCTATATAGAATTCAAGCGGTTATTGCCCAAGTTCAATCTGGCTGCATCAGACATTCACCCTCACTCACTCCCGCTGCGACCATCTTGGAGCCATCAAATATAATTTTTGGGACATCGCAGCCAAGTAATCACTTACAACAGAGAAATACCCCTGTTGTGAGATTTTCAAAATCTCACAACAGGGGTCGAGTAGTGACGCTAGGCTGAGACTGGCCTAGCCTCAGCCTAGTGCACCAGCAACCCAATACCGCCGCCTGATGATGCCAAGTTCTTATTTTCTCGGCTCGGAAATGAACTCCCGTTCTTAACTGGGAGAAGAATAATGAATCACGCTGGGATAAAAGAGGAGGGCCTTAAAATACAAATATACTCCCACTCCTAGAATAGAATTACACTTCGGCACTAGCATCTAGTTACCTCGTTTGCCTTCTTTCCATGCATGAAACATACCCCTTGGCTCTTGCTTCTTACCCCACCGTTTTTACAACCATCTCTACTAAATTCCATTTCAACTATTCTCTAACATTGCATAGTAATTATGAAGGCTTTCAGTCTTCAAGGACAGTTACAGTTCGACATTCTTGGATCCCTAGATGCATGTCCATGTCATGTGCATAGGGTGTCTCTCCATAATCCCCAAGATATTCTTCCGAAACTCTCAACTCAACAACGGCGAGACCCTTTCCTTTTTAGGAGATAACAAACAAAAATTTAGGCTCTGTAAACGCAGGCCCTCTATAGTAAAGCCAGAGGCCCCTCCCTGAGGTGAGGCTATCACCAATTTAGGGGGAAGGCCATGTCCGCCCCGAGAGTATTCAGTGATCAAACGGGAGCCATCAACGCAAACGCAGCAGCACGAAGTACTCTATCGTCCCAAAAATGATCTTGATCGAGTCGTAATGGAATTTTTTGTCGATCCACCTCATTGTCTCTATTCAGCATCAACTGTCAACGTCTGTTGACCAACGCTTCACCTTCACAACAATGGCATTCAAACGTCCTCGAACAGCATTAAGCCTCTGTAAAATGTTCCATCCCAAATTGATCTCTCATCTCCATCTTGTTCTTTCACAAGATGTCATTCCAACCGAGCTCCTCCAAGTCTGAGGGAGTTTCCAAGTGTCGATACACCACGTCGGGCCTTTCTAAGAGCGCTGCAACCTTGCAAGAGGGGATCGTAAGTATGTCTATTTGAAAAAGAGTTGCATTGGCTAACTATGCATGCGTATTAGACTCAAGGAACAATGGCGGACGACGACAGCACCAAGGCGCGGGCTGAAGAAGATCGCCTGATGATGCCTCCTCCTCCTCAACCCGCCACTCGTCAAACCCGATCCTCTCCCCAGAAAGGGTCTCCTCGAAAGACGGATGAATTCACCATGACGCTTCGATCTCAAAAGGACAAGAAGAAGGGCAAGGGAAAGGGTAAGGGCAAGAAAAAGCCCGAGCCTGTCGCTGCCTCTGCCTCTGCCTCTGCCTCTGCCAACACCAACGCCGCGGAGACCAACGACAACGTCGACAGTGAAGAGCCAGAGGAAGACACCAAGGAGTCAGAGAACGACAACAAGAACCAGGAGGATGACCTTCCTCCCATCGAACCCCTCACCGAGGCGGAACGTCTACTTTTTCCTGGCATCCGCGTCAACTCCCTAGAGCTCGGGCTTGGATTCCGCATCAACGACCCAGAGCCTGAGCCCACCTGGCTCTTTGAGACCATGACCCCCGACGAGGTAGAGCTCTGGCGCGAGTTGGCACCTCAGGCGGGTGATCGTATGTTGACTGTCGACGAGGTCGACAAGCTTTGCGATGAGTTTTACAAAGAGTCGCGAGAGTAATCCTGATTAGTCTTTGTGAGCATAGCAAGGGGACGGAAGCTGGTTCATGTCATCATCAGGCACAGGGGGAACAAAGGATTAGGAGTGGATATCAGTCCATTCTTCATGACATGCCGCTAGCATTATCCAACAAGATAACAAAGACAGGGCTTCAAAGAGCCGCCAACAAAACTCGTATCAATCTCATGCTTTGTCCTTACAGTCGCCATCGGTGACCAGGGTGCTTCCAGTCCAGGTTCGCAATCTCCTCGGGGCTCTTGCCAGCCAGCTCCTGCTCAACATTTCGCTTGTCTCGTCGGCTGTTATCCCATTTCATCCACAGGTAGCCACTGATGCTCAGCAGGAAGATCATGCATCCACAGGCCAAGTTAAGGCCGTTGCCAGTAGGGAAGTGAGGGGCATCCTTGACGAGGTAGGACCAAGTAGCAATAAGACCTCCTATGTTACCAAACATAACCTATATGATGTTAGTATCTGACGATTATATAAAGGCAATCCTGAAAACTCACGTTTAGGCCAATAGCACTGCTTCGAGCAGTGTCGCTCACTACGTTGGCGCTGATATGTGCGTTCGTCATGGTTCCCAGCACCATGCAAGTGCTCGCAATCATGAAACAAGCGCCATACCGAACCTCAGCCACCTTCGATCCAAGAAACATGGCGTAACCGGCAATGACCGTTGGCGCTGAAAGAATGATGAAGATCTGGCGCTTGTCGAGGTACCAACTGAGAGCCGGGAAAGCAACAGCAAAGAAAGCACCGACTGCGTAGGGTGGCACACTGTAGAGCTGCTTCTGGACGGTGCTGTAGTCGGGGTAGATGGTGCCAACAATGGTCGGGAGGAAGAAGGCGAGACCCTGGACAGTGATGTTGTTGAAGAGGAAGATAAAGGCAATCTGGACCGTGATTGGGTTGGAAATACCGCGCCACAGCTTGACCCGATCGATGCCATCAACAACTTCGGTCTGAGCCAGACGCTCCGACTTGACTCGAGCAATGCACAGCTCCTTCTCCTCCTGAGTCAGCCACCGAGCCGTCTCGGGTCGGTCAGTCAGGGAGAAAAAGGCAATGAGACTGAGGCCAACGGTGATGATGCCTTCAATCGCAAAGATCATGCGCCAGTGGTGGAGGCTGCCAAAGTGATCAAGCTTCAGGATTCCACTAGCGAGGAGACCTCCAAAGGCACCAGCGAGAGGAGCCATGACCATGTAAAGCGACAGACGGAACGTCAACTCGGCGCGCTTGTACCATCGGGATAGGTAATAGGCGATTCCTGGAAGCATACCGGCCTCAAAGATACCCAGGAGAAATCGTACACCGCAGATGGCGGCCTGAGTCTCGACGAAAGCGGTGGCGATACTGACGATGCCGAAGAGGAGCGATGTGAGAGGGAGGAACCAGCCAGGGCCCATCCACTTGCAAGTAACGGTGGCGGGGATCTCAAAGAGGATGTACGAGATGTAAAAGACAGAGAGAATCTTGTTGTAGTCGTAGCCCTCGAGCTTGAGATCCTCAGTGAGTCCGGCGATACGCGCGTTGCCTAAGAAGTCAGACTCTGTAGTCACAGAATGAGTTGAGCGTCTCACCGATATTTGCTCGGTCGATGAAGCAGAAGAGGTAGAGAACCGAGACAGTCGGCACGGTCATCAAGTCCAGCTTCCATCGTAGTTTGCGCTCGGCGACGGGGTCGAACTGGACAAGTGAGTTGCCGTAGCTGAGATGTTCATTAGCAGGAACACCAGGATACTCGTCAATTCAACTCACGCATCAGTAGCTGCGTGACCGTGTCCGGCAGCATCGTGAACAGTACCACCTGTGTACTTGACATTCTCAGTCTGGTCATCGAGACCCTTCTCCTGGTCCCTGTCGGAGTTGGTCATGATGGGCTGCAGCGAGACTGGGAGGAAAGAATTGGACGCTGGCGACAGAGGGATGACCCTGAACCGGTGAGTCTTGAGAGCAAAACTCGGGGGTAGGAGTGGAGGTTGAGTGTCCAAGTGTTTGTCGAGTTGCAGATCTATCCAAGTGGGAGGAGCAGACAGGGACCTTCAAATAAAAAACAGGCCGGCGCCCTAGTAGCAGCTTTCGGCCCTCGGTCTACCGTCTTGGGATTAACCCCCAGTCAGTTCTCGAGTCGAGATGTCGTTCCCCTCACGGCAGAACTAACGAAAACAATGTGGTTGCGACTTTGATTCACCCCCAGTCCAGCCCTGGTGCGTCTGAGTTTTCCCAATCTCGCCGTTAGCTTCGCTTGGCTCCCCTCCCCTTGTCGTGGGGACCCTCACCCTCCACCAGGGTTTGTCTGGCTCCCCCGCAAATTCGATCTATCCGGGGCCACAAGTGGCTTCATCCGCTGAGAGATGAGGGAGCGTCTAAGGATTTCATTGGGGCTGGGCTGGCGTCACATCTGTCCTCCCTAAAGGTTTCCCCCCCCCCGGGCGTTTTCTTGGTTCACGGCATCTCCCTCGGGGCCGTCGATCTGAGCTGGGCGTCGACAGGGACTCTGGCTCTCCACCATGTGACGGGGGGAGGGATTGGTTGACTCGGGGATATGGACGCGCGTGTGGTGTGGGTTCTCAAGAATGAGACGACGCATGTGTTGCCATGTCGCAGTTGATATTTTGCTGTTTGTGCACACTGCAGCCAGACGGAAAGAGCTCGTTCGTGCCTTGCTTCTTGACAGCAGCTCCCTCATAGTCAAAACCGAGTCAGTCCAAATCAAGTGATGACCGGCAAGGTTCCATGGCACCAAGGCCTAGCCGCAAAGTCTGGCCTTTGGTAGCGTTGGACTGGATGCGGGGAAAGTGTTGGAGATGAAGTGGATGGATGACAGATGATGATGGCATCCTAGGTTCTGAAAATTGTTTAGCCACAAACTGTGGTAGCCACGTGGGTTAAGCTTAAGCGCAGGAACTACCCAGCCAACCTCTTTCCCCGCGCGAAAAGTACTGTCGCTCTCCAGCAAATTAAAGCCGCGAAAAATGTACCTCTTCTTCTCCAGGAAGGTACATCGACTCCAACTTCTCTTGCCTCCTCTTTGACAGCTCCGAAGAGAGGTTCCCACATTCGGCTCCGTGTCCGCTCCGACATCCGGGGCCGGGCACGGAAAGCCAACAAACAACAGGCTTTCCCCAGGTTTTTTTTTCCCTCATCCCGCATTTTAATCTGACCACAAAAACAAGGACGATTAGAAATCTCCCTCGCTAATGAGATTGAATTCCCTGTACCCCAGATTTCTGGGGTAATTCGGCCAGATTCTGGAGCGCCCTGAAGGAGTCGGGGGTGGGCGCTTGAGGGGCCGTGGTCCGTGCCAAGAAACGGTTCGGCAGTTGGAGTCGGCAACGACTCGAGACCTCTCTTCTCTCTTCTCGGACATTTCACGGTGAGCTTCATGCAATATTTCTCTGGGGCCCCGGACGTTGCTCTGATATGGCAAGACGTGGCTTGCTAGTGGCAATGGCTTGGCCTAAGCAGCTCCATTATACCCCAGTTGATGACACTCATAACTCGGCCTCGTCGTGATGCTCAGAGTATCGTCCCAGATTCAGAGTTGACACACCATCATCGCCACATTAACCCTTCGGCTGTTGCAGTCGGCTGCTATTCATATCATCCATCGAGTACAGTTCTAACTCGTCTATGCATTTGATGCCATCTACCAGTCTACCTTGAATCTAACCCCGTCATACAGTTACAGTACACTTCGTCTATCTCTCATCCGTCATCCCCTGTCCTCGTCCTCACCACACCCCTGGAATCACTGCCCACTTCTTTCCCACCTTGTCCTCCCCAAACCTCTCCAAGTACCAACGCTTTCCCCTCACCGCCCGCGGCAACATGGCAAATATCTCGTTGATGAGGAATGCCCTCGCTGGAGCGCACCCCCATCCGGCTGCCATCCAGAACCCAGCCCACTCCACCCATTCGCACAGGTAATGCGGGTACAGCATATACCTAAACAAGCCCGCTTGCGGGATCTGATAGTGCTTCTCCACGTTCGCCTTGGCCTCGTCGCGCAGGGCCCGTTGGGCCTCCCTTCGGCGGATCTCTCGGAGTTCTTCATCGTGAAAGAAGTTGCCCGACAGTCCAAGATAGAAGATGAGAATGCCAGCTGAGAACTGAAGGATGGAAGACTGCGAGGCCCATGCTTCCTCAGTGGTTGGGCCATAGGCAGCAAGCCAGGAGCCCAGACAAGTTGCGTTAAAGATCTGGAAGCTGACCCCAAGTAGCCACACCGCGATGTGAAGTGGTGACATGGATGGTTGGAGATAGGGGAACATGACGGCGCGGTAAGAGTAGTGGATTACCTGCGTGTTGCGTTAGCTATCCCCTCATGAGGCGCCACTGCACGATCCCGAGGTCCCAAGCTAGTTTCGGCTCCCCTTAACGGCAACGGCAACGGGTACGGGTAACTTACAAACAAGCCCGCAAGCACCTTATTCTGCCAAGGTAGATCATCGATGCCATGCTGCTCAGGAAGGGTCTTCATGAGGTACAACAACGTCAGGAAGCCTGGTGCCTCCATGGTCAACCAGCCTATGCGGCCTGGGAGGTTCAGGCGGCTGGCCACCGATGTCTTGCCCATGCCATACCATTTGGTGAGCCATTGGATTGAACCGACCTATGGACACTGTCAGAAAATGTGCAGTGCATTAGCATGTGCTGTGCCACTCACGATCGGATAAGAGATTTGCCAGATTTTGAGGACGAGGTCGTAATGCTCCCGGGTGGGTGGCAGCCACCCTTCAATGATGGCCATGTTGACAGTCAATGAAAACCGACACTGCAGCTGTTCAGGAAACAAGAGTATTGGTACAATATTCAAACGCCTTGAAGCTGTTAGGTTAAAAAATTCCGTCTCATGGAAAATGTGTTGTGTGGTCAATGACACTGGGATCTTTTGACAAAGCATCCATGATGTCAACTCACTGGCTGCTGGGCGACGTCTATTTTGACGACTGTCACCGCCTGCCTGATTTAGCGGGAGAGTCGAACGCTCATGAATTCTGTCGAGCTGCTCGTTCATTGCAATGACTTTTATTGATTAGAGAGAAATTCATCAATTTGATCTTGATTTTTACCCAAAGTCCTGGTCGCTATGAAGTGAAATGTGGTGGTGGCCACCTTGCATATGGACGCAGATCCCTTCCTTCAGTCACACGACCTCGCGTCGTTGTCAGAACTTCACACCTTTTTTTTCATCATGTGTAACTAATCGAATGAACTCTTTTTTACTAACTTATAGGTTTTTTCTATTCAAAGTTTCTATCATTTCTTGTTCGGCCTGTGATATAAGCATCGTCCACATTGCTGGAGATAGAATCTTGGCTCAGTACAGCAAGAATACAGCCAAGGCAGATATCTTGTTTCATCCTTCCCTTTTCAGATTTGTTGATAACTACAAAATTAATGACCATATCTATTATCCTTTTCTCGTGCGATTGCCGCAAATGTCCATCTGCAAGCCGCTGGGCCCTCCCGGCGACCCCCGACCTTCATGGTCAACAATCTTAGCTGCTCTTGGGGTAGTATGGACTACGTCGATTCGTTTACATATGGCCCTGTACGCCACGTCCCGAGCTCTGTCAATGCCGTAGGCTGCTCGGATTGTGACGAGGTTCCCATAAGCCTGCCTTGTGAAGTGACAGGATCGTTGATCGCCTTCTTTCAAGTACGCTCGCGCACTCCCCTCGAGCGATATGTGCTGGACCGTAGCGAAGCAGGGCGCTGATGTCTTCTAAAGGATTCCCCTGCACCCCATGATTAGGCCAGTTTGCCACTTCAACGGGGCCGGGAAAACAGCGACAAGATCTGTGACCCAGGCTCGGTCCGCTATCCATTCAAACGGGGGCGGAATCAGCCAAGCGACATGGTTCTCAAATTCTGATGAAGTCGCAGTCCGCAAAGAAGCCTGATATGTGAAGGGTGAGAAGGGATACGAGCGACACGCTGTTGAGAGCTGCACCTACCTTCACAATCTTTCCCTGCAAGGATCTTGTGTTGTCCGAGGATGTTATAGAACTGGTACACATATACATAGGCTCTACTCTGTCTTGGATGCTGGGAATCGGCTGGTCTCGTGGATAGAAGGCACTGTTTACTTTCGGGCCTTGGACGAACAGTATGGGTGCGTATCCAATGACCCTGGTAAATCGTTCTTTCATTGCGCAAGGACCCAGTTTCGACACCACGCAAAGAGCGGTGCCTCATATAACCCATGAATAAACAGGGTGAAGCTTTCGCGATGCCGGCGTGAGGTGGTAGTGCGACCCTCTTCATGATCCTCTAATCAATATATCTAAGTTGGGGACAGACTAGAAAGGAATAGAGTAACGGGAGAGTGTGTCACGTATATATAGAGAGGAACGAAACAAGATATAAAAGCAGATATTACTCCTGCGACTGAGGGAGGGGGAAGAATATTGGAGGCGGCACGGTGAATTTATACTTCTAGGTAGAGTGATTTAAGCATGGATTATAGGCGATGATATAGCTTTTGGGTCTTCGCTTGTGTCCTGTGTGCTTCAACACTCACTCGTCCAACAACGTGAGCAAGCTACAGTCGTCAGAAGAAGGAATATGGCGGTTTGCCTAGAGACAAGCAAAAGTATCAACAGAGTATACGGAACTGGGGTTTTTCTCCAACATGAGGGACAAGCATGGTTCTTGAAAGGATTCCAACATGATGCCATCAGTTGCTTCTGGACGGTTAATTGCCACTGTTCAGTTGATGTGATGTTGGTTAACATCACCATTTGTTAAACACCCGCCGCATTGCCTGATGGCATAAGAACACTCTTTCGTGAGGGTGAAGGGCGTAACTGATGTTTGAGAGGTGGTGGAAGCGAGTTTGCCAAATGATGTATGTGATGCAGCTTCTTGCTATCCTGAGCAGACAAGTTTGAAGGAAGAGGGCAAATATCTGGACAACGAACACTCATAAGGCGATGGTGGCCTTTACGCATCGCTTTGGGCTTTCCTCAAAACTGGGCGAGTTCCCAGATTGCCATATTCTGGTGATTTACTTGATGGAAAAAGGCTGAGGCAGGAGCAACCCATCATCACTTTAAGCCCACTCAAATTTCATGCTGCGCACACACTACATGCAAACGCTGGCCTGACAAAACAACTGTAATAGAGCAAAAAAAGGACCAATAGAGAAAATTGACAAAAATGCAAAAAGAAATGCCTGTGTATCACAGGTGGCTGGATCTCTCCCGCCGGGAATTGAACCCGGGTCTCAAGCGTGACAAGCTTGCATACTGACCACTATACTACGGAAGATGACAAGCGTGGAGCGCCTGTTGTAGTGAGGGGATTGTGACTGGGAAGGTGATTGAGAGCATTATATACCCCACTGAATATCTAGGGTAGGTTAGTGTCATACCATCACCCACTGACATCTTGAATGTGCTATTGAGATTGTTAGGGATCAAAGTTTCTTTAGATACCCTATTCAATATGAATTGGATACTTTCTTCCATATCAAACTTTGTCGTTCTGCACCTGTGCCTATCTCTCGGTACAACCATCCGACGTCCATGGCTTGAACCTTGAACTTTGTGGATCTCGGTCATTTACACCGAACTTCGGCATGTGAACGGCCGAGATATCATTCTCGAGCTGGAATTCTTGACGAAAGGAACTGCAATTGGGACGAATTCTAGCCTATAGATTCAACTGTTATACAAGCATTTAACCAATCCTTCATGCAAGCCATATACCCCAAAGCAAGACATGACTCTGCCCGTTGCTCGGAGCTCCAAGGTCCATTGCGGGGTAGCTATCTGTACCTCCCAGCTTGGACCCTCTGCTGCGACAAGTCTCCAGGACAGAGTCTCCAACAAGAGGAGCTCGAACAAGCATGGCGCCGAAGCATCCGCTGATGAAGATGGCACAATTGGGCTTTTGCCCCGCTCGTTGCTGAGTCGGAGTTGTCTCCTACGCCCTACGTACATGCGTATCTTAAAATCTGCTACCTTACGTAGAAGGGCAGGTGGCCATTGCGGGCATGTAGGTTGCCTTTGACTCACCTGATGTCTACTTGACCATTCTTCAACCTCGCATCTCTTTCTCGTCCAACGTCAGGTTAGCGATTGCACAATGGCTACAGCTTCTACTATCCGTCTGGGCACTGCCTCTCCGGGCACGCAGGAGTCTACGCCTGCTACCATCGCCCTCATCGACACCATCGCCCAGCGCGCGGCTGCTTCCAACATCGACATCCTCCTCCTCCCCGAGGCCTTCATCGGCGGGTACCCCCGCGGAAGCAGCTTTGGTTGCGAGATCGGAAACCGCTCTCAGGAGGGCCGCGACGAGTTTGTCCGCTACTTTGAGCAGGCCATTGACCTCGGCGACACTGTGGGACCCGGTGGTGGAGGCGCGGGTGTCAAGTGGGCAAAGAGACAGCTCGGAGGGGATGACGATCAGGTCCGTGGAGATGGCTCGCGTGAGGAGCTTGAGCGGATTGCGAGAGATACCGGTGTCTTTATCGTCGTTGGATGTATTGAGAAGGCTGGTGGAAGTCTGTATTGCTCTGTCGTCTACATCTGCCCCAAGGAGGGCATGATGGGTAAGCGTCGCAAGGTGCTCCCTGTAAGTTGTCCCACGATGGTATCGCAGATCTTTCACTTACACTCGCTAGACCGGATCGGAGCGTCTTATCTGGGCCCAGGCTTCCCCGAGCACTCTCCAAGCTGTCACCACCATCATCCGCGGCGTTCGCATCAACCTTGCCGCTGCCATCTGCTGGGAGAACTACATGCCTCTTCTGCGCCAGAGTCTCTACGCACAGAACATCAACCTGTATCTCGCCCCCACTGCTGATAACCGCGATGCTTGGCTTGGTCTGATGCGCACTGTTGGTGTTGAGGGGCGTTGCTTCGTTGTTAGCAGCAACATGTGCATTCCCAAGACTGGAGGTGAGACCAATGGATCTGCGCCGCCTGCTACGAGGGGAAGAAGGAATTCGACCCTCACTGAAGATGGTTTCGAGATCGCGCTCCCCAAGTCTCCCACACGCCGCCGCCGCAAGTCTGTCTTTGACGAAGATGGCAACGAGATTGTCCTTGGCTGCGATGAGGATGGCGAGACTCCCGCTCCCCCACCAACATCGAGCCGTCCCCAGACCCAGAAGACCGAGTTCCTCTCGCGTGGTGGTTCCTCGATCGTGAATCCGTTTGGCGACGTCATTGCTGGACCGCAGTGGGAGGACCCCGACGGGTTGATCTATGCTGATGTCGATTTCCGTGATTGTATTAGGGGTCGTCTGGATCTTGATGCTGCTGGAAGCTACTCGAGGAATGACGTTTTCAAGTTCAGCGTTGAGGGCTTGAATCTGGATCCTCTGCCGTATTGAGGGACGTGATAGGATAGTTTTGTATACCAGATTGTATAATGCCATGTCACGACTGATCTAAATCACTTTGTTTGTCGTGATGTCAAATATTAATTATCTAATGCCATGTTACGCTTGCTATCCAATGCTATGCACCATAAATATCCCGTGCTTCTATAGTATGTCCGGTACCTTGCCATCAACGCCAGTTCAGTCATGAAAGGACCTTCACTTTGAATCATCACCAGGTGGTGTATGCCGTCGTGTCTTTTCAGCAGCCTCCAACACCTTTCGTTCAGCTTCAACCTCCTTTCGTTGTCTTTCCAGCGCTGCCTGCGCAAGAACCTCCCTCCGACTTAGACCTACGGTTGTAGCATTGCTAACTCCTCCTAGGACGAATTCTCCTCCTGTCCAGCCTCCATGATCCTCCTCGAACTCCTCCTCATCCATGCCTGAGATGGTGTATCTTGATGTCTCCCCGATCGTGTGGCCTCCCGACTTCCAATCTGCCGTCTGAACCTCTCGTTCAATTTGGTGGCATAGATCCCAGAAGTTTCGATCGTGGGGGCCGTGGACGTTATGCGCTAGCTCGTGACAGAGTGTCTTGCGGATGGTCTTGTAGTCGCGATATCCGTCATGGGCATCTGTTCGTAGTCGCAGCTCGATCACCTCGCCCTGATTGCGATTCAATCCAAGAATTCGGCTTGTTCCTTCGTGTGTTGTTTGTGTATGCGATAGAGGTTCCATCTCCGTCAAGAGGCCAACAGTAAACTTGTGCTTCTTCATCGCGGCGCGGACACCTGGGTCCTCCTTGAGTCGCAGGAGCAGCTTTTGGCTGCGGTCGGGGTTTGGAAGTCCTTGTAGAGGTCGGACTTGGAGGAATGTATATTGCGAATCCTCGGCAGTCTTGCGCGCAGGCGCATGTCTTGCTCGACTGCGCTGGGCCATGCGCGCGGCGTTGCGGTTTGCGACGCGCTCAGCCATGTCCTGAATTTGCTGTACTTCGGCCGCGGGAGCGCCCATAAGAGTTAGGGGCTTGCCCTTGAAGTCGAGGAGCGGCATGTCGGGATTCTTGGGTGGGAATTTGAGGAGCGGACATTTCGGGGCGAGAATCTTTTGGTTTGCGACGGGGATGTTGAGGCTGGCTTCGATTTCATGAAAGAGGTCGGTGACAGTGGCGTCTTCGGGGAAGGAGAGGTCGTAGGTGATTTGACGGTGCTTCACGGAGAGGGTGAGCCATGCGGACTCGGAGGTTGAGGCGTCGTCTGCCATTGGGGAATCGGTCATGGTGGTGATGATAGTGTGTGGCGATGGAGGGGTCAGTATTGCGATGGTGAGATTAGATTGAGATGTTGAGATGATAGATTCGGTTTGTACTGTATGTCTGAGATTGGGTTTAATAGATAAGATGATAAGGAGAGAAAGATTGAATAAATATGTATTCACATCCGGTCAGGTTTAAGGTAGAAGTTATTCCTACCATGGTGTTCGGCCAAGTTCGGTGTTGCTTTGTAATACGTCACTGCCACTCTGCCTGGAAACCCCGAGACACCAGCCTCACGATGACAACCACCAACGGAGATAGCGATCCGAATATTCGCGATGGGAATTGGCCGATAAACCCGACAAACATAATCAATTACTGGCTTGGTCATGCTATGAAAGCTATTTTTTCCGACTTGGAGATTATTATACAAGAAAAAGGGATATCATGGAACACCAAAGACTAGCAAAGACAATCATCGCGATGCCCTGCTCACTCGGCTTCGCTGCGAATCATCCCAGCGCATCGGCGCATGGTTCTCAGCTTCTATCTCGGTCACCGCCGTCTCAATCTCTTCCATTTCCGCCATATCCTCGCCGTCGGCCCTCAGTTGGCTTGGGTCACGCATCGCGGCCGCTCTCACCTCGATGAGCCTGTTGACCTCTGCAAGAATGGCATCGCTCTCGGCGAGATGTCTGTTGCGTTCTGCGAGAGTGACATGTTCCGAGTCTCCGTCGTTCCGCATCGTGATCTTGAGGCTATATAGCTTGCGGAGAAGGGCAGATGCTTCTTCTATATCGCCTACCCAGGGCTTCTCGACGGTTGGACCGCTTTCTTCGACAATGTCACGCTCTGCAGCTTCGAGTTCGGACTTTTTGTCGCTGTAGTAAAAGTCTTTGAGCTGCTGGCAAAACGCTCCAAATTCTTGGGCGTCCTTTTCGTTGGCAGTGACCTCTGTCGTCCTGGTGCGCGTGCTGATGGCATCTTCACCAGTCTTTACGCCTGCGGCCTCATCATCGTCCTTTGGCGGCTTAAGGTCGTCAAAATTGTACACGATCCATGCTGCCATAAAGAGGATGACTATGCCGGAGGCGACGCCAAAGATGATCTTTTCAGTGTCGCGGCTGCCGGCTTTGCTCTGGGCCGCGTGCTGGATGAGGATGGCGTCGTCTGAGATGTTGTAGCTGCTGTTGAACTTGCCTGGGATGGCTACCAGCTTGGCTGGGAGATAGCCAATGCCCCATTCCTCGGTGCTGCGATTCATCAACTCAACCCAGAGGGTTGTGTTGGTTGTGTAGTAGTTGAGGCCATCCCAGGACTTCATGATGCCGGTTGGAAAGAGGTGAGTTGAGATGGATTGTCAAAGATGGTAATGCAGTCTCAAGTGAAGGCGAAATGCAAAATGTCCTCTCTCATGATAAAGGAACTGCTCGCAGACTGTGTAGGTGGGCTAGGCAAACTGGAGAGCCGCACTCGGCTGTGCTAGGAGAAGCCCCCTCCTCACACCAACAAGGCTGTCATGAAGGCATATCCCGTTGGCACCCACACCCCCGGGAAGCCTAGAACCTTGGCGATAGCAATTTCCACAGCCGCCCGCATCTGCATGCGTCTCTTTTCAACCTGGAACTGAACCAATAGTCCAGACCTGCAGACATTGCAGACACTGCCTCGTTTGTGCAAGTCCGACACCCTTGAGGGGCAACAAGACTATTGCGATATCTCCCTTGCCTAAAGGCAACGAGGCTTGCAAGTGAAGACATGGATTAAGACAGGTACGTAGAGATACAATGGGTTGATACAAGTTGATACATTAACGCTGAACTATCCAATAGAACCCCGGTCCCTTTCCCTGCATGCATCTAGGCTAGCCCTACAGTTACATGAAGCCATCCTCCGCAGCTCTCGGGTTGAATACGTGTGACTCGTTGAGGAGCGGCTCCTCAGGCTCCCCGTACTCTGCCCTCTGAGTCGGCGTGAGCTGGATGCTCGCGCGGTCCTTTGTGACTGTGATTTCGAGATCCATGTCTAGCTGGTACCATCCTGACGAGCCGCCGACCGCCTTCCACTGGTTGGGCTTTGGTTGCGGGAGCTGAAAGTCCCACTTCTTGGCTTCCCTCTTGCCGGCTCCGATGCGCTCGATTGTCCTGCCTGGTTGTGGTGTTAGTGCTGTCACAGGTGTGATTGAGGCTATTGAAACTTACCTGGCGTTTCGTGCAGGTTTGTCGGCGGCTCGTTGAAATGCTCGCCAATGTAATCCCAAGTGTCAAAGACGACTGTAAGTCGGCTGGCAGGGTTCATGCGTTTGGGCAGTTTCCTGACGATCCTCTGCTTGACGTAGAGTTCGCTCTCGATGAGGTCGCCCTTTAGTACGAGCCACTTGATGTTGTTCTTTGCCCGGGCCTTTCCGTCGTGAGTGTCCAGATACCGTTGCTCGGGCTCGTGAGAAAAGGTAGCGAATGGCTCTGCGAGGACTACACCGATGTGGCAGGGGCTTTGATGGCAGACGGGAGCTTGACGGAATTCACCGCCGCTGCTGAGGCCCATTACAACACCTCCTCGGGCTACGGCAGACCAACTAAAACAGGTCAGTAAGCGAATGTCTACTTTAAAGTCGGGGTCAAGCATACCTCTCCTTCTCGGGCCAGTAGAAGCCGACATCGCGACTTCTGGCAAAGTGTTCGACGCAATCACGAAGGTATTTGCTTCCAGAGAAACCGCCTGAAAGGAAGATGGCCTGAAAATGGATTAGAAGCTGTTTCTATGAGAAGAGAGTGGTCACTTTACCTTTGCCTTCATGTGCTTGTTCTCAACTGCTGAGAGCTGGCCCTCGATAAGGCGCAGAATCTCAGGAACAGACTCCCGGAACATGATCTCAAGATCAGCACTCGAGATGAGCAGCTGCCCATCACGAATTCCTCGCGCAGCATCGTTCCTGTTTCCAAAGCCGTGAGGCAGGTTGAGAACTTTGATGTCTCCAGCCTGGCCGCGGGCTTTGCGTCCTTCAAACTCGTGCTTGATTTGTTGGAACTCCTTGAGGATGGACTGAAGACCAGTGCTCAGGACGACTTGGCCGCCACTCTGATCTTGATCTCGGGCTTCGAGGACGCCTGGTGCTAGGGCATCATACTCGGCGCCCAGCTTGGCGGGGAGGTATTCAAAAAGGAAATACCTGTCGATGCAGGTAGCACCACATTTGCCGCCTGGAACACATTGTTAATACTTGGTGATACTGAATGGGACAAAGACTTACCACTTGGACGGGTCACCTTTCTGGGCTGGAAGGGACTCAAACTTTGGACGTAGTAAGAGACCAAATCCTAAAAGAACGATAAGAATATGCATCTTCAATATTTGTGTAGTATACTTACGACTGTGCCGCCACCGGCGTCGACAACCACGAAACACTCTCCCTACACAACGTTAGCAACCAATGTGGTGTGTCTTCAAAGCAGAACATACCTCTCGAATGTCCATGATGCCTTCGCTCTGGGCAGCCTCCAATGTATACTGTGCACATGCCTCAGGTTCTGTCGTCAAGCGAGATGTGCCGAGCTTGCTGTCTCTGAATCCATACTTGAAGGCAGCGTGTACTGCCTTGAAGGTCATACTCCTTGCCCTCTCATCCCATTCCTATATTGCAATTAGTAATTGCAATTGAATGGTAGTCTCGCTGGTAACTCACCGCTGGATGCGTTACGACAATGTCAATGGGAAAGTCCTTGAGTTGACCTGGAGGAAGATTCTTCTCGACAGAATCGTGCGCCGCTTTGGCTACCTCGAAGAGATAATCCCTAGTAACATCGTACGGACCCTTTGTCACATGAATGGGAAGCCGAGTGCCATTCTCAATGGCCTCGCGCAAGATGCGATCATACTTGACGGCGCACTTGAGCTTCTTCAGAGCGTCGAGCGTCTTTGGCTCCGGCAGCTCCAACTTGGGCTGCCGGATGACATACATGTTGTTCTCAATGTCCCATCCCCATCTCTGACCATGTTCAGGCGAGTAAGTGTAGAGAGAGGGGACTTTGTCCTGTATGTAATCGGAAGCCCAGGCGCTGACGACTTGGATGTCTCTGAGCCTTGGTGGACTTGTTCCGTTTACAAGAGCCCAGGCGACACCTGGAGAGTCAACACTTGAAAATTACAGTGGGAATTGGGGAAAACTCACCAGTGAATGTTGTACCAAAGTCGAAGCAAAAGATGAAGCGAGGTGCCTCTCCTGTGGTGCCCTCAATAGGGATGTCAGAGCCAAGATCAAACTCATCCATTGTAGTGCCAGGCTGAGGATTGACTCTTTCCTGAAAGACAAGTTCTTGAGAGAAAGATAGCACGAAAGATTGTATTTCTTTTCAATCAAGGATCCGAGGTGATTAATTACAGGAGGATATAAACGGGCTGCCATGCCAGCTTGTGCTGGGTGTGAGGCTTGGTAATGAGGGGGCGTCTACCTAGACATGTATCTTTTCAGGCTCTCCAGCTGGTACGCCTTCACACCTCCACCTCCACCACAACCCGACAAGCGGGATGAGGTTGAAAGCAGGCGCCGGGGGCTGAGAGCGGTAATGTCGTCGACACATTTCTTGGGGTGCATTTCTTATCGGACAAGGGGGCTTGAGCTTCTGCCTGCTTGTGCGGCGGCAGCTAGACGCAGCCTCCATGGAGAGCCTACCAGGGCTGTGACAGGCTCAGCCCGCTGCCCGTCTCGGTTCAAGGCTGTCTCGTCGTGTCTTGACTTGACTTGCAGCGAGTAGAGGGGAAGCTAGAGTTCTTTTGTTCATCATCGCGTCTCTCTCTTTTGGCAAACCAAGTTTGATGTCAAGCCATTGCTCTTCTTTCCCCTCCCATCATGCCCAAGCCCCGAGACGAGACCAAGGCCAGCAAGCGCTGGAGCAAGCTCAAGGACATCAAGAGCAAGCTCACCAATAGAGGGGAACCTCAGGTCGAAGAGGTCGCCGCCCCCGAACCGCCAGATACTCCAATTCACAAGCAATACGCGACTCAGCAACGTGAAGCTGCTCGTCGCCAAGCAGAGCTTGGCTTCACCTCGACTGATAATCTATCGGGTCGAGCAACTCCGAGCACTTCATATTGGAGCAGCGCAACTGCTACTCCTTCAGTCGAGTCCCCGCAGCGAAATCTAGACGGATCGACTCCGGGTGCGCAATCCGCATCGCCTTATAGGTCTCGCGTTGAGAGCGGATCCATCTGGAAGAACGAGCGCGAGATAGACGGCCAACCAGTCACACAACCATCCTCTGACACTTCTCGAGTGACGTTGACTCGAAGTCCTCCTCACGGCACATCAACTCAGAGTGATGCCCCTCCGAGGCTGATGGTTGAGCTTCCCTCGGAGCGCATGATAGACACCGAGCCGGTTGAGATGCCAGTGGAAGAACCGAAGCCAACAGAAACAAGTCAAGAACCAGAAGACACGATGGGAAACCAGACAAGCAACACCAATGGGCGAGATTCACCCCGCGCGACTCGGCACCGCAACGGGTCTTACTCTGAACGAACAGGCGGGCTCCCATCGTCGCCTGATCAGCACAAGGCAGGCCCTTCGCAACCTCCAATGGATCCAGCACGAGCAGCAGCCACCTCCGTCTATCAACCTCAAACTTCTAGCGCCACACAGAGGAGACCTGTTGGCTCTACTACCGGGAACCCTCCCTATCCGACTGCCCAGAATGATGCAGTCCCTCCCTCACTTATTCCAGCAAGAGGTGCGAGTGTGAGGCCAGAAGTTGTCCGGTCTGAAGCTACCCGTTCAGATACTGTTCGTTCTGAAGGTGTGAGACCTGAGGCCATGCGGTCTCTCCGATCGGAGGGTACTCGTTCAGATACTGTTCGGTCAGATGCTGCCCGCTCGGAAATTGCGCGATCAGAAGCAGCTCGATTGGAGGCTGCCAGATCTGAAGCTGCCAGGTCTGAAGCTGCCAGGTCTGGGGCTGCCAGGTCTGAGGCTGCGCGATCAGAAGCAACTCGATTGGAGGCTACTCGATCGGAAGCTGCCCGGGCAGAGACTGTTCGACCAGACCCTCCCATCAACCAAGACCATACTCCTGACGAACGTGATCGGAGATCAGACCCTATTAGGGAAACCGATCCTTTCAACTATATAATCGATGACGATGATGATGACAACGACGACCAATGGTCACATCAGTCTACGGAACAGCACGTGGAGTCTGAAGAGCGCCGAGGGACTGGCCTTCGTGACAGATTCCGCAGAAATGGAGGAACCCAAAAACAGCATCAAACACTCCACAAGCCTACTTCTCAAACTTCGAACCTAGACGACTGGTCCAGGAAGCTCAAGGCATTTCAAAAGCAACACAAGGTTCCAAAGGATCCTTATGTCGACCAACTTGGTACAGTGTTGCAGTGGGCAAACAAGGAGCTCGAAAAGCGCAAAAATGCAGTCGAGGCCAAAGATCAACAGATCAAGAGTTATAGTGGCTCTGTCGCGAAGTTGAAGGATGAGATTGCGAGACTCAATTCATCGGTTGAGAATCGGAATCGTCAAATCCATCAGCTGCAGGATGACTGGACCAAAGCTGAAAATGCCAGACAAAAAGCTGCGGCAGAACGTGACAGTATACAGACTCATGCTCGCGGCCTCAAGGATACCCTAAAATCTACACAGAAGAAACTTGAGGCAGCCGAGCAGGAGTACCAGATAGCCGTTGGCGAGCGAAACACTGCCCAACAGGAGTCGGCAATGTACCAAAAGCACTACGAGCAGACGACAACTGAGCTACAAAAGGCGAATTCTAACTTGAATCGCGTGGTTGGAGAGAGGAACAAGGCCCGGACAGAATGCAACGGGTACTGGGAGACTGCTCAGCAGAAGGAGCTGGAGCTGGAGGATGCTCTCAAGATCAACAAGCAGCTCGACCACAGTCTCACAACGACCACTAATGAGAGAGATGCCTACAAGCAGAGCAGTGATACAGCACTTGCTCGCTGCTTGGCGCTCGAGAAGGAAAAGAAGGACGAAGTTGCCAAAACGCAGGCAATCTATTCTCGCCAAATCAGCACTCTCAATGAGAATTCCAAGAAGAAGCAGGAAGAGCTTGAGGGCACCATTACCGACATGGCCTTGAGTCATCAAAGAGTCGTTGAGGAGATGACGGTTGAGCATGAAACCGAAATTGCTCGACGAGACGCTGAAGCCAAGAACTTGGAGGAGAGGTTCAGAGCCAAGTTGAGGGCTGATACGACCAAGCTTCAGAACGAGTTGACGGCGGCGCACAAGCGCATGGCGAGCTACAGTAACATGGACGACTACGTGGCTACGCCAGATGATGAGTTCAGGAGCAACTTCTTGCACATTGCTCAACGCATCAACAACCTCAACTACTGGGTTCCACGGCCCAACAACTACTCATTCGACCCTGAGCTTGATCCCGACAGCTTCTTGACCAGGAACGCTGAGCAAGGAGGTCGAAACTGGCCCAAGTTTGTACGCCATGTCTGCTGGAGAATCATCATGCAAGGCTTCTTTGACCGGCCTCTTGGATTTGGTGCCCTTGGATGTCAGGGAAGCGATGGCTTTGATGCCATGGATCACCTATTCCAGGTCTTTGCTGTTCCCGACCCTAAAGGTATGTTCTACGAAACACATGTTTTTTGGTCTAATACTCATGCGATTATAGGTCCACGGGGACTCATCTTACCCAACACCAAGGAAATGAACTCCTGGCGTGCTGACTTCTTCGGGAAACTCCTCAAGAAATGGCGGCAGGGCTCAGCCTCGGACGACTACTACCTAAAATTCTTCCAGGCCAACGTTCAGCTGGTGACAAACGACCTACTAGCCACTCTACAGCGGGCGAGCGGCAGCCGGCTAGACCCCCAAGCCAGCGGTGAGATCGCCGAGTTTGTCGAGGGCCTGGGCACGCTGGCGCTCGAGATGGCCTCACAAAGGGCCCAGATCTACCTAGACTCGTGCGAGCATGGTGAGAGTGCAAACGTAGACAGGTTCAAGGATGAGGCCGGCATGGGGTCTGGTAGTGCTACTGTCGATCTCATGATTCAGCCGTGTATTCGTAGGGTGGGTGATGGGCGGAATGACTTTAGGGCTGAGAGGGTTATCGTCAAGGGGGATTTTGTGTCGTTCAAGGCGGGATACTGAGGAATTTCTGCATAGGTTGTTTATTTCTAACTGTAGATTAATGGGTGTATTCACGGCTAGATTCTGTACTCTTGATACTCACTCTTCGTGTCCTTCAACACTTGAAAGTCATGACAATCATTGCCGCTACTCTCCGGTCTCGGCTTCAGTAGCCAAGACATACCGAAACTCCCTTACACAACCCCGCTAACAAAACCCCAGTCTCTGTCTGCCCGTCCCGCGTCTAGTGGCTTGCTGCGGCTGAAAGGGCTCAACGGAGGGCATTCCCCTAGCTTCCCCCACGTCAAAAGCTCAGCCCTCCCGCAATCCTTTTCGACCCCAACACACCCTTGCATGGGGTGCATTTTCAACCCATGTCAAAAGGAAAACTAATATGCGGCTTGGTATCACGAGACGAACATTGGCTATCTAGAAAACGCCTCTCGGCTCATGGGCGCGTCGCGAGGTGCATTAGTTACCATCACATTGGCGGGCCGCTGCGTGCAGAGGAGAAATCAGGCTGTGAAACTCACAACTGTGATAGGCAGATTTTCAGACGAAATATTGTAGGATGAATGCAGGCAGGTCTTTGTCACACAGTCTGCTTTTCTTTGTATCTTGATGTACTTGTTCAGAGGTACTTGGAGTGACTTGAGAGTTTTCGGACATGGGTGTGGGAAATTTGTAGAAAGCAGGCTGAGTGAGGAGGCGGATGCAGCAAGGTGTGATACTAGGCACTCGAGAGAGAGCGGCTCAAGGGATTGATTGATCTCAGGAAGAAATATCGACAAAAAGGTCAAGTCCTGGGCTTCTCTGCTGAATTCCTCCCTCCAAGACCCCCCAAAGCCTTCTCAAACATGCAGAACAAGACGCTTTGGAATCTATCTCCCGAACCTCTCCCCCAGGGAGACGTTGTGGGAGCTGTTTTTGTCACGATATGGTTCTTTGCTTCTGGTTTCTTTATCTGGGCCTTCTTTTGGCTGTTGCATAGACCGAAGGAGCTCTGGAAGGAATTCAACACTATCCTCTACGGCACAGCTTTTCTCTGCTTGTAAGTCTTTTCTTTATCTTGAGGATTACAATTGTCTAACTTATGTTAGCTGGTACTTTATCATCGTCATCGACAGATGGCTACACTTTGATCAACGCTCCGTCGTATACGGCTACATCCTCCTCGCACCTTTCTGGGAAGCCTTCCACCTCGCCTCGACCATCCTGCTGATATGGGGAACATATGCCATTCTCTGGCGGGAGATAAAAGCCAACTCTGAGCGCCGCAACTGGTGGTGGGTATCCGCCAAATTCGGGCTCTTTTTGGTATTCATGGTGTCCTTCTTTCAATGGCTGCTGGGTTTCTCTCTGGCTGTTGTTTGGATGAGGTTTTATAGTCTCAACATCATTGCGGATGTTTCGGACAAGTGGACGCATTTTGAACTTGCTACTACAGGGTTGGTTTTTGGGTTTTGTCTCATGATTTTTGCTGCTGCTACGGATGCTATTATCCTGAGGGCTGTCAAGATTGACGGAGAACGGCAAAAGGTTTGTCAATTGTCCTTGCTCTGATTCACAAGATGCTAACATGGATATAGTATCACAATGTGTTCTACGGCGCTACGCTTCTCCTCCTTGTCCGCTCAGTCCTTCAATTCGCCGTCGTTATCAGGACCTACATGCCTGGCAACACCCGCCAAGACACGCTCCTCTTCAAAGACGTCTCCGAAGGTCTCGTCAGCGTTCTCTACTTTTCAGTAATGGCCTGGCTCGCCTGGGATATCACATCCGGCAAAGTCCAAGAGCACTCCATCACGAGACCTGTAAAGGGTGAAGTCCGCAAGTACATCCTCGACGAGCTCAACGACGGTACATCCCACGGACGAACTCTAGCCCCTCCGTTCCGTGAGGTGCTTGACAAGACGGAACGAAATCTTGATGAAGTTCTTGAAATGTCGTTTGAAACGCTCAACACACCGAGGGAAGAACAGCGGAAACTTGCGAGACAGTATATTCGCTTCTTGCGCAACAAGTTTGGCACGCTCAACCCGAGGGAGGGAAGGTTCTTTAGTAGCATTGAGAACCGCAATATCTCGGCCATTACCAACTTTACTGAGTCTGCCTTTGGAAATCTTGGGAGGAGATCTGCCTCTAACGGCGGCGGTACCTCGCCGGCTTCGACCCTCAATGGATCTCGCACTCAGCGACACGCCAGACAACCTTCCAACCCGAGATTGTCTCCTATTCATGACGATGTTCCTCTTGAGCACGTACACGTACGGAGAACAAGACCAAGCTCAAGGTCGACCTACGCTCCAGTTCCTCAATCCGATACCCAATCTATCAACACGATGCCTCTCTTCCCTCCTCCGGCCAGAAACTACGGTCCAGAGTCTGGAGCACTATCTCCTCAACCGACTGGTACGCGACCAGCAGTTCGGCCGGTGGGTTCAATGCCTTACCCTTCAACGAACCCCTATAACGCCTACAATCCCGTTCCTGGGCATGACCGAGATATGGCCTAATTACAGACTGCGCGGTTGATTTTCAGATTGTTTACTAGTAAGATGAATGGTTTTATGCATCTATTTGTGTAATTTGGCCATAAAATTTGAGCGGAATTATAGATTTGATTGTCCATCATTATCAACTCCTTTCATTACTCTACAGAAATCTAAACGCCTTCATAACCACGTAAAATCACATAAAGATCCATTCCAAATAATCAATCTGTTAATCCCTACCAAAATCCCTACCCAGATATGGATATCCCCCACTGCTCCCCGTCGAGCTGGTGCTCATGCTCACCGACCTCCCAATCCCCATCTTGCGAACGGTAACCGCATTGAACTTTTCAGGCGTGAACCCCAGTCCTCCCTCTGGATCATAGTGTCGTTCTTGGTACAGCCACCGCAAGTGAGTCTGCCAGTCTACCCACAACTTGGACGTAGGCATAGCATCACCGACTCGTTCGAGAAGCCCAGGCGATCTCTGCCGCATCTTGTGCATGAGAAGCTGTCGCCAACACTCTGCTGGACGCTTTGAGTTGGGTATGTTGTGATTCCGGCTCAGATACCATGCCATGTTGACGCACAACATGTCGTTGTTTTCTTGGCTGATGAGCTCGCGGATTTTCTTGACGAAGCTGGGATGCTCCTTTTTGCTCTGATTCACGCATGCCATCGCCTCATCAGGGCTAAATCCTTCTCGAACTTCTCGACATAGCTTGTCTCGAAGCAGACCACGATCGGTATCAAGAGGAATCGACCGGATAAGATCATCCCCAAGGCGAGAAGGGCGTGTAGTATCTGCCGCAGAAGCACCCTCGCGTTGCGAGAGACACAAGCAGTATGCAAGGTCGTCGCGATGAATAGGATATTCAACCTCTGACGCAGTGCGAAGGAGGTGAAACGCATTCGAGATGTAGTGATCGCTGGGCACTCCCTTCAAACCCTCGACAAAGACGTCACCCCAATGCTCATGAAGCCATTCAGCAGAAGCAAGGGCTCGGCCAAGCCCACCGGTAGCAAGGGCGAATCTCTCGCTGGCTTGCCGTTCGTATAGCTTCCTGTACAAGTATTCAACCGCTTCCATGAAGACGTGACATCCTGGGCCGGCAAGATCTCTCGGGCTACCATAGAGGTTTCGTAGTTGAGGTGCATCCGTGACTGTGTTGAGAAAAGCTGTACAAGCCTGAATCTTGTCGGACAGGTCTTCCTTTCCAAGGGCTCTCTCGTAAGCATTCAATGCACGGATGCCATCTAGAGACCGTAGTTCCAAGGCTGCCTCGATTCGCTCAATAGTTTGCCAATCAACCCATCGGCGCTTGATGCACATAGTGACGATGAGTCCAATAGCCTCGGAGCCTCGGGCGATGGCACGATCGACAACAGTCATGAGACTGTCCATTATATGTCGACCGTTCTTCAGGGGTGGAGTGTCGGCAGCCAGGCGAAAATTGCCACTGCACGACTGTCGTAGATGACACTGTTTCCTCCCAGTAGTATCCGGTCCCTCCAGATCCAAAGCCTCAACAAGTCGATATCGATCCTTCTCAGAGAGTCGTGTCTCCCATTCACGGATCCTATTGAGATCGGGTTGCCAGTGCATCCACCAGTTTCTATCAGGCAATGCGTACCCGAGTAGGGCCTTTGCAGGGAGGTATTCCAGTTGACTCGCTCCGGCCACCAGCTTGTATGCAGAATGCCATTGGCAAGAGTCTTTTAATTCGTTTAGCTTGGTTCGGAATTTCTTCTTGTAGTCGGCGTAGCACAGCATCATCTCGACCAAGTGTAATGGGAGGTAGTCGTCGATGGATTCTTTTCCGATGTGATGGAGATGCCCTATGATCGCTGGGAAGGGTTCTTCGGGTTCACGTTCCCTGACCAGATTGAAGAGAGCCTTGGCAAGAACAGGTACTTCGTTAGGGACAAATTCGTGTCGTATACCGCTTGCCAGGATCAGAAACTGGAGGTAGGCTCGGGCCTGGTGTAGGAAAAAAGGACCGGGAATCTCGCATCTTCCAAGTGCCTCCCGCACCTGGCCACGGGCACCCTCGTGTGAAAAGGCATGGAAACAAGCAAGGACTCCAGCCTCGAGTGCAAAGTTTTCGTTCCTAAAGGGAGCCAACTTGCTGACCAGCAAGATATCGGCATCTAGAGTTCCAGGCGTTACTCCACGACTGAAGAACGAGTTTCCAAGAACGTTGAAGCCGTTGCCTATAACACCGTTGGCCAGGATGTTGTTTGTCAAGGCCTGGGTCTGTTGGAGCGGGAACTGATCGTAGCGTCCTCCTTTGAGACGATCGACAGCCCCTGTCTCACGGATTTGGTCATGCCAGGAGGTTCTGAACGCGAACCGCGGGGAAGTTGGTGAAGACGACATGTGGATGCATAGCAAGAGTCGACAAGAGTAACGAGTGTTGTGCCCAAGGACAGACTTTGTGTCAGTCGTGCCGAGTTCTGGCCTTAACCCATCGTCATACAAACGAGCGTCTGTCCCAGCTGTGGTTGAAAGCCTAGGGCAGGTGTTAGTTGGTTGAGAGGGCTGAAGGCAGCCGACAACCCTCCATCACTTGTGAACTCTAGGACGAACAGCACTTGACAGCGAGCATTCGACTGCCCACAGCACAGCCCTGGTGGCGACTAGAAGCGCCGGTGACCGCTATCGACCCCAATTCTGCCCAGGCTGTGAATAGGCCGCATGGTGCGCAAATTGCTGCATGAGGTGAAAGACGGGATGGATGAAAGTACCGTCAAGTCACTCAAGTACAAGGCACTCTGCAAGGTATTCGGGACTAGTAGATCAAAGCTTGGCACAGCGCTTAAGGTGGAGGCAGGGCACCCAGCGAATAGCGTCAAGCTGGGGAAGCCTCTTGGCAGGGAACCGTAGCGTGGCATGGGGGGTTGTTCTATTAACACGGCTGTCCAACAAACCGGGGGAGAGGCTCTGCGGATATGCCGGCAACTGGTTTCTCGGTGCGATTTGCGAAAACCGGCTTTGCACTTTCAAAACTGGATGAGTGACTCTCAACGCGTCCTCACATGACTGGGCGATGGGCGTGAGCTGCTCCCTTCTTGGCGAACGAGGCTTTGTCTGCAGCTGGAAAAGAGTTGACTCGTATCCCGAGATGCCAGGTTTGCAGTTGTGGCTTTCAATATTTCAGCTAGGAATAGGAGACTGACAACGAGGTTGTGTTGCACCAAGTTGAGGCTGAAAGCTATGGTGTGATGAGAAATCAAGACGGGCCATTCGAAGCTGAGACCAAGGCATTATACTGAGAAATAGAAACAAAGATGAGAGAAAGCCTCGTGGGAGGCCACCTTGAGCTGGTTCATCCCGTCTCGTCACTCAACTGGCCATATCCAGGGTTGCCGACGTAGGCAGTGAGAAAGATCATTGCGTCATTGATGAGTGGTCCGTTGGGTAAGCCCAACATCCAAGTCTCAATACAGCAAGACGCTCTCAACCACACGAGGTTGCAAACTCGTGCATCATTCTCATGATGGTGATCTTGCTGAGAGAGGGCATCTGGCATCCCAAAACGGAACGGAGAAAGACGGAGGCACCAGCCACATATGTGACACACTGTGGCTAGTGTCTGTGGCTCACCAACCACATGCCAGCGCATTACGTAGCTGCAAGGTCCAATGAGCTTGCTATCGCGTCGTGTCCTTTTTCCGGCCGAGTCGAGTCTCGAGATTCATGATCATCCTGCTCCCCTGTCAATCCCTCCAGGCTCAAGCTTGCAACTCCCAACATCATCCACCATCACGACGAGATTCAATTGCATTCGGTCCCTCGGTTGCGTACGGTTCAAATCCTTCATATTGTCGCCCGACACCCGCCCGCTGCGCTTCTAGCAGCTCTCTGCGCTCTTGCCCCTGTCTTAGTCTAGCTTCGCGATAAGCACATCACCGCAATCATGTTGAACATCTTTCGCATCCTTGGTAGGTTTCTACGTGGAGGAGCTTGTATGACTGGCTCTAACGGATAGCGCAGCGGATTTTTCGCATCTGGGCAGCATCTTCATCTTGCTGCACAAGATGGTGCAGTTGAACGTTGGTTCTCCCTTGTCTTTGATGGATTAACAATGCTGACAATCACCAGAGCTGCTCAGGCATCTCGTTCAAGTCCCAGGCTCTTTACATGTTTGTCTACGTCACTCGTTATCTCGGTACAACTCTCGATCCCTCCTTCGTCATGTCTCTAACAAATCGCAGACATCTTCTCGACCGATAGCATCTACAACTTTGTCTTCAAGCTCCTGTTCCTCGGTTCGCAAGGATACATCATCTACCTCATGACCAACGCATACAAGCCCACCAACGATCCCAACGTCGACACCTTCCGTGTCCAGTACCTCCTCGCCGGTGCCGCCGTCCTTGCCATCGCATTCCCCTATTACTACACCTTCTCCGAAATCCTCTGGGCCTTCTCCATCTGGCTCGAGGCCGTGGCCATTCTCCCACAGCTCTTCATGCTGCAGCGAACCGGAGAGGCTGAGACCATCACCACCCACTATCTATTTGCGCTCGGCAGCTACCGCGCTCTGTACATCCCCAACTGGATCTACCGATACTTCAGCGAGCCCAACCACAAGGTCGACTACATTGCCATCATTGCCGGCATCGTCCAGACGATCCTGTACAGCGACTTTTTCTACATCTACTACAACAAGGTTCTCAAGGGCAAGAAGTTCAAGCTCCCCGTCTAAGCGACCAAAATACCCACGGAACCTGTACGAGCAGAGCATCAGGCTCAAGACGCGTCTCGGTCGCGTTGACATTGACATTACGATCAAGAAGCCGCAAGGCAAGGGAACGGCCGCTATTCTGGCCACGACAAACTCCGGCTTCAGGAGATGCATGATAGGCGTTGGTTTGGGAGGTCGACAAGGCGGTAATCAATGGCGTCGCCGTTTGGCTTGGAGATTTGGGGAACGGACCTTCGATTTAACGAAACGGTAGTCAAAATAGAGTGGAGTCTATTCATGTTCCACATGCTGCTTAGATTCGAGATGTGTGTCCATGGAGGAAAAGTAGGCGACGTGTAAGATTGAGGATGACCAGTAGGCCATGATAATTGAGTTTGAATCATCAAATGGTGCTATTTCTTTCGTTTGCTGTATCTATTGTAATCTATTGTTCCAGTTGACCCCAAAACTTCCAGTTTGGGAATGTTCAACTCCAGGCAACCCATGACATCAATCACGTGATATCGAACTCCCTTAACGCGACATGCTACGCCTTGAACCTTCAACTCCAACATCGAAACACATCACAATCATCAAATCCTTCACAATGGCTAGCGACGCGCCCGAAAAGACAGAGCAGTCCCCCGCCGCGCAGAATGGCCCTGCGGATGCGGCGCCGCCCGCTCCTACGGTCCCAGAGTCACGACTCCCGTCGCGCAAGGATACCTCATTGCGAGAGTTCCTGAATAAGATGGATGACTATGCTCCCATTGTATGCACCCCGCGCTTCGCATCTCGACTCATCTAACGCTTTTTAGATCCCCGATGCAGTCACTCACTACTACATGACCAAGGCTGGTCTTCCTCCCCCTCCACAAACCGATCCCCGCCTGGCGCGACTGCTTGCCCTCGCCACCCAGAAGTTCATCGCCGACATCGCTGCCGACGCATATCAATACAGCCGAATCCGCGCATCGTCCAACACGAACAATCCTATGGGGTCACTCGGTGCCGCTGCCGGATTCCCTATCCCTGGCCAGCCGACCGGTCAGCCTGGAGCCAAGGACCAGAACAAGGGCGCACCGCTTGGTATCCAGCGACCAGGCTACGGGGGTGGTGGTCAGGGTGGCAGCCAGAACAGGACGGTCCTCACAATGGAGGATTTGGGCATGGCGGTTGGAGAGTACGGCGTAAACGTGAAGCGGAGCGAGTTTTACCGCTGAGTGTTGGTCTTCATTACAACTGAACGAGTGCATACGGTCAAGGTGTTTTTGGGTTCAGGCGTTTACGGAGGTTCAGGGTCTGTCAAAGATATCAGGCCAGTATAACATTTTGACTGGCCGCAATAGATTGCTTTCATGCGCGAATGGACATGTTCGTTGAATCATCGTGCTCAGTGATGTTACATGTAGTGTTTGTACATGGGTATACCCAGATTCCGGCTCTTGCTCATAAAGTCTACCTCTTGTCCCAAATGTTGGGCTTCCGCGTCCTGGAAATCCTGTAAGCCAAGGTCATCGTTCGAGATTATAGCACGTACGGTGAAAACTCGCCGAGCTTGTGTCCAACCATATCCTCAGTAATGGTCACCTCATGGTAGTCCTTGCCATTGTGAACCTCGAACTTGAGTCCAACAAAGTTGGGCAGAATCGTAGCAGATCGGGCCTGCGTTCGTACGGGAGGGACCTTGTCGCCGACGGACTTGGGCCAGACAATGGGAAGGCTATCAAACGTTAGAGGCTGGCAGTATTCGAGTCGATCGTGGACGGCTTACGGCACAAGGTGTGGGCCTGAGAGAAATTGTCAGTTATTAGAAACACGAGAAGAAAGCAATTGACTAACCCTTCCACACAGAGCGCTTAAGGAGAAACCGTGTCGCGTACATTGTCGCTAACACACCTTCGTCTTGGGAAATTTCAAGCCTCCCATCTCCAAAGCCTCGAAATGCGATCGGCTCCGCGGCAGGGGTGGTTGTTTTTCCGGGATGGTGGGCGGGTTGATCCGATGGCCCACGTGACCTCCCCTTTCGTGAACGGGATCTCGGCATCGGTTCATTAACCTGAGGGTCGAGATGATGTTCAACGGAGAAACGTCGCCCACCAACAGGACGAATATTGATGTTTCGACGATAGACCACCTGTTTAAGTGGTCATGCGACTTGTCTTGCGATTTTGATGCTTGTATTCAGGGCTCTTTTTAAGACGCTCTCATGATGAAGACCGTGTAGTTTTCAACCCCTTTGTGCTAGCCATGATCCAGGTAGGGAATTCAAAAATGCTTCTCGAGAGATTCAATTCAGATCTACATAGTATCTTGTATCTGCACATTACGCAACTTGACAATATCGAATCACATTCAATCCTTCTCCGATCTACCCGTGATGGAGGTTTATTGAAATATCAGGGGCCCTAGCTCCTGTTTCAGACAAACAAGAACAGAGCCACCTCCTCCGCAGTGGACGGGCTTCCGTAGCGGACGGGCTTTCGTTTTCCTTTCCGGGATTCTAGATGAAACCTTGCGCACATCGGCCGAGTCTACCAAGGCAGTGGGCGCACTGAGGAGCCATCATGGCTTGTGGGTTGACGATCCCCTTGTCATATCCCACCGCAATGAATCTGCTGCCGCGGCCGCATCGTGGCGTCAGTAGCAGAAGAAATGGCCTTGTTATTAGAAGTATATATACTCGCCTTGGCTCCCAAGTAGTTTTCTGGCTCTGCATGGCTCGTTGATCGATCATCCGACACTCCTTTACAACAGAGAAACTAAAACCAAACAATGCGGTTCACTGATCTCCTTCTCGCAAGCGCTGGCGCTTCCCTTGCTTTCGCCGCTCCCTGCACCAAGCGAGCTGGAAAGTTCCTGTTCACCGGCTCCAATGAGGCCGGTGGTGAGTTTGGGGAGGGAAACCTCCCTGGAAAGCTCGGCACCGACTACATCTGGCCCGAGACAAGCTCTATCGATGTATGTTTCTCCAAGTCGTGGATGCGAATGCGTATTGACAGTTGTAGACGCTCATTAGCACCGGCATGAACACCTTCCGTGTGGGATTCCGCATGGAGAGAATTACTCCTGATGGCATCACGGGCTCTATTGATGAAGACTACTTCAAGGGCCTCCAGAGTGTTGTCAACCACATCACTGGCCAGTAAGTTCCACAATATCTATTTTTTTTTTTTTTTTTTTTTCAGATCAAGAACTAAGAAAACAGGGGCGCATATGCCGTTCTGGACCCTCACAACTACGGCCGCTTCGCCGGCAGCATCATCACGAACACAGACAACTTTGGTACCTGGTGGTCCAAGGTAGCCAAGCGCTTCGCTGATAACAAGCACGTCATCTTTGACACCAACAATGAGTACCACGACATGGACAACTCCCTCGTGGCCGAACTTAACCAGGCTGCCATCGACGCCATCCGTGGCGCCGGCGCAACCTCACAGTACATCTTTGTCGAGGGTAACTCCTGGACCGGCGCCTGGTCCTGGGTCTCTAGCGGCAACGGTGATGCCATGAAGGACCTCAAGGATCCTCAGGACAAGATCATCTACGAGATGCACCAGTACCTCGACGCAGACTCGTCTGGTACATCCGAGACGTGCGTCAGCACCACCATCGGCGTGGAGCGCATCAAGGCGGCTACGCAGTGGCTCAAGGACAACGGCAAGAAGGGTATCCTCGGCGAGACGGCTGGAGGCGCCAACGAGCAGTGCTACACGGCCGTGCAGGGCGAGCTCCAGCACCTCCTGGACAACTCGGATGTCTGGACGGGCTGGCTCTGGTGGGCTGCCGGACCCTGGTGGAACGACTACATGTTCAGCATGGAGGCACCGAGCGGAACTGGCTACACCAAGTTCTTGCCCAAGATTAAGCAGTTTATTGCTGCTTGAGGTGGTTGCTGCTGGTCGGCTGGGGGCGGATTCGATGTATATACTTTGTATCAACGTACATAGTTTCTTTGTGTTAAGTTGTTGTCTAAATTTCTTTCTAGCATCGGTGATATTCGCCATTGTTGATGTTTTGAAAAAGAAACAATTTGATTGCATTCGTCTTTGACAAGTCATTACACTCCCTACTACGTCTCTCAGTCTATGGGGGGCTTCCTCTTGTTGAGCGGCGACTCTCGTGCATGAATTAATGCATGACCTCATTTATAGATCAATAGGAAATCTGCCTAACAAAGAGATGAAGATGCATTCATGTGCCGGCTAACATGGCTTGCTCTTTGTTTAACATCCCTTACTGGGATTTAGCTGGATGCATTGAGCATTGAGAACCCTAAGTAATTCAAGATAGGCTTCTTTTTTCAACCCTAGCTCTTAAAGAATGTTATTTCAATGCAATTAATGTCACACTGTTAATGCCTAACGGCACTTTTCTCGTCTTGAACCAATTACATAAAAGACATATCTTGCTTCACATTTCGTGTAAGTGACACAGGGTAGGTAACTTAACCAACTGACAGGACACCAAGTGGGGATATCACGTGAATGCCGAGATTCTGGAGATGGCAACATGGTGGTGAGAGCCGGCTCCCCAGAGACCGGGGATTGTCCGACTGGAAAACATCAAATTTCTGGCATCCATTTCCATCGCCGTTGCAACCTCTTTTTGGCCGACTCTGCATGTGGCTCATGCGACGTTGATACTTCACAAAGAAGTCGAGTCTTTGACTTTGCTCGACCTGCGGCGGAACCACACCTTTCCGACCCTTTGTCTTTGAAGAAGCCACCTTCACACTTGGCGCCACGACCGACTTCAAACAGCGCAGCTGTAGCATCCTTACTGCTCCTTATACTCGACCTACGATCAACTTAATACCACCGAATACCCTTCCCCACCTCCAGCGATCAGATGCCCAGCGCAACCGCTTCAGGAGCCGATACAGGCGGTTCGGCCCGCTCTCGCGATCACAAGCAGGGGAATCAGGGACGAACCTATACGCCAGACCAGGAGGCAGCAGTTATCCGCATTAGGAGATGCGAAGCCACCGCCTTTTACGATATTTTGAACCTCGAGAGCGTCAAGTCGACATGTACAGAAGCAGAGATTAAAAAGGCATATCGGAGGCAGTCGCTTCTGACCCATCCTGACAAGAATGGACACCCTCATGCGGACGAGGCCTTCAAGATGGTCAGCAGAGCGTTTGGAATTCTGGGCGACAAGGAAAAGAAGGAAAAGTTTGATCGATTCGGTACCGATCCTGATAGTCGATTCGCAAGCGCCCAGGCCAACAACCCCTTCTTCTCGCAACGAGCCGGTGGTGGTATGAACAGAGGTGGCCCGATGTTCGATGATGACTTGACCCCTGAAGAGATGTTTGCTCGCTTCTTTGGTGGTGGAGGAGGGTTCGGTGGCGGTCCATTCGGAGGTGAGCAGATCAGTTTGAGTGCATGAACCATGCGCTAACATTGCAGCTTTCGATACAGGCCCGCAGTTTGTCTTCAACTTTGGCGGAGGCCCCGGTATTCGAGTTCATCAGTTTGGTGGAGCTAGGCCGAGGACGAGACCGCGCGAGGCCAACCAAGGCCGACAACCCGAAAACAACGGCATCCAGACCCTCCTGGGTCTACTACCTATTATCCTGTTCTTCATCCTCCCGGTCATCACCTCGCTCTTCTCCGGTGGCTCTTCCTCGTCATCCTCTGCTGGACCTCGTATGGTCTACGACAACCCCGCGCACCCCTACACTGAGGAGCGCAAGACGCCGAACCTGAACGTCCAGTACTACGTGAATCCCGACGAGATTGCCCAGTACAATGATGGAAAGCTCAATAAACTCGACCGAACAGCTGAGTTGAACCTCGTGCGACACTTGAAGGCAGAGTGTGAAAACGAGATTGTATACCGGCAGAGGTTGAGAGATGCCGCCCAGGGATGGTTCTACCAGGATCCCGAGAAGATGGAGTTGGCCGAGGCGTATACGATGCCGTCTTGCGAGCGACTTCACACGCTCGGGATCGGTCGATGAAGAAATTGTACAAGTCAAGCAGCGTTTAGGCGCGCCGGTGGATATTGTTATATGTTTCTTGTATCAGGCCTTTGCTTGGAGTTGGCGTTGTTGGCATTTCTGGGTCTGCATGGCGACGACGAAGTTGACGAGTTGGAATTGGCACGTAACGAGGGGCAATCGCACCCATGTAATCAAGACATTATTTGGTACGGGCTGTTGGGCCGGAAGACTGGAAAGACAGCGAAGTAGAGTATATCGCATGGGGTGATTCAATGGATTACTCGTTACTATTTGGGGCTGCCCACCAGTCATTTGAAATATTAGCTTGCCATTGGCGAGGAGTGTTGAGAGATTACAGCTCTGATGCTTTATACCAAGGTATTTGGAAGAGCTGCGGTTGGAATTCCACATCCAACGGTTATCGTTGAGATTGGAGAGTTTGGCTAGTCTCAACGTCTGTGGCATCTCAACAGGCCGTTGACTGCTCCAATAGAATTGGTGATTGGACTCTGTCGACCACCTATATTCGCTGTTCTATATCTATCATATCATACACAAGCGAGGATGAAGGTGGTTGGGCTATAGTCTGTTGATGGGTCAAAGGACGATCATCACATTAGAGGATGGAAGTGTCAAGCTTGAGGTGGGTGAATACACTGCCACGTATTTCTAAATGTGAATACGCCGAACAACCCAATATACAGCCCACGTTCCTACTATTATTTCAAGATTATTACCCATCTGGCATCTCAACTCGGATCTCGGATCACGACTTATCACGACACGCAAGGTTGAACGACACGCCCACGTCATCGCTGTGGCGGCCATGATGTGGCTGGCCAGCTGGGTCATTGGGTGGCGGGGCAAGCTCCAGGCAACCGGTCAACGGACGCGAAAGCTTACCCGACCTTTTCTTTTATCTCCTTGCTTGCGCGAAGGCATCCAACGCGTACCGGACCCACTTTTTCACGTAATTGACCCGGGTACGAGCGGGGTACGAGAGGTCCCTTGGAAATCAATTACAGCCAAAACACCATAGAAATCATTCTAAAGAGACTTATGACTTCCCCATCAATCCCTAGCCAGGCACTTAACGCCGCCGACCCTAGTAGCTACATCACAGAGGAAAACAGCCGCCGTGAGCAACCTAACGATTTCACCTGCAGACCCGTGTTCAGCCCGACCACACGCCGCGGCGGCTACTTCCTTCCTATGGAGATGCCCTCACGCGACCTAGCGGTTAAGCCACTGCCCCAGACGCCTCTAGAGCTTTTCTAGCTTTTCCTACCTTATTCCCTCGTCGAAAGCTGGGTCCGTTATACCAATTCCTGGGTTCAAAGCTTGCTCTAAAGCCGTCACTTAGGCCCGGCAAGCCGGCTGCGAGGCTGGTATAAGACCTCTATTGCAGAGGTATACATATAGCTTACCATCCTAATTTACATAGGAATTCACAAGGAATCTACGGTTCACCGCCATTAGGAGACTTCCTCGCTAGGGCATTAAGGCGCCGACCATAGTATACATAAATACCTTACATACGACCGCTTCCAGCTTCTTCAATAGCACATACGAGTCTTTAACCCCTTTAACATAGCTAATACATAGCTTCTAAAGGTATTCCAAGCCGTGGATAACTAGTCTGAGCATATATAGCGTATATCTATTGATCTATGGGCCCCGGGCATAAATATCGCTGTGGATAAGTATATAACCCGCTTCACAGGGAGGTCATATGAGATAACGAAGGTCCCTAATAAACCTACGCCCCTTGGCTTTAAGTCTTAGGTTGTGGCCTAAAAAGGCTTCTTCCTGCGGTGGATTTGGCACTAGCCGAAGAAGAGATATGGACCAATTAGTCTTCAGAAGAAGCCACGCCGGCACCTAAGGAAGAAGAGCTAGTTTCCCAGTTAACTACATAGTTAGAGACGAAGAGATCTATATACGCCTCTTAACCCGACTCAGAGCGTAGTTATTGCCCTAGTTAATAAGCTACCAAAAGCCAGATATCACGTCTTTATCGATAACCTCTTCTTATCTACGAATCTCTTCACACATCTTCGCCGGCTAGGCCACGGGGCCATAGGCATGGCCCGGCGCAACTATGGCATATTTAAGCCCTTCGTACAGCTCAAAGCTGATGATACTGCCGGCTATAACCTTCTATAGTTTAGCGAGCTTCGAATAGCCCTAATAGTTGATCATAAGGTAAGATCATAAGATAAATTTACCTATGATTCCCTTACTAATTTATCCCTTGGCTTAGCAGGTTAACTAAATCGCGTAGAAGGATAATGCCCTTATGCTCTTCCTGACTTCTATGTTCAAGGGAGACGAGCTTATCAAGCGGAAGAGGAAGAGGCCGAATATAATAGAAGCTCGTGCACGGCCAATATAGCGTTTCTTCGGTGAGGAAGCTATGAAGGAATTCGAGATTCCTTCTTTTGCTGCTACTTATTATGACGTTCGGGGGAAATAGACGTTCGGGGTATTTCCCAAGGGATAAACCGTGTCGTACTGGGTTTATGTTGGCAGAGAGTGCTGGGCGTAGTCTAAGCAAAGGGGTATAAGTCACGTCTAGTAATATACTCAAAGGTATTAAGTATAACTAAGTTATATTAATAGCTAAGGTAGCTAGTATATAAGAGAGTGCTAATAAATGTATTCTATATACTTAGGTCCTATGCTAGGACTGATATTCCTAGACGTCGGTCTAGGGTAAGACTATTATTTATAGAGTTTGGTCCTAGGACTATAGGGAGCGAAGTTTAGTCCTTTCGGTCCCTTAGCTTAATTATACGATTCTGCCATCCTTCCCCGCCTAGGTCATATCATAGTCATAACATAAGGCTCCCCCTCTATTAGGCTTATCCTTAAGACTATTTCTATAGCTAAGCGTATTAGGTAAGTAACTTATATCTATAAAATTTCTTTTTCCTACTAATATAATATTAGGTCGAGTTTCTAAGTATACTTCTTCCTGTAAGCTTTTAGAAGTATAAAGTCTTTTAGTATATATTAACGCTTTTAGATCCGAAATTATACCCTATACTTAGTATTTCTATTAGGGTCTTTCTTATAAAATAATATCTAATTATTCTAACTATTATTCTAATTATATAAACGCGAAGGTTATAT
>JAPFTB010000237.1:0-204006 GCA_030779245.1 Fusarium sp. MBC 438 | reverse complement strand
AATAGGCCGGGCTATAGGCCCCCTCAAGTAGTCATTATGGATCATCAATGTCAGGAACTTGAATATCAAATGGAAACAGCCGAGCCAAGCCGGGTGATCGTCGAGTCGGAGTGAAATTGATCCGATAAATATCTGAATCTGGAGTCAAACTGCGAACCTGCCCCATTTGGCAGGTCACCCAGTAAGGTTCACTAGTATCGGCCGAGTAGTGGAAAAAACGGCGCCAAGTGTATCCCCGTGTTCGGTAGAGGAAAAAGGGGTAGTGATATTCCTTCAATGTAACACTCCTGTTTTTATTGGAGCGCAACAGGGTTTTGAAGCAAATTTTCATCTCCGGGCGATTATCAATCAGGCAAATCAGGATAATCTAATCAGATGATCACTTCAATTGCCTCATCTCACAAAACAACAAGGAACACACCCCGCCCCCACGAACAATGACGGACTTGATGGAAAGTACCGAGGGCAATGAGGTAATATGGATGGATGGATACATGGAAAATACTTGGAGGCAAGTATACGACGGGTACCTCGATTGTTCCACTGTGTGACCGATCGCGGCACTTGCTCGGTACTGTTTGAATATGTAGTGGGCGTAATACACCAAAGAGTAGAATTTTTCAATGATTATGCACTCTCTAGATAGTTGCAAGATCAACAGCAACATGAACGACATGGCATCCAAGCCCCAGCCACCAATCACGCGGCTCCGCCCACTGCACTCTCTTCAGCAGCTGGGTACCCTACACTCAGAAACGTCTGGAGATGAGCCTCAACTACTGCATTGGACAAGTTCTCTCGAGACAATTCCTGACGAGCAGACATCCGTGAAAGCCTTTGTTGAGCTTGTCTCACGGATAGTGGTGCTTGATGAAGATGAGCAATACTGCATTCAAGATTTTACACGCGGCGGGTTCATCTTGGCCCGCTTCAGCCATGATGGGAGCCAAAATTTCGAGTTCATTGAATACGCTGATGTCAATGACATCCCGACTGACTTTTCGATTGGCCATGGAAAGGTGCGTTAGTTCAAAGGATGTTGGTAGTTTGTTGTTAACACTCAGGTTAGGCCTTGCAGCTACACACAGATGCAGAATCCGGACAGTTAAGGTTGACTGCACACGCCAATGTCATACCTGAAGTGGCTCTTGAGGCCCTGGGCAAACTTTTCGAAGACTTGATTCTTGGCCTAAAAGGAGACTGGACACAGCCTTCTGTGCTCAACTTTCCACCCAAGTCCAGACCACTTCCCTTGTCTCATGAAGAGCCAGATGGGCCGGCTTTACTTCACCAGTGGTTCGAGCAGCGTGCTGCAGAACATCCTGATAGGACGGCCTTGGACTTTCTCGTCAGCCTTGAAAGTGGCAAGAGAATCCAGTATACCTATCAGCAGGTTGACAACGCTGCCAACGCGCTAGCGGTGCATTTGATTGCTCAGTCACAAACATCTGCCAAGACAGTTGCCGTCCTTATAGGACCCTGCCCGGAGCTGTACATCAGCTATTTAGCTGTTCTCAAGGCTGGAATGGCCTTCTGTCCCATTCCTGTGGACGCCCCTGAAGAGAGAAAGGCGGCTCTGCTGGAGGATCTGAAACCAGCCACAGTTCTGAGTACGTCGGCGCACTCAGTGTCTGCTAGCATCAACACGATCAACGTGACTCCATACCTCGCAGCATGCGATACTATTTCGGAAAGACAGCCATCCCCGTCCATCAAGGAGACAGATGCTGCCTACATCCTATATACTTCGGGAACTACTGGCAAGCCGAAAGGTGTGGTTGTCAGCCACATCTCGGCAGCATGCACCATCTCTGCCCTGAGCGCTCACTACGGGTTTCCCTCCCCGGGATCACCAGAGCCCATCAGATGGTTCCAGGGCGCGGCTCCTACCTTTGATATTTCCCTCTTCGAGACATTTTGGACACTCAGCTCAGGCTCAACACTCTGCTGTGCCCCGCGAGAGTCTACTCTACAGGACATCGACAAGACGGTCACAACTCTCGAGGCAGACATCACTAACATCACCCCTTCTTTTGCCAACTTGTTGGACCCAGCGTCGCTTCAAGGTCTCATGGTCGGCGGCGAGACTCTGAACGCACGCCTACTACAAGACTTTGCGGTCAACAATCCAACTGAAAAGCATGTCTCTAAGCCCCGTGGCATTTACAACGGATACGGGCCTACAGAGACGGCCATCTACTCCATTGCCCAGGCCCATGTCCCGGCAGACCAGCGAGGCTCGGTTCTAGGAACGCCCCTGGCAACGTGCGGCACCCTCATCGTCGACGAGCAGTCGACAACCCTGAATCCTGTGCCCATGGGTGCGATAGGAGAACTTGCCATCACCGGCCCCCAAGTGAGCAGAGAGGGATACCTCAACCGCCCTGACGAGACAAGTCGTGCCTTTATCGACGACGAGAGATGGGGCAGAGCGTACAGAACTGGCGATCGAGCCAGAATCGTTTGGGACCCCAACGGCGAGCCGGTGGTTGAATTCCTGGGAAGAATCTCAGATGATCAAGTCAAGTTGAGTGGAAGACGCGTCGAGCTAGGCGAGATCGACAGCGTGCTGGCCAGCAGAGTCGAGGAGGTACGAGAAGTGCTATCTTGTGTCTGGAAACAAGAGACTTCTGGAACTGGCTCAGAAAAGGTTGTCAGCCTTGTCGTCTGTTCCGAGCTTGACTTCGAGCCTGTCCGCCAAAAGTGTCTTGAGGCTGCGGAACGATACCTTCCTGACTACATGAGGCCCTTCAAGCTTCTTCGAGTCGACGCCCTACCAAAGTCCGCATCTGGCAAGGCAGACCGCAAAGCTGCCTTGGCATATGTGCGAGAGACTCTGAAACCCGACCAAGTACCGCAACAGCCAGGGACTGCTGAACAAGAACCCCTGGCGGACCCTCAAGACGCGAAGTTGGAGCAAGAGATACTGGATATCGTGTCTGATATTCTCGGTGACGCTTCGGTCACCATCACGGCTACCACTCCGCTCGCTGATGCTGGCATGGACAGTCTCCATGCAATGAGGCTCTTGCGTGATATCAGGAAGAAATGGCCCAGCTCTGGATCTACAGAACAGCTGCAGCCATCTTTGGCGTCACTTCTTGACTCTGGAGCCAGCATTCGCTCCGTCTTCTTCCCCTCTCAGCGAGATGGAGATGGCTTGGCCAAGGTGGAGCGTCAACTTGCCGACTTCTCCTCAAGACACATGCCAGAAGCCCTCGAAAAGCTCAATATCGCTAACGAGGCCGATGTTGAGATGGTTCTTCCTGCAACATGCACGCAAAGTCAACTGGCTGTGAGCATGGCTATGGACAAACGCAGCTACATCAGCCATTCTGTTCTGAAGCTCAAGCCGGACACTTCAGCCGAGGCTTTGAAACGAGCTGTCGACACGGTGATGACGGAACAGGCCATCTATAGATGTGCCATGCTTCCGTGCGACGATTCGCTGTCGCCTTTTGCTCAAGTCATCTTATCACCTGAGGCATGGCGCCGATTGGACAACAACTCGGACTGGATTGTACACAGAAGAGAAAGTGTTGGCGATATCAAGACCTGGCTCGACTTGGCTGAGGAGAATATTTCTCTCGATTCTCAACGACTGTACCACGCACAAATAATTGAGCCTGAGTCTGGTGCTGGCCTCCTGATCGTCAGCATTGCCCACTGCATCTGCGACGGCGCATCACTCGAGGCCCTCATGGGTGACATCGCCCGGCGGCACGCTGGCTTGGAGCCTCTCCCGAGGCAGGGCGTCTACGAAGCTGTGTTAGATTGGGTGTCCAATGTCAATCCTGAGACGGATAACATGTGGCGAGAGTCGCTGAAGGACTGGGAAACCGAGAACTTTGACGCCTTGAGCGGCAACGGCACCAAATCATCAGACTCCGAGCATGGGATGGTTCAACACGCCAGCGATCTCTCGTGGCAAACTTTGGAAGACAAGAGCAGGACTTTGGGCACGTCTCCTCTGTCAATTCTCCAAGCCTCCTGGTCTTTGCTCTTGCAACTGTTCTCCGAGGCAGACACAGGAGATGTCGTCTTTGGTAGTGTCATATCAAGCTCTCACCTGCCTGGCCATGCACCCACCTTTTCTGTGGTTCCCTGCCGTGTGGCCCTTCCCGAGACGCAGTCCATCAGCGAACTTTTCAGAAACCTTGCATCTTCCTCGAGGCTAGCGCAGAGTCACCGACACACATCGTTTGGCATCTTCAAGACGCTGCCGTATAGCACTGTCTTGGCCTTGCAAGCATACCCTCAATCTGATCATGAGGTAGTCCCTGCCCCTTGGACAGAGGTCCAGAATCCAGCCATCCGTTACGACTTTGCCATGTTTGCTGAGGTCTTGCCTCTATCTCAGGGCAATGTCGACAACATGACGTTCAAGCTCACATACCGCGGAGATGCTCTCTCAGCGCCCTCAGCGACGTGCATCGTGAGGCAGTTTGCTGCACTTACCGAAACCATGCTTGCTTCCCTCCCAGAGGACATGGTTCAGAAACTGCCGGCACGTCTTCCCAGGAGCTTGCTCTCTGCGGAAGGGACAGTCCCGAAGGCAAAGCCAGAAGGGGTCATCGATCGAGCAGAGCTATTACACTCTCAATTCGAAGACCAAGCCGTCTCAACCCCTAACCGTTTGGCCTTGAGCTTCCAGACGTCCCTGGACTCGCCTCCAATCGAGCTGAGCTATGCAGAGCTAGACGCTAGAGCTAATGGCTTGGCAAATATCTTGCGAGAGGAAGACATTGACATCATACCCATTTGTATGCAGAGGAGCGTGGAACTCTACGTCGCCATCTTGGCCATCTTGAAGGCTGGCTCAGCCTGGTGCCCAATTGACGATACGTCCCCTGTGCAGAGGAGGACTTCGCTGATCGCTCGCACTCAGAGCAAGGTACTGCTCACAACCACTGAATCATTGAATTTGGTCCAGCCTTGCCTCGAGCACGAAAGTCTTGAAGGTATGCGTGTCATTCTTCTCGACCAGTACGCCCATCACAAGTCCTCAACAAGAGCTGAGCCACGCCGCAGCGTCATGTCTTCAGGCGCCCTCAGCGGCAAAGATTTGGCCTATCTTCTGTGGACATCAGGCACCACTGGCGAACCAAAGGGAGTCATGATTCAGCATTCCGCTGCGGCAGAAGCCATGCGCGACCTGCAAGTCCAAGTTGAGCATGACGACAAGGCTGAGCAAGTACGCACGCTGCAATTCTGCGCCTACAGCTTCGACGTCTTTGTGCAGGATCTCTTCTATACATGGGGTCTGGCAGGCAGCGTCATCAGTGGCACAAGGGAACTGATGCTTGGCACTTTCGTCGATTTCATCTGGAAGTCACGTCCAACTCATGCTCATCTCACCCCGTCTTTTGGTGCGAGCATCGACGTTGAAGAGATCAGAGGATCGACTCTACAATACGTCACCTTCATTGGTGAGAAGCTTACAGAAGACGTCGCCGAGGCATGGGCGGCTCCTGGTATCACCACTCGGGCGTACAATACCTACGGCCCGGCCGAAAACGCTGTTGTTTCTACTCTGCGACGCTTCTACGGCAGGAGCAGGGACCAGGCCAAGGCTGCCAATGTTGGCTTTCCGCTCACAAAGTGCACGGCCTATGTCGTGCGCGAGGTCGACAACCGCTGGGAGCTCGTCCCACGATACGGAGTCGGCGAGTTAGCTCTGGGTGGCGCGCAGGTCGCAAAGGGCTATTTAGCAAACGAAGCCAAAACGACCAAGGCCTTTATCCAGGGAGGTCCTGGCATTGAAGAGCGCATCTACCTCACGGGAGACATGGTGCGTCTCAACGACCATGGCTTCGAGTTTCTTGGAAGAAACGATGACTTGATCAAGATCACTGGCGTCCGCATTGAGCTGAGTGAGATCAGCGCTGCCTGTGCGAGTGTGAAAGACGAGGAGGCGGCTGTTGAGCACGTTGAGACACTGTATCTCCCTCGTCCAGGCGACAACAGCAATAATAAAGTTGTGGTCACCTTTGTCTCTGTCAAGAAAGCTGCTGTCGACACAAACAGCATCATGACACAGGTCTTCCAGCGGGCTAGAGATATGTTGCCTGCGTACATGGTACCCGGACACGTCGTGGTACTCGAAACCACGATGCCGAGGACAGCCTCCAACAAAGTCGACCGCAAGGCTCTGCAAAAGATCTACGAGGAGGCAGACCCAAGTACTTTGGTTGCAAGAGACGGCTCTGCCGAATCTGATGGCCAGCAGAAGAAGCTGCAATGGACCGAGTCGCAACTCTCTGTTCTCCACATCATCGCCGACCATTTCCAGGTGGCCGCGGAATCATTGGCTCCAGATGATAGCTTGGCCTCATTGGGTTTCAGCTCTCTGCAAGTCACCAAGCTAGCGTGGTCCCTGAGACGGCAGCTGAACCGTATGATCGGTGTTCTGGATCTAATGCGGTGCCGATATCTCGGCGAATTGGTCGATGTCGTTGTCGGCGAGCAACCGGATCAGCTGGAGCAGCCCAACGGCGTGGCGTCACCGGAAGCTCCCTCCTGGATAGCTTCTATCAAGGACAAGTTGATCAGCAATCTCCGCGGGGATATGCGACCTCAAGACACGCTGTACATCCTACCTGCAACTCCAGTGCAGGAATCACTCATCGTGGAGACCATGCTCGAACCCAAGGCGTACTGGGCCCATCGAGTGTTTGACTTGAGCCACCTAGGTGACATTGATGGCGGTCGATTGAAGAGTGCATGGACCGAAGCTGCCCGGCGATTCGACATTCTTCGAACCATATTCCTTCCTATCACACAGCTCAGCACAGAAGGCAACAGCAATGTCGTCGCGTGGTCTTCTCAACTCAGTCTCCAGTCCACGATCTTGCAGATTGTTCGTCGCGACGCAACGGTGGGCTGGACCTGGCTATCCAAGGACAAATACCAGGATCTAGCCAGCTGGGCTGAGAAACTGCAGATGGACCTCACGCCGACAAGAACAACACAGCCCCCTTGGTCTGTCACATTCGCCGAAAGCAGTGGCAAGTTGATGCTGAGCATGCATCATGCGCTCTACGATGCTGTGGCGTCAGAGATCCTCCTCGACACTGTCGCGAAGCTCTACGAGGAGCAAGTCCAGGACAGCTCATACGGCGTCTTGCAACTCGACAGGGGCATGGAATTAGGTCTTCTGCCAACCGCCTCTCAGCGGAACGAGGCTTCTGCATTGTGGAACAGCCATCTAGCTGACCTCAGAGAGTCGGTTGGTGCCTTGAACGCTCCGTTCCCCGACCTGACGCAATCCCGACAGAAGCAGGCGCAGAGAATCCTCAGCTCCAAGAGGGAGATCCCTCATGCATTTACATCTGCCTCACCCGCCCTTCCGACGCTGCTTCAATCTGCATTCGGATGTATTCTTGCCTCTTACTTGGAGCTGAAGGCCGTCATGTTTGGCCAGGTCGTGTCCCAGAGGATCCTACACCCAGACCTCGCCCGCGTCATGGGCCCTGCTATGGCCACCATCCCCGTCGTGGTTCGAGGCAACGCCTCCTCAGCCGAGGAGCTCTGGAATGAGATGAACGGTGACTCGTCCAAGCTCTTCCAGAGCGCGCATGCCCTGCATCCCGTGGACATCAAGAAGATGCTCAACGAGAGCAGCGGGAGTAGCAATGCCCCGTTCCCAGGCCTCTTTGTATACCACCCGGCCACTGGGGCCAGCGCCGATCAGACCATGTTCCGAGAGGAAGGACAGGCTCTGTCGCTCAACGTGGAACACCCTCTTGCCTTGAACATCTTCGAGGCAGATGGGACCATCGAACTCACTGGCGACGGGCGTAGCATCTCGCAGGCACAGCTTGATCTCATGATGAGCCAGATCATTGGCCAGGCCCAAGCTATGCTGGAGTCACCCCAACTCCCTCTCGAGGAACTCCAAAATAAAATGGATCGCAGCCTCATTTCCATCAGTGGGCAAGCTGCTTCTGGCCATGTCAACTCGGCCAACCCAGCTGAGAGACTATCTCTGCATGCATCTGAGCATCCTGAATGGATCGCAGCCGAAGAGGTCATTTTCAAAGAGGAGGATGAGGATGAGGATGAGATCGTGACCAAAACCATCACCTACGCCCAGCTAGACACTCTCACCAACGCCATCGCCTCCAAGCTCGCATCTCATGAAGCCCGTCTTCAGCCCGACGACGTTGTTGCTCTGTACATGAGCAGGGACCTCAAATCGCTTGCAGCAACACTGGCCATCTTCAGGGCTGGCTACATCTATCTCCCCGTTGATGAAGAGTTGCCTTTGGAAAGGAAGAGGCTCCTCATTCGTGACGCTAACGCAAAACTCATCGTTACCACGGAGGAACTGGTCGGTGGCCTGGACTTGAACCTCAACAGCGACCCAGCTGCGTTACAGATCCCAGACCTCGAAGAGTTGCTGTCTTGGCCCATTTCTCAGGGACAGGTTGAACAACCCGGCCATGGTGGCTACCTTCTCTACACATCAGGCTCCACTGGCCGTCCAAAGGGTGTTCGCGTTTCCAACAACAGCCTTTGTCACTTCATTGCCTCTTTCAGCGCCCGGTTGATCGAGTCATCACCCAGCACGGCCACCCTCGGGGGCGCGGGCAAGTATCTCAACCTCACGTCTCGAGCTTTCGATCCCCACCTGACGCAACTCTTTGTGCCCTGGCACCTGGGCTACCGTGTCGTCATTGGCAAAGACCGTACGGCCATGATCGGTAGTATGAAAGAGGTCATCAACCAGCTGGGAATCACGCACTTCGGTTCTGTGCCCTCTGTCTTGACTCAGTTAGGACTGCGACCTGAACAGGTGCCCTCAGTCAAGGTGGTGACGACTGGCGGAGAAAAGGCTTCAAGCGAGCTACTTGACTTGTGGTCGAGTCACAAAGAGGGACATCAACAGGAACCTGTTCTCTTCAACTTCTACGGACCAACCGAAGTCACCATCGGCTGCTTGGGCCACGCTGTGAACCCCGACTCTAACGCCCGCAATCTCGGACTTCCACTCCAAGGCCTCGAAGCTCTGCTCTTGTGTCCTGACACTGGGGACAGACCGGTCATTGCCAAGAGAGGACAACCGGGCGAACTCTGCATCGCCGGCCCGCAGGTCGCCATGGGCTATTTGGATAGACCTGTCGAGAATGCCAAGAGCTTCCAGACCACCACGCTACTAGGTGGTGGTGAGAAGAGAATGTACAGAACAGGCGACATGATGAGGATGATGTACGACGGTACCCTTGAGTTCCTGGGTAGAGCGGACCAGCAGGCCAAGATCCGTGGTCAAAGGCTCGAACTTGACGAGGTCGTCTCTTTCCTGAAGCAAGCTGCTGCAGGCGAAGGCGATCTTGACTTTGCCACTACCGTGGCTGGCAATGGTACCGACAGCTCACAGCAGCTGTTGGCTTTCGTGGCTAGGAAGGCGACAAGTCTCCTGAAGGGGGAGATTGAGGCCGAGGTCGAGCCCTTGAGAAACCAGAGCCGAGCGATGACTGCGCTTCTGGAGAAGATTCAGCAGAAGTGCGAGTCTGGGCTCCCAGCCTTCATGGTGCCCGCGATGCACTGGGTCTCGAGGATCCCGTATTTGGCAGCCTCGGGCAAGGTCGACACCAAGCAGCTGGCCAAGTTGGCAACCGACATCCTCAATTTCCAAGACGAGCCTGCATCTACATACTCTAAGGGCACTCTGAGTCCTAGAGAGTCGGTCGTCGTGGCTGCCGTGGAGGAGGCTGTGGGCGTCAGTGTAAAGGCTACAGCGACGAGCAGCATCCATCGCCTGGGCATTGACAGTCTCTCAGCTGTTCATCTGTTGTCTCTTCTGAGAGGTCGAGGCTTCCCCAACCTCAAGATGGCAGAGATTCTGTCATATTCATGTACAGTGGGATCCCTCGCTCGATTGGCTGATCAAGACTTGAGCATCACACTGGCGACGACAAACTCGCCGCAGGATGTCAACACGGCCAGGACGGTGGAACTTGGCCCAATTCCTGTCGGCCTTAGTACTGAAGAGATCGAAGCCGTCTTGCCATGCTTGCCTCTGCAATCTGCCCTTGTCGCCCGGTCTTTGGTCTGGCTGAGCTCCAACAGTGTGGGCGATGAGGACAAGGATGTCCCGTACGTGGCACAGTTCCACTACCGTCTCTCCCGCGGCACGGACATCGCTAGGTGGAAAGAGGCAGCCGAGCAAGCCGTGGTATCCGAAGCCATGCTAAGAACATGCTTCGTTCAACGGGATGATGGTCGGATCTTGCAAGTTGTACTCAAATCACCTCCTTCACCATTCAACGACGGCGAAGATCTAGCCGACATGGTGGCTCAGATGAATGGACGACCTCCAATCAGGCTACAAATTGGAGAAACAGATGATTCCGGCGAAACAATCGTCTCATTGAAGATTCACCATGCGTTGTTTGATGGTGTGGCTATCGACGTGCTTCGGAAGAGGCTGGAGCAGTGCTACAGCGGACAGGATGCCATCGGCAGCACAAGTCTCAATGCATTGACGAGCCTCTCTAATCATTGCAACCTCTCGGATGCACAGAAGGAAGCCACAAGACACTCATGGCAAGCAAGGCTACACGGTTTGCGACCGTGCCGCGTTGGGGCCGACAACAACAACAGTGGTGCCATGGCTCGTTCAACTCTACGTCTTGGCTACACAGTTTCTCAGCTCAAGACCAAGCTACAGTCTCAAGCGACTGACATGCCCGTTTCAGTCTCTTCCGTCTTCCAGTTAGCGACTGCCCTCTGTCTAGCTCAGGTTACTCAACAAACATCCATCATCTACGGTTTCGTCTTGTCACTGCGGCCTCTCCTCGACCATGTCGCCCCAGGCGTGGAGAGTTTTGTCGGTCCGTGCCTCAACACTTTGATCCAGACTCTCAGTCTCGAAGGGAACGAGACACTACCTGCGATCACCAGGAGAGTTCACGAGGCACACTTTGACGCCTGCCAGGACGCCATGCCGCTTGTCGCCGTGGAGTTGGTACAGCGCTGGTCTGGATCTGAGGATAAGCTGTTCGACAGTTTGCTCAGCATCAATGTTGTCCCTGAGCAGGAGGTGAAGCTTGAGCCAGGACAGATGAGTCTTGTGCATACTCAGAGCAAGAGTGATCTGGCATTGGCCATTGACGTCGATCTGCATGCCGATGGCAGTATCAGCTTGACGCTTTCCTCGGGCGGTGCGCTCACAGAGTCACAATTAGATGGCATTAGCCAGTTGTTCGAGAAGATCGTGGGCAGCTCTACCGACGAGAATGCAAGAGTCGAGGACTTTGTCTCGGTGCAACATGAGGCAAACCCGTCTGCTCCCATTTCTTACGAGTCACCCGCCACAGTTGTGTCAGAGCCAGTTTTGACAGACAAAGGCTATGAAGAGTCCTTGGCCTGCGTGAAGAGAATCGCCGGTCATCTCTTGCATCTGAACGCGGCAGACATATCAGACAAGACCTCGCTGTATCAGATTGGGCTGGACTCCATCACCATCCTTCCATTCGTCAAGCTCGTTAACCGGGAAGAGAAGATCAAGCTCTCTCCTGATGCAGTCATCAAGGCTCGAACCATCCAAGGCACTGCAAGGCTTGCCCAACAAGCAAAGGCTGAGGTCATCCGCCCCAGTGAGAAGCAAGACACACAAGACGGACCCAACAATAACAGCGATGTCAACGAGCAAGACGTGTACGACAGGACTCTACAGCGACTAGCCAAGGATCTCATGTTCGTAGCGACGCCCCTTCAGGAGGGCATGCTCAGCGCATCATTGGCCATCGAGGACAAGGCTTACACTTACGTCCATACTATTCAACTCTCCGAGCGCGCCCTCATTGCGGATACTCCCAGCCTAGACAACTTCTTCGCCGCATTCAATGATACGGTGCATGCCTGCGAGATTCTGAGGACGCGCTTCCTATTCACGGAAGACGACGAGGCGCCATGGGTTGGTATCGTGTCCCCCACCGAACAGAGCGATCTTGTCAGTTGCGAGGTAGTCAAGACCGGCAGAGTGCAGCTGAGGATTCACCATGCCCTATATGACGCAACTTCGATCCAGGCTTTGTGGCGTATCCTGGGCGAGAACTATCGCAGGCGACTCCAGGGACATGATCAAGACGGTACACTGCATTTGTTCAGGCCCTTTGCAAAGACGGTCGCCACTGCTCAGCGAGCCTCGACCGCCTTCTGGACCAACCTGATTCAAGACTACCAATACACGCCACTTGATTTCCCCGAGGACTCACTCCAGGCGTCATCCGCGTTCCATTTTACGCTGGGCGAGCAGAATCTGTCACTTCTACAGACAAGATGCAGGGAACTCAGCGTCACGGTCAAGGCGGCGCTTCAGCTGGCCTGGGCCAAGGTACTTTGCGAGTCCCTGTATCAACAGGGAGATGTCGTCTATGGAGAGGTCATCACTACTGGTGGCGGTTTCGCTGACGATGCCATCCTTGGGCCCAGCATCAACACAGTGCCCATGAGGGTCAACCTAGCAGACCAAGGGAACGCCGTCGGCGTTGCAGAGGCATTGGTTCGAGTTCAAAGGCTGAACGACGAGGTGAAGGGCGACAACTCTATGGCCTCTCTCAGAAAGCTCCAGACACTATGGAGGTATTCAAGCCAAGATGCTCCTACGAGCCTCTTCCAGAGTCTATTCGTGTTTGATGGTGTTGTGGGATCTGCAGAAACCGACAGCGACGAACCGTTGTTCAAGCCTGCTCAAACCCAAGAAGAGGACAACGGACCTGCCTATGACGAATATCCTCTCATCGCCAGCTTCAATATCAAGAACAGCGCCCTTCGTGGTAAGCTGAGAGCCAAGATGTCACCAGAGGAAGTGAGAGTCTTAGGAAGTCGGCTCGAGGCTGCGGTGAGATACATCATTGCAGGTGAGCCAGAGAGGCTGGTGCTGGACATGGGCCTCGTGAAGGAGCACGCTAAGAAAGATCCTGTCCCAAATAGAAGCAGTCTGAGCGACAAAGTTGATCTGAACGGTCTGGCTCCGACTGCGGATTCGATTCTAGAGTTGGTCAAGAAGGTGCTCGACATAAGATGTCAAGGCAAACGCATCGACTACGATACGAATCTGGTCAATGTTGGTCTTGACTCAATCTTGGCCATTCGCCTGTCAAAGCTCCTAAAGAAGAGAATGGGAATCGTCGTGAGCGTCTTCGACATCATCAAAGGCGCCAGCGTCCGCGACATGGCCAAGAGAATGACCTCAACGCCAAAGGTCGCGGCACAGAAACCGAAACCGCAGCCGTTGGCCCAGGAGGAAGGTCAAAAGGAGTTGGTTGCAAAGCAGCTCGGGCTTACAAAAGAGCACATCAAGTCCGTCCTGCCGGCCCTCGCAGGGCAGCGTGCGCACTTGGAGCAGTGGCTGCACAACGGCAAGAGATTCTTTGAGGCTCCTTGGGTATACCGGGTTGATGACTCCATTGATGCACAGAGAGTTGCAGACTGCTGGTCTGAGCTTTGTCGAGTCCACGAGATTCTCCGGACGACATTCGTCTGGACAGGCAAAGACTTGGTCCAAGTTATTCTGAGTGAGCAGGAGGGACGGGGCTTGACAACACTCAAGGACTTGTCGAAGCCTATACAAGCCTTTATCGAAGAGCACGTTGGCGAGGAAAATGGCAGGCCGTCAGACTTCAGACAGCCTCCTGCTCGCCTCTCGTTCCTGGAGGCTTCAGACGGAAAGGCAGTTGTGTTGCGGTTGCATCACGCTCTATACGACGCATGGAGTATCAAGATGATTGAGAAGGACTTGAATGACCTCTTGGATGTTGGCAAGGTGCTGCAAACTCGTCTGTCTCTCTGGGACGCGGTTGGTCAAATCAGAGACATCAGACAACCTGATGCTGAAGACGCATACTGGAGAAATCACCTCTCACACACTCAGGACACTGTCCTCGCCAGCGACACATCAGAATCGGAACAGAAGTTGCCTCTCGGCCGACACTTCAAAGCCAGCTATCCCGATGTCATTCCCAGGAACGCCATCAAGCGCAATGCACGCACGTCAGCCGCCATCGTTCTCGCCTATGCAAAAGCACTGGGACATCTCACAGAGCGCTCCCATCCCACTTTCGGCCTGAATCATGCTTCGCGATCTCTTTCTTCCGCAGACGGGATGCAAACTCTTGACTTGACTGCCGCGAGCGCGCCGACTCTGTCCATTACGCCGTGTTGCGTGGACCTGGAGTCCGAGAACCCGCTAGACTCTGTGCAGGATTATTTGGCGCAGCTCGCCAAGTTTGCACAGGCAGACGGTGTGCGGAGGTTTTGCCCCAAATTCAACTCGTACCTCAACATCATCTACGCAGGAGAAAACGCAAAAAATGGGCAAGAAAGCCAGGCACTCAGGAGGTTCAGGCTCAGCGAACCTCTAGCTTCGGATTACTTCACTATCATGGAGCCGTCGTTATCCACTGTCTCGACCATCGAGGGACTCGAGACGTCCCACCTACGGCCGCACCAGCTTTTCTTCACAGTCATTGTGGGTCAAGATCAAGATGTCAGGGTGTCAATAAGTGGCAGTGAGGTGGGAGACCGAGACATAGTTGCCAAGATGGTGTCGCATTTTGGATCTGAGTTGGCAGAGACGATTAAGGGTTGAAAGAGAGACTCGGGATGAGAATAAGGTGGGGGAGATATGACGGCGGTGGAAATGTAGGGTAGCACAAAACGCAGTGGGAACTAACAGAATGTGAAGGTTTGGTGTAAGTTGTACTGTTTATCAGGGGTTATAGGATTTATCATTGTTATTTTCTATACAATTCTCATAGGATTCAGGGAAGTGTTGCTTCATGTGATGACATCAACATGCATTGCTCTTCACTCAATTCCAACACATCCCCATCGCCCTAGTTGACGGGTCTGCCAAATTCTGGATCGTCTACTGCCAAGAACTGCAATGAGAGAGTGCATGAATGCCCCGGAGATAGGTATCTATCGGTATAGAAAGATATAGTTGCTCAGGATAGTAGGGACTCAAGAGGTCCTCCTACTCTGACTTGAAGGATCCAGCGTTGGCTTGACAGCTTGAAGTCTTGGAGTTTCCAACAACGCATTGCGTATGTGCTCCTCCATCAACATTACATGTCTCCACAAGGAATCTTTCCATTGGAAGCATGTTGGAATAGGTTGCCGCTAACTCAGATGCGACGCCTTGGGGCATATCGAGGCCAAGCGAATGAAGGCCCCGAAGCACCTCATGTGATATTCGAGTTCGCCGTGGTACGAGCCGTTCTGTGACGGGATCTGACGGAGGGGAGTTGAGGTATGAATGGTCGGGCTCCGAAGCCTTGGCTTGAGGGGAGGAGAAGGAGTTGAAATGGGACAGCATCGATGTCGTGGGCCTAATAGATGAAGGTTGTTAGAATAGGTAGGTGAAGAAGAAGAAGAAGCAATGGAACATAGTCTTGAGACTCCAGAGCAGCGGGGCCTGAGAGCCAAGAGGACAATGAAGGACGGGTAGTAAACGTGGGTTACGAACAAACTGGTGTTATTCGACATGGTTTTGCCCTTGACCTGGCGCCGACCTGTAGAATCAGTGGGGGGTACCATGCTTATGGCAAGTGGTATTCGATGAATTTGGTAGAAGGACTAAACAGGGGCTTGCAAGGGAATAGAGGTAGGAGAAGGAGTACGCTGAAAATTACGAAGATTGAAGAAGAGGCACGGGTTGTTATTTATGTTTTGAGATGGAACCGGGCATGGGATATTGGACAAACTGGTGAGCCCAAAGGCAGACCTACAAGGGGGCAGCCAAGACGCCGCCCGTGTAGGCGTGCAGCCTCATTTCTGTCCCTTGTGGATGAGCAAAGGCAAAATGCAGGTTTCGCATGAACCTAGTGGGAACGGAAAGTGGAAACGTCGCTTAATTTTTGGTTGATGGAACCTGCATTTTGCATTTGTTGGTAGCAAAATGCAGGTTTCATCTTGCAAATGGCACAAAGTAGTACTAGTCCTTCACAGCCCCAATCCAGAACCATCCAACTTTCACTACTGATACTCTGTGCAGAATTTTGCATTTTGCCTTTTGCCGAAGTCAACCCGTGGTAGAGGTGGGCTGGGCTTGATTCTGACTGGTCTTGTGCTGAAGGCGGTGGGAGTTTCACTCATCTGTTGGTTGGAACCCCTGTTCGGGGAGATGGGTAGCCTGGAGAACAGCTTTTAAGAGCATGGCCATCGCGCCCAGCCTGGCTTGGGCGAAAAGACCGAATCTGTTTATGTTTCTAGCGACGTGTTAAATTGCTCACTTACCCCCATTTCACATCAACCATTTCCCTTCGTATACACGCGCGATGACGAAAAATTGGGAGCCCTTAAAGGATCAGATCAGGAAGCTTTATCTCACTGATGACAAACCACTTGATGAGGTCATGCGTCTGGTGAAGGGGCAGCACGGTTTCATTGCATCGTTCGTCCCCTTCTTGACAGCTATCCTTAAATACCTAACGCCTGGCAGTGAGCGGTCCTATCGAACCCAGCTGAAAAAATGGGGCTACACGAAATATAGCACTCAGGCCTTTCCCAAACCCAAAACGAGAACACGCCCGTCCAAGCGTTCTAGCCAACGCTCTCCAGTAGCGTTGGAAGACCCGTACCGGAGTTTCCAGGGAGAAGTTAGTTCGTCAAGTAACTTGCCAGCCTTCTCTGCCCTCGACAGTGGACGCAGCGACTTGTATTTCACGACATCTCAAATTTCATCTTCTGGGTTCCCTGCCTCTCAATTTGACGGGTTTGGCCAGGGAACTCATGCATCCGCCTCGTTTCTCACTGGCCGAAGTGCAGAAGATAACCAAGGAAGGATTCAGCTACACCGAGCTATACTCGATGATGAGATAGATCAAGTTGAATCGCTCCTTAACACTGGGGTTGCCGTGGATACTCAAGATCAAAATGGAAGAACACCTCTCCACCACGGACTCACCATTGGAAACCCGATTGTCGTCAAATGCATTCTTCGATTTGGGGCCGACGTAAACGCACAAGATAACCTGGGACGTGCTCCTTTACACCTCGCAGTTTCTAAGCATAGTCTCATCGGCACGCTCATAGACGAAGGCGCAGATGCAACCGTTCAGGATCATAATGGTGACACCCCGCTGCATCTTCTCATGTCTACTCGTCTTTCACGACATTCGATTCCTTGCTCGGCGATCGAGATATTGCTCAAGTCAGGGGCTGATCTTAACAAAGAAAACAACAACAAGGCAACCCCATTTCTGAATCTTCTTAATCGCCGATCTTACGACAAAGAAGTGTTTGAGGCTATCAATTGTTCCTTACAGGCGGGGGGCTCTGTAGACCAGACTCTGCCAGGCGGCAAAAAACCTTTGGAAGTTTTCCTCTCAAAGTCAGAAACTAAAGGTTTTAAGCGTCGGGGTGACATAGAAAGGCTCGAAAACACTATATTGAGATGCTTTCTTAAGAAAGGGGCGTCCCCTATAACACCTATGCCCTCTGGAGAGCCACTGGTCTCCGAATATCTCAGTAGTGGTAATGATCCTTGGAATTTTGACAACACTCTGGCCGAAGTAATGTTCAAGCACATCACTCCCGATGAAATTAGCAAGGTCGGAAACAAACTCCTTCTCAAGCTCATATCCAATCAAGGGGAGAGAACCGGAAGTGTTGGGGAACTGATCGGAACTCTTCTTCGGCATGGTGTAAGCCCTAATATCCAAGACCGCTTGGGAAAGTCTGCACTACTTCGTCTATTCCAGACCTGCAGATTTATTCCACAGGTTATCGCAAAGACACTTGGTCCCCTCCTCGAGAATGGAGCCGACCCCTGGCAACGGGACTTCGCCGGCACATGTGCGCTTTTCGAGGCAGCAGAGACGTCTACTAAAGAGAAAGAGAAATATGTGCGGATGATGCTCGAAGCAGATCTACGCAAATGGGAATCCAATGATACCCCTGAGGGTAGAGATCATGACGCCACAAACAGTGAACCTTGGAACGAATGGCAGCAGGCGGCACGAGCGGTGGACTGGGGCGAGTCCAAGGAGCTTGTCCTTCGCGAGCACAAGTTCCCTTCGAATAAGATAAAAATTGGGCTAAGACAATGCGCGCTTGGTGTTTTGGCAGCAAAGCATGTGCACCTGGCGAAGGATAAATTCCAAGGTGAAGCTGCGGAGAGGGAGCTTCGTCGACAGTACGTGGCGGGCATTATTCGCGACTGTCGAGATCGTGGGATTACTCTCGACACGAGCTGTATGGACTACTTGGTAGAACTTTGTTTGTGATGTCTAGGATACAAAGTGGTTGATAGTTGAGAGGCTCGTGGTTATTCACGGCGTTCTGGGTTCATGAAAGTCTTGTATTTTGAAAACGAATTATGCTCTTGGCTGCTTAGTCTAGCACCTTCCTGGATCCTATAAAGTATTTGTTCACCCCATCCTGCAGAACCTGTTGTTTTGGATTCAATTCTTAGCGGTATCTTGGGTAACTTAAATCTTGACAACCTCTATTCAACAAGCCCCCCTTCCTGTTTTGTATTTAGTTGTCGTCATCTTATGCAGTCAGGGCGTATGGGAGTGGGTGAGCGGCACTCGCCGCGTCAGACCTCTATTTAGCCAGAATGTTGGAATAAGCACTTAGCAAATTAGGCAAATCGAACCCGGATGACCTTACGCAGCTCTGGCGCGTCGTCTGAGACCAAAAACGTCGACCCCCCCGCACTTTTTCGACATTATTTCTCTAATTCTTTAGACATTATTGTACGCAAGGCTGTTGAAAAATGGCGACCGACACCACTCACGAACTTTCCCAAGGGATATCTCAAGGGCGTACAAGTCCTGTGCAGTTGGCGACGCCTATCGAGCAGCTCGAGGTCCAAGAGGCGGAGGATGTGCAGAATGAGATTGTCTATCCCAAAGGATGGAAGCTGTGGTCGACGATGGCCTCACTCTGCATCGCATGTTTTCTTAGCGGCCTGGTGAGTATTTGAGCCACTCTAACTATAATGGAACTTGTATTTGCGTAACCTCTTTCATTTGTTTTGCTAACGGGTCTTGCAGGACCTCACTATCGTCGCGGTTACGGTCCCAAGTCTCACCGATCAGTTTCAGACGATATCAGATATCGGATGGTACTCGGCTGCCTAGTAAGACTGCCCATCATCTTGACCAGAGAGATCCTAACGCAACCTCTAGTGGCATGACTATGAGCGCTTTTGTCTTTTTGTATGAACCATCTGCCTGTATATTGACGAAGGATCTAACTTGCCTCCAGTATCGGCCAGGTCTATACCCTCTTCTCCGTCAAACCCATATTCCTCATCGGCCTCGTGGTCTTTGAGATCGGGTCTCTCATCTGCACCCTCGCTCCGAGCTCCGCCGTCTTCATTTTCGGCCGCGCCATCAGTGGACTTGGTCGCGGTGCGATTAATGGTGGCCTCTTCAAGCTTTTACGCCACTGCTTTCCCCTTTCTCAGCAGGCTCTTATGCACAGCGTCGTTGGCGCATTCCAGAGCGCGGGTCTGGTTTCTGCGCCTACGATTGGAGGTGCCTTGATCGATGCTTTTTCATGGAGAGCATGCTTTGGCATCAATGTCCCACTTGGCGTCGCTTGTATCGTTTTGACGGCTGTTGGAATCCATGATCCTGCTGGCAACCAAAACGAGGGCCTAAGTCTAAAGCAAAAGCTCAAGAAGATCAACCTCATGGGAACGATCCTCATTGTACCCGCCATCACCTGTCTTCTGATGGCCCTGCAATGGGGAGGATCAAAGTACGGCTGGGGCAACTGGCGAATCATCTTGCTCCTCGTCCTTTGCGTGGTCCTTTTTGCCGGATTTGGATATCTGCAGCATCGCCAGAAAGAGGAGGGAATTCTGCCTCCTCGAATATGGAAGCAGAGAAGTATCTTGGCAGGGACATGGTACTCGGCATGCGCGGAAGGTGTTCTGGCCGTGACCGAGTACTACATGTCCATCTACTTCCAGGGCGTACGAGGCTACTCGCCGACTCAGTCGGGTCTTTTCGCTCTTCCTATGATCGGTGGTCTAGCGGTTTCTATGATTATCTCTGGTGTTGGTGCAACCCTGTTTGGATATTATTACCGTAAGACATTCTTTCGCCACTCATCAGCCTTATACTTACATCGAAAGCTTTCATGTTGGCGTCGAGCGTTCTGGCACCTATCGCTTCCGGCCTACTTACTACTCTCAATCTGGAAGAGCACGTTGCTAAAGGTGTAGCTCTTCTAGGTTTCCTGGGCGCAGCAGTCGGTCTAGGCCTCCAAGGTCCGCAAGTTGCACTGCAAGCCGTGCTACCTATTGATGATGTCTCACTTGGCGGGGCATTCATCAACTTCGGATCAGGCATGGGATCAGCTTTGTGGATCTGTGCCTCGGCAACAATGTTCCAGAGTCGCCTGATTGACGAAATCCATTCTTCTTCGCCGGGCACCAATGCTACGGACATCAAAGACGCCGGCCTCACAGAACTACGAGAACACATTGGTCCCGAGAGATTGGGAAGTGTTCTCGCTGGATATGAGAACGCTGTCGTGCAGACACTGTATATCCCGTTGGCACTGGCGATACTCACTATCGCTGGCTCGCTTGCCATGGAGAGGAAGTCGCTCAAGAAGAAGCAGTCTTGAGCACTTGTTTATCACTACCGGACCCCAGGCTGGTATGCATACTGCAAGCGTGGATGAACCATTTAGTATCCGCCCTGAAGGTCTAACTCCGAGGTTCAGTTTCTCCGTGGTATGATATCAGCAGGTAAACAAAGTACAAGATGTAGCAATCAGATGCCGGGTGATATAAACTCTTGATTTCTACATAGTCTGGCTCTTTTCTGAATTGTCACTCTTTTCCCCCATTTCTCGATTTTTCCATACTCTCTAATCCTGTCTTGTGCTCTTGATGATCGTGACTCATCTGTCGTTGCTTGATGAAAAGGCTCGCCACTAATCCAAGCCCTGCAAAGACGGCAAACATGATGTACATAGTCTTCAAGGCTGTAAGAAAAGCTCCTCTGGCAATTCTTCCTTGCTCTCCCTCTAGCTCGGCTACCGTAAACACGTTCGATGAGGCACTGGACCCTGACAGCATCTTGGCTGGTTTTGGACCCAATGCCTTTCTCAGCTTGCGCTGCTGTGTCTGCATTTTGTTATTGAATACCACACCGCCAATAACGATAGATATGGCGCTGGCCAACTGTCGGATGAATCCATAGGTCGAGGTGGCAGATCCAATATCGTGAGGCTCGACGTTGTTTTGCAAGGCGATAAGTGGTGACTGATAGTTGGGTCCAACTCCGATACCTGCAACGAGCTGGTAGAGAACGATTTTTGTAAAGTCCTTGTTGAGGGGAAGATTGACAAAAAGTCCGAAACCGACGGTAGCAATCGCCATGCCGGCGCTGACAACATAGAAATAGTTTCCGGTGAGCCGGATAATAAAACCCGAGGCTGCCGACATGATGCATGTGGCAAGGAGGTACGGGAGGATATAAACACCTGACATCAGAGAAGATGCAGCGACAACGCCTTGGAAGTAGAGAGGCAGCCAGTATGACGCTGACAGTGCAATGAGGGCATGACAGAAGCATGTGGCAAATGCTCCAATGTTTGATCGGTCAGAAAAGAGCCGTAGAGGAACAATCGGGTACTTGGCGTGCTTTGCCTCAGCAATAACAAAGAGACCTGCCATGAAGACGCCAAAGACGATGAGGCAGATGGTTGTTGGAGATTGCCAAGGAAATATGACGCCTCCCAACTCCAAGCCCAATAGCAGAAGAACAGTCCCGCCAACAACAGTTAGACTTCCAAGCCAGTCAAGAGCCTTAAGTCCATCTAGCATTGGGGTTCGAGGGTTATGAAGTTTGAGGACAAAGTAAAGAACAACTATACCAACTCCAGAAATTGGAAGGTTGATATAGAAGCACCATCTCCATGAGGCCCGGTAAGAAAAGACGCCGCCGATGACAGGTCCCAAGGCACTTGACACGCCCCAAACGGCACCGACTAACCCGTAATAGAAACCCCTCTCACGGACTGAGAAGAGGTCTCCGATGCAGATATTGACAAGCGTGTTGACCCCGCCGCCGCCGATACCTTGAACGGCACGACCAACAATTAGCATGGTCATGTTGACAGCAGCGCCGCACAACAAGGAGCCAACCCAAAAGATGATGAGTGTAGCCAAGAGAATTGACTTGCGGCCCCATATATCGGACAACGTTCCCCATGTCGGGGCGCAAGCAGCATTGGCCAGGACATAGGATGCCCCAATCCAGACGTAGCCGGAACTGGATTGCAAGTCTTCTGAGATGGTAGGTATGGCAGTGGCGACAATGGTGACATCGAGAGCCGCGAGGAATAGGGCGGCTAGAAGTGAGGTCGTGATAACTGTGTTTTCGAGCTTGCTGCGTTGTGTTTGAGACGGCTCTGGCGGAGGAGAGTCAGGACTTGTTTCTTCCACATCCACAAGGCTTGAATGTCTTGATTGGGTGTTGGCCCGAATCTCATCTTCTATGATGGCTGCCATTCTGATTAATTGTTGTCATTGGGCAATACAAGGATGTAGTTCAATTCGTCTGGAAAGCCTTTGCTGTGGCTACAAAAGAGTCAGCGAAGATGCCGAGCGGGGGCAAACACGCAAGTGGGATTTCCGAAGAATGGCGCCATCTCGGTCCGTCGAAAGCCGTTCTCGGAGAGAAGCACCAGATCCGTCCCCGAGACCTCGATCAGAAGATGTGAAAAACGATCATCTGACATATTCTCGTATTGGGCCAAGACTGCGGGGACGGCAGCGGGTAAAGTCATCCTTGGCTAGCGTTGCATTTCTTTGTTCCGAGGTGGGTTGGAGAACTGAGGTGGTTGTGGCTATTGGCCACCAGATCGTGACGTGTACTGGGTTGACTTGAGCATAGAGATGAGGTGATGGTATAGTTAGGTGCCATCCAATAATTCATAGAATCCAAGGGGTGCATCTGAATCAGCTGGAAAGGTCTCGTAGAGCTCAATTGGATGGCATCAGTTGTGCATCCTCTGCACATTAGTCACTTACTCTACTAGATTGTAAAGCCACAGAAACGATGCATTTTAAACAGCATATTTAGTGATGATTGATGTCATGTTCTATGTCGACACGACGTTCTTGCTTCCTCCTCGAAGAAACTCGTTCAAGTTTTCGACAATGATTTTTTGCATATTAACAATCATCTGATCCGCACACCAAGCCAGATGGGGTGTAAGGGTCAAATTAAGGTCCTTCGCCTCCTTGCTGAGTAGAACGCTGTCTTGATCACTTCCAGCAGGCTCATGCTCAAACACATCAGTCGCTGCTCCATGGATGAGTCTCTCCCGGAGAGCCTGCACCAGGGCCTTTTCGTCCACCAAGCCTCCACGGCCAACATTAATCAGTACTGCATCGTGCCTCATAGACCGAAGTTCCTCTGATCCTATCGTGTTTCGGGTTTGCGGTGTGAGAGGAAGTGTGATGAAGAGGATAGTAGCTCGACGCAAAACTTCATCAAAGGCAATTCGTTGACTGTCACCTGAGTTGGAGCCGGGATCAATTGCAGCTCCTTTTCTTGCGGCGATGAGAACCTTCATTCCCAAGGCTTCACAAAGACGGGCTATACGCTGTCCTAACGCGCCGAAACCAAGAATACCGACGGTTTCATTACCGCAAGTATGAGGCGGCTGACCTTGAGTGTCTTTCAACATGTTGGACATACTGCCAGATTGTGCCCAGGCATTGGGAGAATCGGCGAACAACGTGTTGTGGAGACGAACGAAAGATCGTCTGACTGAAAAGTACTGTTACTGTTAGAAACCATCTTTCTATGATCGAAGGCAAAGCTCACAAGTCCGAGGGCGTGCTCAGATACAGCTTCAGTCGCTGCGTGTGGTGAGAACATGACAGTGATATTTCGTTTCTTGCACTCTTCCAGATCGATGTGGTTGGTTCCGGTTGTCTCGGATATCACGCATTTTCTTCTCTCCAATCAGCCCCTCGTCTTTTAACAGGACACGGGACTCACAGGTACGGCGCCTCGCCCAACGTCTCTGCATTGATAGGAACCGTTGTGAGAGTTACAATACTCGCATCGTGAATCCTTGCGGCGATGAGAGCTTTGGCAGCTGGAGGAGTGTACTCGTATGTGATGAGCTCCTGCGTGAGCGGTGAAAGGTCAATTGCCGGTGCGGGGACGTGGATAGTTTCCAGCTTGACAATGACATGGTGAGTGTCATCAGGCAGTCTGACGGGACTCTGTACTTCTTCCGCAGCTTGACTGGCCATTTTTTCGAGCTGAAAAGGGAACAAAAATCGTCAGTGGGAGGTGAAGATGAGGGGTTTGGAGAAGCTAGCAAACGATAAGGTCGAGCTGGACGGAGAGATAAGCTCGGGTGGATTCCACCAAAGTGGAAACGCTACTACCTACGCACTTGTCGGCTCTAGCAGCTCTTCGTTAGACAGGAATGGTTTCAGGGAAAGATGGGCCGGAGTGATGAGGTTAGTGGACATCTGTTTCTCACAGTGGCGAAGCCTCGTTCAATCTATGTTTTAGGCCCATTCAACAAGAACAAGATTCACACTCCAAGGCATAATATATATATACTTGATAGATTATGGCATCGATCTAGTTTTATAAACTATAAGCCTTGTTCTTATCTGAATACCTATAGATATTATATGCCTATGATTCAATGTACTGCATCGCTCTCCCACGTACTCGCCCGCTCAAATCCGTTAGATCCCATCCGATAATCCAGAATAGCCTTGCTTATTCCTTCGCTACTGGCACTCACGAATGGTCCCATCCTGTGCACTTCCTGTCCCTCTAATGGATCTCCTGCGATCAACAAGATTCGTGCCTTATCATCACTCTGATTCTCAATCTTGACGCCTTCACCGTCCCTCTTCATGAAGAACGTCTCATGTGGCCTGCCTCGCGACCCACTGATACTGGGATTACCCTCGAGAACATGGACAAATGCGCCCCAATGTTTTGGTATAGGGTGTGTGATCGGACCAGCCTTGGAAGCAAACGTGATATCAAAGTACCACACCGGTGCCCGTGTCCAAATGGGCGCTGAGGCCCCAAAAGACTCTCCAGCAATCACCTTCACCTCAACACCAGGCGCAGGCGACGAGACCGGACACTCGGCAGATTTTATGTCCTTGTATGCTGCCGCATCGTTCAAGTTGGCCTCGGGCAACGCGACCCAGAGTTGAATGCCCTTGGTGCGGTTTGTTTCCGGGTCGGTGATTGGGGTTTCATTATGCATTATCCCGGAGCCGGCTCGCATGGCCTGCATATCACCGACATGCAGTATGCCTTTGTTGCCGTTGCTGTCTTGGTGAACAAGGGATCCCTCCAGAACATATGTCATAGTCTCTTGACCACGATGAGGGTGATCACCGAAGCCAGAGTTTTGGCCCTCTGATATAAGATCATCGAGAAGAAGAACTGAGAGTGCGTCAGTGACATTCGCTCCTTGACTTTGAAAGTCTTACTTACATGGCATGAACTCTGAAAATTCACCAGAGCCAATAGGTTGATGGATTTTCATGCCCATTTGACCGTGGGCTGGCTTTAGTAACTGCTTGAGAATTGTTCTCGGTTTGACGTCTGAGAGAGCGTTCATAACTGCGGTTCCCGCTATCTGTGTCGTGATGGCTGGCATGTGTTGGATGCAATCAGGTCTTACACCGATGGAGGGATTTTAAAAGTGTTATAGGATTGAGATTGAAGGTGCTCCTATATTTATGGGATAGAAGTATTGCCATGTATCTTGCTGGCAATGGATTGGAGCATACACGAACCGGAGCCACAACTTCTCGACCGTTGGTAAGCACCGAGCTTTGGGATAACGTCAGCTGGCAAGTAAATATTAGAGATCATCTAGTAAGCAAGCAGGCCGCGATTCCGACACCCTATACTGCCAATTCAACAGTATCCTCCGAGGCTCTGAGACAATCTAGGGGTCCATCGCAGCGTAGAGTATTAATACGGGTGTTTTGTCATGTCTTATCAACTTTTACCTCAGCACTCTACATAGGTGTGTTTGATAAACGAGATGATCGCCTCGGGTGGCTGCGCGCGCGGCATGTTTGTCAAGTGGAGGCTTGGTAGTTAATACAACGAATGCTCTAGCCAGTTTGAGATAACCGCGCGGTTAGGTTTACGGTATTTTGCAGCATCGGGTTTTGATGTTGCCGTGGCCTCCAAGTATGTTTTCTTATTATGTGACAGACAGTTATGTCATTCAAAAACTGTAATAACCGCGCGGTTCGGCTTGGCCATAACCCGCTCTATTGCGGGGACGGCGTGATGACCCCAGTGACCCCTTACACCCACTCCGAGCTGATTCCATAGATGTGTGCTCCTTGATGCTATTATCACTTGCTGCTGCTCATTGTGAGGATCTCGAATCTCCCTCCTGGTTAACTCTATGACCTCGCCCTCACACTGGATTGCCCGTTAATCAACACAAACAATGGTATGTAGCCCCTAGGTAGCCGTTAGCTAACATACGCACAATACTTTTTGCTCATCTCCTGTCATCTTTCTAGTCTAGCGAATTGAACCCATTTGGTCCGAAAGGAAGCTTTGATAAAGGAGGTCATTTTATCCGCCCTCCTACACAGTTCCGCGGCCATATTTCGTCAGAGAAGGGATCCAAATTTCGGCCTGAAGCTGGGAGATACCACCTCTATGTGTCATATGCTTGTCCCTGGGGTCGGTTATTCATACGCAACCTAGGACAAGAAACGCTGATTCACTTCTAGCTCACCGGACCCTGATCGCGCGGAAGTTGAAGGGCTTGGAGAATCTGATTTCGTTCAGCGTAGTCCATTACAGGTATGTCTGTTTCGTCCAGTTTGATGGCGGCTTAGGAACTTATGCGACCTGGTACTGAAATTGGTGTGGTGAGTCAGATGGCCCATGGACACGGGCTGGCGTTTCCCAACCGTACAGGAAGCAGCACCAGAGGAAAATTTCGTCCCCGACCCCCTCCATAAAGATGTCACAAGACTAGCGGAGCTTTACGAAAAGTCCAGCCCCGGCTATGATGGTCGATGGACGGTGCCAGTCTTGTGGGACAAGAAGACCGACCAAATTGTCAACAACGAAAGCAGCGAGATCATCCGGATTTTGAATACGGCATTTGATGAGTTTCTCGACCCAAGATACCGTGGGCCAGCCCTCAATTTGTACCCAGAACCGTTGCATTCGAGGATCGACGAGCACAACGACTGACACTACCATAACATAAACAATGGCGTCTAGTAAGTTATCTGTTGATTTGTGAACGAGTAACGTTTGGATTACTGATGGCCACTACTAGCAAATCGGGATTGGCAAAGTATGTCTCCATTTACACCATATCCTACTAGAAAACCTCCGGCCGCCGTGTTGCATCAACTCACCTTTCCTAGATCTCAAGTCGCATACGAGAAAGCCTTGAACGACCTTTTCACCCACCTCGACCGTGTTGAACTCCATCTCGCTTCTCACGATGGGCCATATTATTTCGGCGAACAACTGACTGAGACGGATATCCGACTCTACGTTACAATTGTTAGGTTCGATCCGGTATATGTGCAGCACTTCAAATGTAACATCAGAGACATCCGTAGCGGATATCCAGCTATTCATAAATGGTTAAGATACCTGTACTGGAACCACGACGCGTTCAACACGACGACGAACTTCAATCACATCAAGAGGCACTACTTCGAAAGCCATGCGATGATTAATCCTTCTGTGGGTATATAGTATTTCTTTAGTAGGAGACGAAACGCTGACTATTTTTTCAGCGTATTGTGCCGGTTGGCCCTATTCCATGTATTCTGCCGCTGGACGAGGAGGTTGCTGCTGCTTCACACTGCACGAGCACGAGCTACTGAGGAGTTCCGCTTCTGGAACGGAAAAGACCCCTTTGTGAAAATGCACAGTAAGACTGCTGGCTGGGAGAATTGGATGGATGTGGCTTTTTATGTTTTTGTAATGCAATTTCCATCACAAGATGTCTTGTTAGATGTAGTACTCAAGCATAAGAATCATAAATCGGCTGCGGCAACACTCGCAAATTACCATGCCACTTTAGTCAATAGTAGTGGTCTCAGATTCGTTTCGCGCCTCGACGATTCTACCTCGGGGTAACCCAGCAGCCCTGGAACGTCCGAGAATGCGGCTTTGGCCGCCATAGGGAGTCTCTTCGAGTCTGGAGGAGAGCAGGATCAAGGTTAAGATGGGGAAAGACAAATTTTGTAACTGGCATATTGAAATAATTGAAGAGTTGGTGGGGCAAAATGCTGGGCTTGAGAGTGTCTAGTCGCTTACGAGTTCTTCCCTGGAGAGAGTCTCGACCATTGCCCGACGGAACAGCCGGGTGGCCATCTGCGGAGAGAGGTGGGTCGCATCCGATAGATTGCCGGAGAGAAGTGGATACCCAGGTCTCAGGTCCACGCTTCGCCGGTTGCTGTAACCGGACAAATGTGGTTCTTCACCACGGACTCATGGGATACGGTAGTGCTTACGAATGTCGAGATTGTCACAAGGTCCTAGTGCGAGAGGATAATCGTCGCAGGAAACCCGAATATAAAATACATACAAAGGCCGATGTCAAAATGGCAAAACAATCCATATTACATTTATCCATCATCCCTAAGTCTCAACCATCCTACCATGTCGAAGCTGGTCTCAGTCATCGGTGCCACTGGCATCCAGGGCGGTTCCGTCGTCAGAGCCCTTCTCGACGACAACACCTACAGTGTGAGGGCTATCACAAGGGACAAGACGAGCGCTGCGGCTCAAAAGCTAGCTGACAGCGGAGCTGAAGTAATCGAGGCTAACCTCGATGACCTTTCCTCCCTGGAGCGTGCTTTTGCCGGGTCCTACGCCATCTTTGCCGCAACAAACTTTTTTGAGTCCTTCCCAGCCATTAGCGAAAATGAGGCAATTGAGAAAGAAACCAGCCGGGGTATCAATCTGGCCAACGCCGCCATGGCTACTCCTACCCTTCAACATTTCGTCTGGTCGACCCTTCCTAACGCCGGCCGAATCAGCAATGGAAGATGCCATGTCCCGCACTACGTTGGGAAGAACAAGGTCGACGATTACATCAAGTCTAAACCGGAGCTGTTGGCTAAAACTACGTTTCTTTGGGTCAGCTACTATGCTTCAAACATGCTGTATCCATTTTTCAAACCACTCCCTGTTCCCACAACCAACCCAAGGAAGTACATTCAACTCCTCCCAGTCCCGTCGTCGACGCCCATGACATTGATCGGAGACGCAACGAAGAATGTCGGCATCTTCGTCCATGCTATTTTGGATCAACCGGAAAAGTCTCTCCCGGCCAAGTTCGTCCTCGGCGCTACCGACAGGATGACTACTGGGGACCTACTCTCGCTGTGGGCGGAGGTGAATGGTGTAGAGGCAGAGTATGTCATGGCAGAAAGGAAGACGTATTACAAGCTGTGGCCTGGATGGGCCGAGGTAATGGACGCGGCCCTTGTGTACTGGGGTCTTGTTCAAGAGAGGGACTACTCAGGCGAAGATGAGATATTGACTGCAGAAGACCTGGGAGTCATTGGGTTGGTCAATACGGCTACGGCTCTGGGCAAGATGAGAGAATAAGTAGTTGAAGTGGGACATGATCATAGGTTCCAGGCATATATACACTTTGATAAGGTGGTGGCGATCATAGGAAGAGAAATCCAATCCAATTCAATCTTATGTTATCTTGTGAATCAACTCTTGAAATGGCGTTCTACCAAAGACTGGACCTTCCTTGGGTCTCGGTTTAATTTATCCACGCCATTATGATTTGGTAGTCGATGGCGTTTCCTCCCACTTGTTTGCCACCAAACAAATTATGCTCTCTCTCCTTGAGCAGGCTATGGGTTTAAGAAGCAGCTTGCTAAGCCCAGGGCCCCAATTGCGCTGGAGGCCCTGAAGGCCCTGAAATATAGGCTCTGAATGCGCTGAAGGCCTCCCGACTAATCCACTTCAGGCAGCTTACAACCGGTCCTATAGCTAAGTGTGGCTCTGGTGGCTGAGTTAAGCTAGCTTCTTATTGGCTGTACTATAGGCTTTGTAATCAGATTCATAAGTGCACAGCCGTTATATCTTCTTGGCCTTTCAACTCTCCCTCCCCACGTCAACCTAACTCGACGTCTTGCCACCAAATCAAGCATGTCGCTCCGCAAAACATCATGTACTGCCTGTGTTTCAGCCAAGTGCCGCTGCGACCGCGGCTTGCCGTTATGTCGTCGTTGCAGGCAAAAGTCTCTGCAGTGCGAATACCCATACCCGCCTACGGGTCAGTCGACAAACCAGGTAGAGCCTATACCATCAGACACGGCGTTTTCCGGACTTGAAAATATAGACAACCTGGATGTCACCGAATTCTTTAACTTTAACCTCGCCGAAATAGACGGTCCTTCGGTTGCTGATGCGTGGGAATCTGTCGGCTCACAGATAGCCGCCAACCTCGAGCATTTGCCTGTACCCGAGTCAGACGAGGCGCTGCATTCGCTCCTCTGGCCCTTTTCAGTTCACAATGCCACCAATTTAGACGCAAATCGAGCAACCGACCACTCAAGGCGTCACCGAAAACAACGTCGTCGGGCCTTTCAACAAGCTAGGCAAACTAGTATCGCACCACCGTTGCAAGGCATATGGCCACGTGGGTGCGAGGTCGAAACCTGGAACTTTTGCGCCAAAGAGCTCCTCTCTTTTGTCACACTGTTTGCCACGACAGCAACCAACCCCTTCATCCTACAGCCAACTGACAACGGGCTTCACGCATCACTCCAGAGAGCCCTTGGTGTTTGCGCCGCATCCTGCACACTAAGAGAGCCACAATTTGACCAGCTGTTCGAAGCCGAGATGCAGCATCTAATCAACACTTCTGTTGTTGGCGATATGCCCGTCGTGCCGGAGGATGCTTACAGCCAGGCTCTCTCCGCCTTCCGGCAGAACCTTGCCCGCTTACAGGCAATGGTGTTGTATCAAATCATTGGCCTTTTTAGCACCAGCCATGTCCAACGGCATCGCGCCAAGCAGAATGAGGCCTTGATGGCGTCCTGGACGAGAGAGTTACTACTATGCATACAGTTGCTGGAGCTCAAATCGAAAGTGAAGATGTGGATGTTTCCGCTCTCCAACCTCAACAATCCCCAATCCGTGAGAGAAGAGCCACCAGTTCTTTCGTCGCCGCATGACATGCCTCTACAAAAAGAGGAGATTGAAAGTGCTTACAGAGCTATCCTCGTATCATATCTCGCCCGGTGCATTCACTCTCTTCTCAGTGATCAGAAGGGAAATTTGATACCGGAACTTGGCTTGATGCCGGTTCTTGTACCTCCGCAACAAGGAACTATAGTAAGTTTGACAGTGTGAGCAGTGTTTTCTGAACGCATAAGCTAACGACACAAGGTGGAGACACATGATTTCCTAGATAAGGAGATTCACACAATGTCTTACAACGATTTTGCCGACCTCTGGGGCCAGCAGAAGAGCATGCCAGGACTGAACATTGACGATCGTTTTATTTTGCTTTTATTAGTGGCGTGTAAGGGCGTTAACATTATAAACTCAAGCAGTCACATATACGCATAAGCCTCGATAGGATGCAGTAGCCAGTAGTTTAGTAACAAGATTTTCACTTACCTCCTACCAGCCTCGAACCTCGCTATTGGTCATGAACCTTCCCCACATTGGGAGAAACTGGGGAGAACAGCTGACAACAAGGTTAGCGTAGCCGACGATGATGGCTGACTTTATTAGTAAAACCGTCCAAGGCTATCGCACCAAACTCTCACTTTCTTCTTCTATTTGAACGTACCATCTTCAAGACTTCACCTGAGCTCGTTCACCTCCGATATCCAGGTGTCCAAGACTTTTGGCTTGTCGTCAAAATTGTACTTCTCCGATAACTCGGAGGGAATCATGGCTACGGTCCCGGCTGCTGAGGCCCACAAACGCCCGATCTGGGCAATCTTTGGCGTGGATCTCCTCTCCGCGACATGCGCCTCGGCTCTCGTCTCACCATGGGTCACGGCAATTGACGTGTGAGTACTTATTCCTTTGACAATTTCCGGTCCATCTTTGCTAACTCACAAACCAGGGTCGTTGTACGCAAAGCAGCTACTGGAGCCTCGCTGGGCGCAACTATACGCTCCTTCATCTCCAAGCCCAAGATGCCACCAGTAGGAGGAATCATCATTCCTTTCCTCGTCTACTTTGGAACATATTCAACAGCCAACTTGTGTGATTCCATATACGCCGCTTCAAACGACCTGGATATCACGACTATTTCCTCCACCATGCCCAAGTTCCTTGCCACAACGGCCGTCAGCACTGGACTTTGTGTCTACAAGGATGGATACTTTGCAAAGCTTCTCGGGACCTCCGCCGTCAAAGCAGCTGTTCCACGACGGAGCTTTGCTTTATTTACGGCAAGAGATGCCGTTACCGTCTTTGCATCATTCAACATGCCAAACATCATCGCCCCGAAATTGCATCAACTTCCCGTAAATGGCCCATTATCCTCGCTGGTCAGCTCAGAGGAGGCAAGCTTGAGGACTGCGCAAATGATTATGCCTGCTGCTATTCAGGTTGTCAGCACACCGATCCACCTTTTGGGCTTGGACTACAATAATCGACAAGAGAAGCTGCCGTTCAAGGAAAGGTTAGCTGCAATCAGGCAGCATGTTCACGTTGCAACACCCCTACGGATGATGCGCATCATTCCAGCTTTTGGAATCGGCAGTGTGGCCAACACCAGTTTTAGACGATCAATGTTATCCAGTTTTCCCTGAGAAGCCAATGTTGTCGTGGTATCTTCCTAACCCTGTGCAAACCCGCCCAAAACCAGCAAGAGACAATTTTCCATACCCAACGGACAACATGGGAAGCCCCGGCAACGGTAAATTGCTGTCCTCAATCACATCTCTAAATGAGACCACCAGACACAAAAGCAGAGAGCAGAGTCATCAACACATGGCTAGACGGAAATCCAGTACCGTAAAACACCGTAACAGCGACGGTGCTTGCCCAGATCAATGTACAGGCATGTAGTAGATGATTTACCTTGCAGCTGCATTAGCCATCAAGGACTACCCATGCAAGGTCTTGCATGGCATCAACCACCAGAGAGGGTACACCCTTGATGGAGAGTCTGATGACAATCTTCTTGACTGAGGAAATGGCCTGCAGCTGGGCATCAACTCGCAGCAACACGTCGCGAACAAGCTGGGCATCTTCCTCGCGCGCCCCAACCAGGAGCCTGGAGTTTTCTTTGCACATTTGCATTTCCAAAGTATTGATGCCAAGGCACTGCTCTCGAACAAGGCTCAAACTCTGAAGGCTGTCCTGTCTAGTGGCCACTCCGTCAGCTTGACTTTGTGCCTTCTCCGCGACTGGGAAGCCGATGCAGAGATAGGACAAGGAATTGGCACTGGAAGAGCCAATACTACCCAAGAAAGATTGCAAAAGGCCGCCATACTTCTCAGGGTTGTCCATCAAATGGAAATTGTTATTGCTGTAAAGGACTGCCTTGGCCTCGCTAGAGATCTGTCGGTTGGTGTACAGCAGGGCAATCCACTGCTTAGGTTTGTCGGGGGCAAAGGCCTCGACGCGTCGTCGGAAATCTTAGAAAGGGTAGACGGGGTGTTTGATGGTGAGCACGTGTTTGTAAATGCCCTCGCGCACCAGTCCAGGCAGGTCCATAAAGCCAACCGCTGCTGGCTGGGAGCCTTTGTCGGATGCTAATCCTGGTGCGGGGTATGGGTCTTTCTCTTGACAGCCCATGTTGAGGTACGATCGTTAACGTCAATGGTGGTTTTGTCGCTTAGGGTCTCGTATCGCTGGGGGAGAAGAAAAGTCAGTTGAGTTTGCTGATCGCTTAATGTTAAGGATGGATTTACCCAAGACGCGCCATGAACTTAGGGTAGCAACGGACAAATAAGGGTTGTGCAAGGCTCTCAATACTTTCAGCTTTTGAAAGAGGGTACTGCACAGCGGGGGATGAAGTAGGAAGAGCCGCCGGAGAAAAACCTGCGATCGGGTGCTCTTCGTCAAGCCTGATGATGCAGACGATGAAACGGTCGGCTAAAGATGTCTTTGTTTTGCAGTTGGCGGAGTGGTTGCTGTGTGGGCGTGTGCTTCCGAGGTTCGGCGTGACTAGTCCGGGGGTATCCAAGACAAGTGATGGAGGTGATTGTGTGCCCCTCCTCGCAGATCACGGGTCTATAAGTGCAGCTCGAAAAAGCCCAAGAACAGCTCAAGAAATAGATCGTGATGCAACGTAAATGCAATCGTGAATGATGGGAATAATGGCCGTATTTTAGGTACAAGTGGAGAATTGGATCTCTCAGATCGTGCCTGCTTGACAAGGGCGCTAAGTGGGACCAGTGCGGGTCCATCCCGCTTATCAGGGTTACTGAACCAGTAGATAAGCGTTTTCTCACATGACGAGACCCATTTTCTGATGGATCGTTTCTTAGCTCACAGGCTAGCCAGGGGTCCGGTATCGAGGCCTGGGGATCTTCACCTGGATGCCTGAGGCATAGGTATCACAGATGCTCCCATCTCCCATCTCTGTTGTTGACCTGGCCACCTTCCTGTCTATTCATATACCTTGCCAATGTCTCATAGTATAGAGTGACTCCTTTCAAGCCGCGGACTGGGTATCAATCACCAACGTTCTAGGGAAAAGGCTCAACAGTGCTCACCACCCGTCATGTCTTCACCAACACGAGGAGAGGGCCTCGTGCATCGGTGTTGTGTGCGACTCAAAAAGACGGTTTCAACGTCCCGCAATCCATTCACACGCAGAAACAAGAGGCACACAGGCCTGTGAGTCAATGGTCTTTTCTCTCCTATCACCAAGGTTATGCTAATCAGTGAGTTGAACCAGCGAAACTCAAACCTCAGGCAGCCAGCCATCTAAGGCAGGCTTGTTGTCTCCCATTCAGGCAGACGACGCTACAACCGACGCGGATACTGAATACGCTCAAGCGGAAACGGGCGAGACTTCTCGTCAGGTCAACTTTCCAGAGACCCTTTCTCCCGACCTCTCAGTCGAGTGCGTGGACGACGTTTGTCTAGACCTGTGGAGTGCAGCATATCGCGAGGCGGTCGAAAGTCTTGAAAAAGATATAGATATCGCCATTCTCAAGGGCAGAAATGTTGAGCAGCTTTTCAGGGAGCTCGGAGAGATTGACAACGGAGCAACCCAAGAGTCAGCTTTCATGAGAGGTGTGAGATACTTGCAATCCATTCAAGTACCTCTTGAGAGGTTCAAGTTTGCCCTGGATCTTGCCAACCCCCTGACGAGCATGGATCCAGCTGCATCAACAGTCTTTGGTATGATTCGGGGTGTGACAACAGTGAGTTCAACCCCAAACCATGGCGTGACCACGTCTGACAGGTATTCACGTAGGTCGCCATTAGCTTCTCAACTGCCGACTTGCAGTTCGCGCAACACATCGCGGAAATGCTAGAGCAGATCTCCTACATTGATGGCTGTGATACACTGGGCCAGAAAGCCGATAAGAAAGACATTCACAGGGTAACAATCTAACCTACATTCACTGCTACACCGTCTTTCTGACGCTTTGTAGGCCCTTGTCTCGGTGTATAAAAAACAACTCGAATTCTACAATGCTGCATACGAGATCCTCTCCAGAAAAGGCGCAAACTTTATCGTGGGCCTTATTTTGGACAACGGTCATCTGCCAAGCATCGTTCAAGACTTCCTCAGACAGGCCGATACCCTTCAAAAGCTAGTACAAAAAGCGACACTGGAGATTGTTCAAGACATCAAAGCCATGTTGTACGACCAAGAAAGTAAGTTCGCATTGCCCAGATTCAGTTAGCGTCTTCTTACCCAACCGCAGTCGGTCAATGGCTGGGCAGCAGCATTATGAGGCAGCAGAGTCAATATCATGCGAACCTGCGGGATCTCCGGGCTGATCAGGCCTGTGCGCCCTTGCTGGAGGATCCAGGCTTTATTAACTGGTATCGCAGCTCAACTTCCGAGCACCTGGTGCTCCTTAGCGAAATGGGCAGCGGGAAGACCGTCGCCATGGGATTCCTTGTTGATGAGCTGAGGCGAAGGAGTGAGCAGCAACTCCCTCAAGCCAAGGTCTGCTTCTACTATTGCCAGAACGCTGGGCCTGATCAAGCCGCTCAGATCCTCTCTTGCCTCATTCTATCCCTACTTGAACAACTTCCCGGTTTGAAGAAGACGTTCTATGAATGGTATAAGCAAGCTCAGATCTCCGGGCATCTAGAACCGGCCGCGGACACCATGAAACTGCGAGAGTTTCTACAAAAGCTCCTAGACGCAATCGATCGTCAGATCTTTTTCGTCATTGATGGCCTCGATGAGTGTGACCGGCTATCCAGAGGCGCTGTATTCAAGTGCCTGGAAGCATTGTCGCAGAAGATGCCGAGGCTGAAAGTCTTGCTATCCTTCCGCCCTCAAGAAGAGATCATGGGCCAGGTCGAGGGAATGTCCAAGATCACCCTGGGGTGTGGCACCAAGCGAGATGGCCTTATCGTCAGGAAGGCAGCCGAGACGCAACTATCACATCTTCCCAAGGATGTCAAGGCGTTTATTATTGAGAGAGTATCTCATCTGGCTCAAGGGAGTGCCATTTGGACAAAGATGGTGATCGAACTCATCCAGACCCGTGGAATCATGGCGCTTGGCCCGATGCGACCCTTTCTGGAACAAGTCCCACTGCCAACCCATCTCTCAGAACTCTATTCTGCTCTGCTGTCGCGATGCACTTCCAACGACACCGACAATGAGCGTCTTGCCATCAAGGCATTGGCAATTCTTGCGATTGCCCGTCGACCCCTTAGCATACTGGAGCTTGCTTGGGCAGTTGCTATAGGAACCGCTCCGCCGGAGGTGACTACCGTGGCTGCTCTCAGTGATTTGGTAGACACCCAAAGGCTGATGAGATTCATTCACCCATTCGTTGGCCGGTTGGATTTCAGGGACCTAAAGAAGCGCCAAGTTCGTCTCATCCACCAATCCTTGAAGGCGTTTATCGTGGAGCACAGGGCGGATCGGCTGCAAAGCCCAGCTACCTCAGCATCAACTGGCCGAGCGGCTCTGCAACAGTGCAACGAGACTCTGGAAGGACTTCTTCTAGATATTTGTGTCAACTATCTCCAACTCGACGAAATTGGAACCACTGAGATCTTTCCCGAAGAACAAGTGGCGATGGAGGCGCTGCCACAGGATGTCGATCTGTTCAACGACGATGCCCTGTCGGCTGAGTACGACCCACGCTGTTCATGGGAAGATTGGGAGCGAGGCATGACCCGCTATGAACCGGCTGACCGTGGCTTTGGAGAGTTTTTCGTCTACGCATCATGTTATTGGATGCATCACTTCGGTGCTGTCACGGGCCACTCTCTCCCGAGCTTGACCAGCATAGAGAATCTATGTCGAGCAGGCTCGACACGGCTCGACAATTGGGTTCAGCAGAACTGCCGCCCAGATTGTGCAATCCAGCCCAGATTTGAATTCGACAGCAGCCTCTACGACCCCCTGAGCATCACCTCACTGTACGGTTCGGAAGACATGCTTCGTGGAATGCTCGAGAATTCCGACTTTGACGAGAACAAGTTTCTCCCCAATCCATTGATTGGGGCAGCCAGTCAGATTCTCCAATGGGGTGATTTCGCTCGGGTCAAGATCCTTCTCGAAAGCAAACATGGCCATCAGCTTAAGAACCTTGACTTCTTTCGACTCATCATCAAACGATGGTCTGCTTTCTCCACACAGTTCAAAGACTGGGACCAAGTGTTCGACCATGTTGACTGCGTGCTGGATGTCTCAGTTCGCGAGCAGTGGGCTGGGGAGCTGTTATGCGTAGCAGCTGGCGCAGGGTGCATGCCCCTCGTGCGACGGCTGGTAACAAGAGCTCAGCACAATACGGAGTTGAAGAATGAACTGATGCGGGGACTTTCGTGCAATGAGCCCAGGCAAAATGTCTTGCGGGTTGCTGTGGAGAGTGGCGATTTGGAGTTGATCTCGTTTGGCAAGTAGATGCCCTTAATACGTGCTTTTATGGACCTAGCTTAGGCGGTGGAATTAATGGGATAATGAGCATTCTGAAATTAAAATAAATTGAGAGTTTGACGCTGAGAATTTTGTCCTCTCAACCATGATCTGCCTACCTAATGTTCAACTTGGCCGCGCCCTCGAGAAGGCGACCTGTGTAAGCCGTAAACAGGCTTGGCCCTGCCTCCCCATGACCCCAACTTGGACCTCCGTAACTGTTGTAGAAATGCAACCGCGTCTGCGTCTATGTCTGGCAAGTGCTAGATTTATCAAGTATAAGAGAATGATAGGAGTTTGGGCCATTATAACAGCAGTGATTTAATCCCGGGATTAATAACGAATATCCCGATTAATCTCTAAGCGATAGGTCCCTCTCTTCAAGACACACTTCCGCCACAAACCTGTAACTACCTATCCAAAGACGGTATTTCACGGTATAAGAGTTGCACAGATCACCAAATTGATAACGTTCCTCTTGTAAACTCAGAAGCCTCTGTCGAAGGAGCAAAGAATACAGGCAACAGTCATGTTCCCTCCTCTTGTCCATACTCCGATGCATCTACAAACTCATCATCAGAGCCACTAGACTCTTGACTATCATTTTCACCTGAGTTAGAGGCAACCACTTCCAGCAATCGATAAAACGCCGCCCTCACTCCTTCCGTCACTGGCTGTTCACGCGTTTCAAACTCCTCTCTAGCCGTTAACCCATTCTTATCTCTCGCTTCTACATCCAAACCCTTCAAGCCAAAACTCGCCAGCGTCTCCAGCGTCTTTTCATCACCGGATTCGGCGGCAGCATGAAGAATAGTAGTACCTTGGCTATCGCGCAAATAATCTGCGCCTAGCCGTAGAAGCATGGCTTGTCCCTGATGAGCGTTGAACCCAACAGCCATTAGAAGTGGAGTGATGCCGTTGTTCTGTGAAGCATTGATATCCGCTCCCTCCTCGTACAACAGCTGAAGTACATCGACGGCGTTGTAGCGGGCTGCAAATGCAAGAGGCGTAGCTGGCATTTTAGCAGTTTGAGGATCAATCTTGGCGCCAGCCGCCAACAACCTCTTGACGGCTGATGCATTGTTTCTTTCTGCAGCATAGTGCATAAAGTTTCTGCCCTGCCTCTCATCAACCATGTCTATATCTGTCCCAGCCTCGAGGAACAGGTCAACCAGCTCTAGACACGTCGAAACTGGCATGTCTGAGCCGAGCGCAAACCCCAGCGCTGAGCTTCCTCCTGACGACTTGATGTTGACGTCTGCGCCAGCCTTGACGAGGGCTCGTGCTTTGGGTAGATCTCCCCGTTCGGCTGCGTACATCAGAGGAGTGTGGCCTGATCCGTCTTTTGCATCGAGTTGGGCGATGATCTCTTGGCTTTGAGATTCAAGGATCGGGACGAGATCGACGTGACAATGCCCAACAACAATCTTGTGGAGGAATGTAAGACCCAGGTCGTCTATACAGCCGGAGAGTGGAAAGATCTTTTCCAGTTCGTCAAGGTACTCCAATGGTTCATCTCTTGATAGGAGCATTCTGCCCACTTGTTGTCTCGCCGAAGTGCCAAACATGTCTTCTTGATCAGGGTCTGTGCCAGAAACTAGCAGAAGCTTGATGATTTCAAGTTTTGTAGTCCAAGGCAAGGGTCCAACTAGTGCCAGATGCAACACTGAACGGTCATCTCCATAGTAGACTTCTATGACTGCCGACTTGTTGACTTGAAGAATATGGCGGATGTTTTCCATAGTGCCTACTTGCACTTGGTATAGAATGTTCATTGGAGATAAGTAGTATTCCATTCGGCGACGTGGTACGATGGACAGTGTGAGCCTCTCAGTAGTGTCGATGAGCCCATGGATGGCATAGTTGAGGAACCATAGTGGAAAGGCGTACGTGAATCTCAAACGTACGTATCTGCCATTGGAGCATGAGGATAGGTTGCAGACAGGCCTCGAAATTGGACAGCCCGTGTATCCAACAAAAAGAGAGCCGATTATGGACCGAAGAACCCGGGGTATTCGGAGCGAGAGGCCTTGATTCGACGTGGCGTGACATTTGCATCGGCAGTTGCTCAAGCACCGAGAGCCCATGAGTCGGAGGGAAAAGAACAGCACAGAGTTCAAGAATTCAGGACGGAAGGTCCTAGTCGGTGTTGGTCTAATACTGATCGGATGTTGAGGATCGACTTGGCTTGTATGTAGTGGTTGCTGGGCCAAGACATCAGAGACTATCCTTTGGATGATGGCAATTCGTTCTTCGGCTTCGTGCTCCAAAAGTGACGGTTCTAGATGCCGTGTCTCGTCCTCAGAGTTAGTTGCTGAAGCCTGGTGGCCTCCCTGTTCCAGTGATCCAGAAGTGTGCTCCGTGATAGCCTCATCCAAGACACCCTGCTCGGTGCCTACTGACGCATGAAAACCAGTATTCCCGAGCCGACTGCCATCCGGCCTGTTTTCCTCGAGTCTCTGGACTATTACGGTCTGGGTGTGGTGTACATCGAGACGTACATCTCGCAGATCCAGTAGAATCCTAGTTGACATGGAACTATACTGTGGTTAGACATCGGGCCTTGCAAGTCAGGTGGGATCACTTACGTATTGTGGGCCACCAGCAGCTCGTTGATCTTCAGCCGAACCTCTTTCAGTCGAGTTTGGAGCTCCGAAGCTCGTGATCTCTTGAGACACCACTTGACTCTCTTAAGCGTCATCTTTTCACCAAGAAGCTTCTGCGCCAGTGCATCCAGGTCAGCCAAGATGGACCCGGCCTTCAAGAGCTGCGCCGCTACATCGTCAAGAGCAGCCACTCCATCTGGAGTGTCAAGTCCATTAGCTTCAGTAGTTCTTCTCACGTCGTCAACTCGCGCCAATACAGCCTTGATATCCGCAGCCTCGTTAGAAAGCGCTCGTATAAGATCAGGTGCGTTCCTGAGTTGGGTCTGCAGATTGCGAAGAGCGCTGAATGTTCGAGTAGCGATATCAAGCAGCCCAGCCACAGAGGCTACCAACGAAATTGCCTCGGCCATTCTTTACGAGACAGGCTGTCTCAGTGAGGTGCAAAAAATGTGGATTATCTGATCAAGTTGCATCCTGCCTTGGGTTCCCCTCTTCTTCAGGTCAGCCTCACACTTGGAGTCTGCCTTGGGTCTAGTATTTTCAGCTCGGCTGCATCTCGACGCCCGCTATTGGTTTGGCAACCAATGACCACCTGCCGTAGCCCTCCATCTCAGCGCACTCTCAATGAGAGCAGCAATTGTATGAGAGGTCGAGATGGCAATAGCGTGTGTCGTGCTGTAGTCGCAAACCTTGTCGTGATGAACCACCATGGTTTGCGCACGACACGTGGCACACCATTGCTCTTCTAGGCTACTTTTATCCTTAATTAGGTTTCTCTAGCTTCCAGGTGGCAACGTTAGATGAAGCCCACAGAAGTGTCCTTGGAGCAATTGACATCCTATGAGTTGTCACAAGCCACACGTCCAGAAGAGAAGTGCATCAGTAGCATCGCCATAACAAGGCGAGCAGGTCAATTGATCAAAACTTTTCTAAAATGCCAATAAACTTTTCCCAAATCCGTTTATAACCCTTTTTTGTTCCCCATTTTCATCATTCGTTTCATGTTCCCAGAATTAAGATTAAGTAATAAGGTACCGGCCAATAGGCCAGTGGGTGTTGAAGCAGGGGGGCAAAGGCAGTATGTGACGCGTTCACATCTTGCACTTGAGATTAAAGAATTTGCCAATGAGCAAGCCTCTTGCAACGACGAAAGAGATGCCTGCTAGCACGATCATGCCGAGGTAGAAGCAGGCAAGGAGCTGGGAGCCTAACTTCTCTAGCATCATTCCACTCAAGGGGATGGCGAGAAGTAGAGCAACAGCGACGCACATATTAGAAGAGCCTGAGACATTGTTAGAGATGGCCATGAACCGCGAGTAGCGTCAACTTACCAAAGAAACGTGCGTAATCTTTGGGCTCGCATGTCTTTCCAGTGCATACTACAACGCATTAGACCTAGAAGAAGCAGTAGAGACAGGATACAAACATACCTGGAGAAAGGACGTAGAAAGATCCAGAAAAGTACCCCCAGAGTGCGGTAAAGATGTACAGCATAGTGGCCGATGAAGTGGCAAAGGGGATGAAGAGTGATGCCATCAAGATGACAATGATCACCATGGTTGTAACCATGGCATTGAAGGGTCCGACCTTGTCGCCGATGAAACCTGTTGAGAAACGGCCAACACAAGAGCAGGCGCCGAGAATGGAAATAAGCATGTACCCATCCTCAGTGGAAAAGCCGGCACCCGCAGAAATGGTAGGTAGAAGGCCACCGATGCCGTAGACGACAAATTCGACAATGCAGACTCCAATGGAAGTAGCAACAAATTTTGGGGACTTAAAAGCGGACAGATCCATACCGACACCTCCCTCCTTCTTGGTGGCTGACTGACCCTCAGTGAGTCGACGGAATGGAAGGAAACAGACCACACCAAGTGATGTGAAGCATGCGACAATGAGAGCGACGAGTCTCATGGACCAAGCCCAACCAAGGCTCTCAAACGTAGCTCGAAGGGTCATTGGGTAAACGATGGATCCAAGGGAGGTGCCCATCACGGCAATGCCCATGGCGAGGCCCCGACGACGGATAAAAAGTTTGCCAACGACACTAACTGCAGTGACGGCACCAATGCTGGTACCAATGCTTCCAAATACACCAAGGCAGAGCATGAACTGCCAGTAAGTCTTGCACTCAGCCAAGAGCAAGAATGTAGCGGTCGAGAAGAAGGCGGCGATAGTGCTAAGGAGCTGAGGGCCATAACGGTCCAGAACAGAACCAATTTGAAAGTTGAAGATGAGGGAAAGGAACAGATACACTCCATTGATCCATCCGACCTCACTGGTTGAGAAGTCACTCAGTTGGTTGAGGCTCAGATGGGACTGGACTGTTCCGAGAGAATTCATAAATCCTACACCGTGTTAGTGCCTACCACCACACACATGCACAAACACTTACCATAAGAGGAAATAAGGAAAAACATTGCTGCCAAGACACAGAGCCAAGCTCCAATGTCCGACTCAATATCCTTTTTCTTCTCCAACTCCTTTTCAGAGTCAGAGTGCGAGTTGTCAGGCTCCGAAGGGGGGGCAGAAGGCATGGCGCTCTCGAGGTCCACGGTTGGGACCTTGTCGGTGAAGAGCATTGCAGTGGGAGACTGTGGTCGCTCCATTGTATTGTGAAGGGCTGCTTGATTCAACAAAGCTCTAAAATTGCGGTGATGTTTGTTGCCAATTTCCAAATCATCACCAAGAGCACCCTGTATTTATATCACCTAGACAGATGCCTCTTCTCCCCCGGTCCCACAACATCATGATTTTCATTCCCGGCCGAAAGAGTAAAATCACGACCAAAAAAACAATTAAGCTTGTTGACGATCGTATCGGGAAGAATTTGGTTCCACATCTCGAGACTCTGTTGGTCCCTGAGCAGGGAAGAGTTTTGGAACCAGTCATGAAAAATCTAATAATGGCCCAAGCTCGTGCGATCGGAGCGGCCAGACCCGCTCCATTGGGCTGGCACGTTGCGACTTGTCTGGTCAGGCGGTAGGGTGAACCCGCTGAGGGGAGTCCACCCTGTGGGCCGTGTTGCCAGAAGATGCTCTCTTGTGACTGTCAGAGGCGGAACCTCGATAGTAATAGTATCCACGAGTACGTAGTGACGTCGCTACAAGGGACCTCGGTGAGCTCACCATGGGATGCCAGGTACCACGCGGCGCCAGGCACAGGCACCACGGTACATGACGGAGACGGCGGAGGTTCAAGACCGCCAAGTAAGCCCCTGTCAAGGGCGACGCCACTGAATGCCGGCGATCTGGCGTTGGATCGGTGTGTGCCGCAAAGGTTTCTTCAGCCGCAACCATTTACAAGGATCACTCGCCTGTGACTGTTTATTTCGTGATGTTTTCTGATGGCTCAGGAACCCTCATATTCACATCATCCACTTGGGACGTACCGTAGGCCCGAGTACCAACGCCACAGACCCATGGTAATTGCGCCCCGTGCAGAGTTTTTTGCTTAGCTATTTGTAAAACGGTCCCCAGCACGCCATCTCCCGGATCCTTCGCTTGTCCAACAGATCGTATTTGTGTGACAGTTCAAAACAAGGTCTGCAGCCATTGACTGGTCTCTTCTCCGAGCACGGAGCCACGCGGCTCAGGATCATTGATCATCGGATCAATTGAAGTGGTCAAGACTCGGAGTCATTGAACCCATGTTTTTCTTTTCTTTCCAGATGGAACAAGGGGCACACCGAAATACGCCAAGCTTCAAGCCAAGATTCATGACCCAATGCCCCCTGTTGAGTCAGCCCAGTAGGAATTAATTGTTCGCATCCCGCCGGCAATTTGACAGTTGGTTCCTTTTATCCACATCGTGAAAATCTTTTGGATGGTCTCGACTTTGCTGACTCCGCGTAACTCGGGCAATTCGCCTGGGTCAGATGCGAAACTCGGGTTGGCTCCTGATCATCTTGTTGCTACAGGCGTTGGCGGGATGGGCAGACTTTGGCGGATAACCTTGAGTGCAAGCGCTCCCCAATGCGAATATTCATAGGGTTTGCATCGCAGCTACAGGTAGGTAATACTGAGCTCTCATAGGATGGTTGTGACGGGAACCGATCACATCAAGCTCCATACGCGCCATGCGAGCGACGTCTTAAAGAGTGCGCGAGGCATTGGTAGCTCCCATCTCGCTACATGTGGGGATCGCAAACCTAGTGTATAATGATTAATGACCCTTTTAGCTTCTCCCTTTTCCATCAGCTAACCGAAAAGTAGGTCAGAGATTCGGCAGCTTTGACAGCCCAAGATCAGGGACAGTCTCGGATCCGAGAGAGGTATTGCTCTCAAGGGCCTGGTGGGCTGAACTTTTGGACAGATAGTCCTCCTCTTCTCTCCCTTTTCCAGTTCCTTTCTGTCAGTCACCCAGTGCATCGCGATGTTTGATCTATACATTCAAGCATCGACGAGAGGCATGAAAGTATTTGGCCTACTTAAAATACAAAGTCTGCGAATAGGATACAATGCGTCTCAAACTTATAAAACGAGTATAACGAGTGGTGCTATTGTGTCTTTTAATTGAGATTAATGGGGAAGCAGCACGTCTATTTGCCATATGACAGTGCTCATAGGATTAATTCCAAAAGTCTGATGTGTCTCCCTGCCAACATTCAATTCGCACACCAGGACACATAGGTTATACGAGGTGGTAATGGGAACCGGATAGGTAGTGCCAGTAAAAGCAGACTGACTTGTCTTGTGGGCGTTACTATGTACAAAGTATAACGGCTGCTCTACTTGGTGGACTTGGTGGTAACTACTCGGACGCACTGGTAAGCATCGATCTGGACCGAAATATCGTCGCCGCTGGTTTCGTACGAGACAGAACCGCTTTTGACCCACTTGGAGCCATCAAAAGAACCTGATTCCACTGAGCCAATACCGTAGCCTCGAATACCGGAGAAGGTAATCTGGGCATTGCCTGTGCTGAGAACCGCAACCTCGGTACCACTTCTCACATCCACGACACCGACGGAACCCGTGTCGACTGGCTCGTAGGTAATATCAACGTTTCCAAAATCTGCTGGGGCGTGTGTGTCGTTGGAGAAGATGTTGAGAAAGTCAAGATCTTTGCCTCCCGCACCGACGGCACGCTTGGTGGCGAGGTCAAGCGCGATTTTGTTGAGCATCTTGTTGGTGTTTCTCACGTCGGTAATGTATGAACCGTGAGGGATGGGTGTGAAGTCTCCGGCGCTCGCGTCCTTGGCGTCGTACATGCCGTGGCCGTCGGTGCTGATCAAATCATAGACGTTGTACAGCGAGCCACCAGCAAGACTGGCGAGAATGAGGTGATCTAGGTTGGTAGATTCACCACCGTTTTCCATGATCATGGGGAGGTTGAACCCAGTGGCGTAGTTCCTGCCGTCGAATGCCGTCGTGTGGCCGAACTTGAAGACAGTCTGGACGTCGCTGCTGTAGGGATCCAGACCAATAAAGTCGAGACTTGCTCCCACGCTCTTTCGCATGTTCTCGTTGTAGCTGGTGTGAGCGGCATCAACTCCTCTAAAGTCGTTTGACCTTGTCCAGACAGGATAGTCAGACTCCTTGACGGCATTGGCTAGGTTGGTGCAGAACTCCCACATTGTGCGATCCTTGAATGCCTGAACCGAGCTGAAGCTGCTCAGGGCCCCCCAAGTCTTGGGATTTCTCCAGGGCTCGAATGCGCTGCCGTGGAACTTGTGGATGGCAGGTTCATTGGCCACGACTACCCCGATGACTGTTGAACTGCCGCCATGTCCGCTGTTGTATTCGGCAATATGGTTCATGGTCGCTTTGATGACAGCTTTTTCCTGCTTCCTCAGTTCCAAGTCGTTCTTATCCATATAGTGCCAGTAAACTCCGTAAGCCGGGTCCGTGTTCTTGTTGAAAACAGGAATATGCGAGCCGTCGGCTTGGAGCTTCTCGATCTTAGTGAACTGCTGCATAACATAGAACGGGACGCGGCTATCCATGGTGACACCAGTAGAATCGGAGCCGAACCAGACCAGCTCCAGCTTGAGCCCAGCGCTCTCAGCCCAGCCAATCATAGTGTCAAGATAGGTCCAGTCAAAGACTTCCTTGGAGGAGAGGATAAGCTGGGGCGGGCGTTGACCCTTTGCTCCATGGACAGATGCACCGATTGCGGCGTCTTTGACGTCAGTAGAAGCCTGAAGGATGAAGGATGCGACCTTGCTGGGACTGTGATTCTTGACAAAGTCGGAAACATCAAAGTCGTAATACCCAGTCTTTGAAATGATGTCCCAGGAAGGGCTACTGGAGGCCAAAAAGTAATCCACGTCCTTGTTCCCGACAATGTCAACACCGTCATGGTTTGGCGCCCCCGATGCCCATGTAATGGACGATGCCTTCCAGTCGTTCTTGGTGATGCCGTACAGGTTTGCTTTGAAGGCTTTGGAACCGAGCGCCGCTGAGTCGACATAGAACCTGACCTTGGCAGAGTCGACGCTGGGCGTGTAAGCCGAGAAGTCGAATTTCACATAGGTCAGCTGCTTGCTGCCTTCGGAGCCCGTCTTGTAGCCAAACTTGCTAGAGGAGCTAGAGACAAAGTTCGTGGTCGAAGAGCTCCCGCCCTGGATGTATGTCGACTCGCTGGCGTTGAAGCGCTTGTCGGGCTGAATTTCAGACCATAGCAATTGGGTATTCACGACAGTGAAGCCATCGCCAGCAGTGATGTCATACAGGGACTGGATCTCACTCTGCGAGAGGCCCCAGACGTCTCGCACTTTGTCGGCACGCAGCTGGAGGCCGTTGAAGAAGAAGGGCAGATTGCCCACCTTGAGCGTGAGACGGTCAAACTCGTTCAGGCTGATATCGACAGAGCTTATGGGGTCCTTGCTGGGCGTGGAAGGTTTGAGGTCTTTGTCGATGGCCTGCGAAGCAGCAAGGGGCAGCAACAGGGCCGCGCAAGCAGCCAGAACTCGGTTTACGAGCATGACAATGAAGGTTGTAACTGGACTAGTAAGAGATTGGTGATGGTTGTGGTGCTGTACGCAGTGTTGTGATAAGAATGTCGAGTTGAATGTAAGTCGGCGTCAGGTCTTTATATACAAACGGATTTACATCACGCGAGAGGTCGGTCACCTTGGACGGCCTCACTCCATAGTAACTCGCGAAACCCGGTCCAGTGTTCACACCACATGAGGGTTATAGAACCGACACCGACTGGTGGAAATTCATCCATCGCGGAGGCGTACGTCTGGAGTTGGGGCTGACTTTCCCCAGACTCCTTTAGCGGGCTCCCCAGGTTTCCCTCGAGGGCACATTGGGGGATCCTGCCGATCAACTAAGTCCCCTGCACCCACCCCCAAAGACGTCTTCTTCGCAGTCAAACCTTGTGACTGATCGCAAACGGCGATATTCCGTAGAACCGAGGGAACGGGGATTACGTAGTTAGGCCGCAGGTATCGACACCACATGTGGGATGGCGCGTCAGCGCTGATTGGCGAGGATGCTAAGTAAGTGCTTATTCGACGGGAAGAATGTCTGGTGGTAAAATGGCATGACTACTCCACTTTCTAAACGATTCAAGAGCATAATAAAAATGTCGATCATCGGATCATCTTGGGGCCCGCACAGATGCCGCATGGTGGCCGTGGACAGGGGGAGCACAGAACGCAGGGAATCGAATGCAGTGGTAGTGGCATCAGACAGCCATGTTCAAGGAAGGGGGGACGTTGTTATGACACGGCAGCAAATGGAACAGTATCAATATAGGCGTAAAAGTCTAACTGACATTAGGTACAAAGCACATTAGTAGCTTGACTAGTACCATGGACACGGGGAATAGACTCTTCGGGCATCTTCCATTAACAGTTCAATTAGGTTGACGCAAAAAGCTGCTTAATCGTCATGAACAGAAGAACTTCAGGTTCACCAATGTTTAAATTGCACTACACTAAACCAACACCCCAAAGGGGTGACAGTATAGTCCACTCAAGCTCAAACATCCTCAGACAGCCGTCCACAACTCGCACCAAGAAACTGACTGGACAGTCCCAATCCCATCACCCAGCCGACAAGCCAAGTTCGTGACACTGCATCTAATGCTCGGTCATCTCTTTGATAGTCTCCCTCGAGGCAACGTCCACCGGCTGGTGCTTAAACTCGCGTGCCGACAGGTCTCGGCCAAAGAGGATGTCAAGTTCCTCAAAGGTGCGGCCACGCATCTCTGGAAGGCGGAAGAAAGCCCAGATGAAGCACACGACGAGAATACCGCCCGTCAGGAAGCCGCTCTTGCCTTTCCAGTTCCCAGCAGTCGGATTGAGGATGTAGGGTCCCACAACCGTGTTGATGATGGACGCGATATTGTAGCAGTTGCGTGCGAGACCAATTGTGTGGGATCGGAGTCTGGTGGTCGAGGTCTCGCCGACAATGATGTATGCTCCAGGCCCGACTGTGATCTGATAGATGCAGTACCATACCAGGTACACGGCTGACTCGCCGAAGCCTTGCGCAGCGGAAGCCGGAGCCAGGGCGGCAAACCCGATGATGAACCACATGATGGCCATTCCGACAATACCAATGAGAAATAGGTTGCGGCGTCCGAAGCGGCCCGTCACCGGCATCGCTATGAGGTTGCACACGAGATGGATCCCAGCCTGGCCAACGCTCATACTAAAGGCATCCGCCGTCTTGAGGCCGGCTTGCTGAAAGAAATAGGTGCCGTAGCCGCTGACCACAAAGCCGGAAAGCTGCTGGATGGTCCATGCAGCGCAGGCAATCTCAGTGCGCCAGAGGTTGGTGCCCTTGAAACAGTCCAGCATGCCAGTCCCTTCGCCCATTGCCTTTTCTAGGTTGTTTGTCTGGATCATCAGAGCCACAGCCTGTTGAGCTCCAGGTGCGTCGTTATCGGACAGCCTCAGGACAGACCTCTCAGCTTCGGTGATGCGGCCTTTGCGAACAAGCCACCAAGGGGACTCGGGTGCAAACATCACGAGGGGGATAATAATCAAGGGCCAAGTCCACTGCACGGCGATGGGGATGCGCCACGCCCAGGGGTCGGTCTCCTCATGCGAGAAGGCCTTCAGCAATCCAAACGAGATGAACTGGCCAATTCCCCAGCAGGTGACCACCCAGGTTTCCATGTAGCTCCTCAACACGACCGGACAGACCTCGGAGGCGTACGCAGGAGCCATCGTGGTGAAGACACCCCAGGCCAGGCCGGATAGCAGAGAGCCCGAGAACATCATCTCAATGTTCTGGGAGAAGAAGGTGATGAAGATGACGCCGGTGAGGTAGACAAGGGTGCAGAGCAACGTCTTGCGGTGGCCGATCCTCTCGGTCAAGAACGAATTGATGTAGACACCAATCAGGTTTCCCAGGGGGTTCGAGAGGCCGAGGGCAGCCTGCCACTTGGGATCCAGCTGGTACTGGGACCCGTCACCGACAGGGTGACCGAACCTGTATCTGAACGCGGGGAAGGCTTGGAGAGAGCCGAGGATGGCCGTGTCATACCCATCCATGATGATGGTGAGCGAAAAGACCATGGACCAGAGGCAGGCCTTGCGGTAGCGCTTGAAGGCTTCGCGAGCTGTCATGCTGTGCTCATCCTCGGTAGCAAGGTGAGCGCCTTCGGCAATGGCAAGCTCATTTTTGGCATCATGGGCTTCGAGGCCGGAGCCTTGGCTCACTTCAATGTGTCGCCCGGAAGCGATCTTGTCTGTCGCCATATTGTTGGAGTGGCTTGAAACGATGTAAAGATGCAGTCAAGGTGATGAGGGTAATTCTGGTAAATTATGCAGTCAAGGGGGAGGGGATGCGGCTGGTATATAGTCTGGTTGCAATGCTCAGCGTCGACTAAGCTGCCGAGGGATTTCCCCACCGTACTTGCGAGGATTGCCACTCCGATCCACCATATTGGGGTAAAGTCTGGGGTAGTGGGGTAGACTCTGCTGGAGTTGAAAGTGGCTGGCCCCCAAGCCTCTCAAACAGTTCATAGACAGCCGCGGGCGGCCGGATTCTTCCCTTGAGCGATGTCGAGGAGGCACAGCTGAGCCGACCTCTTGGATTGGACTTGCCTGTGGGGAGGGAGATCCATACACCCCTGTTGGATATCTCCGGGCACGGGGATGTGATGGGTGATGGTGCACTACCAGAACGCCTCTGAGCAATCGTTCGATTATAGTATCACCTGATTGATGGCAATTCATGGGGGCTGGATGGGGGGGACCTTGTTAGTTCTGCATTGTGCCTCTCCAGAGGACCACAGTAGTGTGGTGGCGGAGCGGAGGAGCAGTCGTTCAGCTATCAATCACCTCAACAAAGGATAACTTATGTGGCAAGTCACTCAGCCAGCATGGGTACGAGGGCTGATTACTGGACCGGTTGGATGCATAGCTGCAGAGGCTCGGCTGTCGGCAGCCCGAGAGACTGGTACCATGCTAAACGTGCCAATAACAAGCAGGCGCTCGCCATTGCACGAGATCATCACCCAGTTTCTCGTAACCCATGATATGACGTTGTCAAGAGAGTTTGCACTAGAGGGCATCGATTTGTAAATGCAACTGGACGGGCAGGACTGGTAGAGTTGCCATGAGTTGATGAAAGCTCGCATCTCAGGTGCGCATTACTTAACATAATCATGCGTTTTCTTTTTCATCCTCCTTGCCAAGTGTAGTATTGCATCAGGCGTGGCTGAAGTCACTTTGCACGACTAGAGAGCAAGCTACTCAACCTCCTTTGAGTGCGCCATCACCATGGGGGATTAAGCAGCTACCCTAAGCTACCCTAATATAAGGCCAAAGCCACTTTCCTTAGAGGCCATTGCCGCCTGTCGGATACCATGTCCGTCTCCCCCGAGCCTGAGATGGCTTATGAGCATGCCGCTGTTGGCCATCTCATCACTACTTGCATCAAGGCAACCCCAAATCTGCTGTGCGAGGGCCCAGGCGCTGTCAATATTTGCCATGCCCTGCCGTTTGCTGATAACCATGAACGCATTCTGTGCCAGTATGCGGTCAGCCGTGCTGACAGCCTCGCAAGCTGCCACAAAGAGAGGCCACAAAAGACCCCCCAGCGGGCCGGCAGCGCTCACAGCATCGCTGCAGTGCTTGAGTGAGGCCCTGACATGACTCTGAACCTGGTGATGGGAGCATGGATAGTTATGTATGGTTCGGAACAGATAGACGAGCGAGCTGTGGCGGTAGGATAGAGCGCTGTGGGTGGCTGAGTGGTCACCCAGTACTTCAGACGCGCCCTCTTGGGTTGACAGATCGGCTCCTGAGCAAGGTTCCCAGTTCTCAAGCGAGGATTGGATGGCGTCGGCAGAGATTCGAAGTTCCTCGCGCAACACGGCAGCCTTGGCATTCTCCTTGCACTCTCTGGCAGCTTGAAACTCCTTCTTCAAGTCAAGCAGCTGCGCAAGTCGATGAAGTGTGGGCCAGAGGGGGCCGGCCATGCCCAGAAGCGCACACTCGCCGCTCAAGCGTGGCTCATCTATGAGAGAAGGATCTACTGGAACTACGCTGCGTGGTCGGGGCGACAAGGGGGCGGTCGCAAGCGACAGAGCCGAGATGACGTCGAAGTAGTTAAACATCTGTCTACCTGTAAGAAACAATAACCTCCAAAATTAGCGGCTTGGCCGGGCACAAACAGTTTCGAAGACCCGGCTTGACCCTTCGACGCCGTCTTGGGCCTGGGACAAGAGAGGTAGCGCCCCTCGCAGATGCTCAATAGCACTGCTGACTTGCCCATGCTGCATCAACTGTGTTTTACATCCATGTCAACCTCGGCTAGATCATTGTCGGCGTGCCAATGACGTACTGCTTCATAGTAGGTAAGCATCATGATGGCTGGCAGAACCTCGTCTCTTGCCATATTCAATTTGGCGAGCATTTGTCGCAGATGCTGTATCGCCACCATGTGAAAGTGTGACGATGGTCGGGCGCTGTGAACGCCCTGATACTCTAAGTGACCAGTGGACAGGGCACAAACGGCATTCATCAGCGCCGTGTTTCCAAGACAGAGGGGTAGGATCAACTCCTGAAACGGATTGACATCTCCGGGACTCAGCGTCATGAGCTCAGACAAAACGCAGCTGAAGTGGGCGAGGAGTAGCCGCTCCTCGGCCAGGTCCGAGAACTCGCAAAACGCAGGAAAGCCGATGCAGGGCTGCGGACAAATCTGGGAGACAAACGAGACTGGCCTTTTATTCCATTCAGAGAATGTTGGTGGGTCAGGGGCATCGAGTATCGTCGAATCCACCGGCGTGCTCAACACCACCTGACAGGTGTCAGGTAACAACTCCGAGGTCCTGGGATGGTCAGCCAGTCATGCCAGAGAGGAGAGAAGCAGCTTACAAGCCATCGCTCCACACGTCTTTAGCTGATCCATCTCCCAGCGGTGGCGTGACACCTGTGCCCGCAGCTGTTGTCTTGTAGCGCCGACGAGGTCTGACGGGATCGTAGATACAATCCTTTCCGAATTCCTTGCAGCGGGAGCATTCAGGTCTGTACTCGTCGCATTTTTTCCTCTTTGGTCATGTCAGATGGTGGACTCGTATCAACGGCGGCATCCCATACCATTTCTTTACTACTCAGCTGTTCAGCAAACTGATCTTGAGAGACTCCCTCAGTGGCTGCCACTTACCAGAATCGGCATCCTGCATTGTTCGATCAAGGATCAGTCACAAGAACAATGGCTGAATGCTTGGAGATTGGGAGTCTGAGTGTAGAGCCTTCACGCGCACACGGACTTTGGGATAATACCAACCTGCTCTTGATCTTGTATTTCTTGCCTTTGGCGGTGCAGTCCGCGCGTAGAGCAACATGGCGGATCAAACAAGATGGGGAAACTGATGACGAACCCTGCTACCAGCCATGGCATCTGCAGTCTGCCTTACTACCGCATCATGCATTATTATACCCGTGATGCCAATCAGCGCCACAGTCACGCGCCTCGTGTCAGGGATACGAGCAAGACGGCTCGCTTTGTGGAGAGACGGTAAAGTCGCCATGGTACAAGGAAAGGCACGACGAATAAAAAAGCTCGCTCGGGCTGCGGCAAATGGTCGTCGACGCTTAACCCGCACTCCGAGCGTGGGGAAATGATCCGCCAGCATTAGATCCCCCCAAAGCTACAACCCTGTCGGGCTCGGGTGAATTATTGCTCACACTTGGCCCGGGTCCGACTACACAGAATGTGCCATGACTCGCTTCTGATGAGCCAAGCCAGCATGCAGCCACAGAAAGCCATGGGTTGCGTTGGGGGTTCTTGTAGCGACTAGTAGATGACTTATTTGGCCGCCATGGTCACGCCAAATTCCCTGCTTCTTGGTCAAGGTTGGCATCCGAGCGACGTTGGTGTTTCACCCCACTAGGCAGCATGCCGTCTTCTCCAAGCCTCTGTCTCGGTTACGGAGATCTTCATCCTTTTGCACAGGTCGATATCAAAGACCGCAAGTCGGTTCAGAAGCTCCTCACAACCCTTCTCGATCCTCTCGTGCCTTTCTTCTCCCCGCTCAAGGCCCGTGTGCGCTGTCCAGGCGCAACCGCCGTACGATTTGACAATGCGGCTGTCGAGGTCGAGGGTCTCTGTCGACCTCTCTGGGGGTTGGCCTCGCTGCTTGCCGGAGGGGGCGAGTATGAGGCGGCCGATTTGTGGATCCAAGGCATCAAAGCTGGGACCGATCCTGAGAGCCCAGAGTACTGGGGTCGGCCTCAGGACAATGACCAGAGGATGGTGGAAATGTGTCCTCTAGGTAGACTACGGACACACCGAAAGCAAAGATTCAGGCTAACCACCAGTTTCTAGGCTTTACTCTTGCTGTCACTCCAGGCATATGGGACAGATTCTCCGAAGGAGAGAAGAAAAACGTCGAGGCGTGGCTGGGAAACTCGATCAACGAGAAAAAGTAGGTCCATGGCATCTCATCCTTCTAGATGATCAAGGTAGCTCACAAGTCACAGCATGCCAAACACCAACTGGCTGTGGTTCCGCGTATTTGCCAACCTAGGTCTGAAAAAGGTAGGGGGCAATTACTCCCAGAGAAGATTAACAAAAGATATCGAGCATCTCAACACCTTTTATCGCGGGTCTGGTTGGTCCAACGATGGGCCAGAAGGGATTCACCGTGCGTCCACCGCCTGATGCTCATCACCCAGTGGCATCAGCTAACATGATCAGAAATGGATTATTATTCATCCAGTTTTGCCATTCAGTTCCTTCAGCTCATCTACTCCAAGCTCGCTGCGACGGATGACCCCACTATGGCGGCCGAGTTCAAAGAGCGAGCTCGAGTCGCAGCTCTCGATCTTGTACATTACTTTGACGACGAGGGAAGGGCTATCCCGTTTGGCCGCAGCATGGTATACCGGTTCGCTGTTATCTCATTCTGGTCAGCGCTGGCCTATGCCGACGTTGAGCTGCCTGATCCTCTCACTTGGGGCATGGTGAAAGGAATAGTAATGCGCAACCTGCGCTGGTGGCAGACGCAGACGGAGATGTGGACTCCGAGCGGTACGCTTTCGATTGGATACTCGTATCCAAACATGTATGTGAGTATTGATCTGATGCCTTGCTGTCTGGTTGGAGTCTGACGGGTGATAGATGGCAGAGAACTACAACAGCCCTGGAAGCCCGGTACGTGTCTTGAAGATGCTCCTACTTGCCACCTCGCTTAATCAACTGACGTTTCAAGTATTGGGCGTGTCTGGCCTTTCTTTGCTTGGCGGTGCCGGAGCAGCATCCATTCTGGGCATCGCCAGAGCAATCCACAACCGGCTTCTTTCCCTCTATCAAGCCTCTGGAGTATCCCGGACACATCTTGAGGTGAGACCTCCGTCTTCTCGTGTCTTGCAAGTTCTCACCATTGTCTCAGCAATCTTGGTGGCCATTGCATGCTTCTGTCGTCTGGACAGGCATGCGGCTATCCGATGAAGGCGACGCACGCCAAGTATGGCGGCTTTGCGTACAGCAGTCACTTTGCATACTCGGTTCCCTCAGGTCTTTTCTCTCTGGAGCAATACGCTCTAGCCTCGCAGCTGGGATTCTCAGACGACGGAGGCGAGACTTGGAAGACGAGAAGAATCTGTCAACATGCAGCCATTGAATACCGTCAAGAACAGCCTGTATTAGTCTCTACCTGGAGACCGTTCTCGGATGTCGTCGTGGAGACTACTTTGATTCCGTCCGAGCCCAGTACCCCCAACTGGCACTTGCGGGCCCATCGTATCCAGGCAGGTCGAACGGTGGCTACTGCGGATGGGTCTTTTGCCATCCGTAATGTGAATTCCGTTGACGGACGTTACCTTGGCCTGTATGACACGCAAGCCCTAGAGGGAACCTCGCCGAAGATCATCGGGAACTACGACACCGAATCCCCCGTCGGCTGGTCCAGCGGAGCAGAGGGCGCGTTTGCTGCATCAAAGGGGGCTGCAGGCATCCGTGCTCTAGAGCCTAGTGCCAGGCGCAGAGCCATGTTGGTCAACGCTGACCCAAATTCCAATCTCGTGGAAAGCAGGACTACCATACCAACACTACAAGACACCATCGCCGAGGGCGAGACGGTCTGGTATGTAGCAGCCATCTTCGCCAAACCCCCAACGCCGGGCCTGGAAAGACAAGACTTGATGGCTGGCTGGGAGGAGCTTCCGGCTGTGCCAAGCTGGCTTCAGTCGGAGATGGAAGACGCCGGCAGATAACGGGAGTGGGTTTCGGGGGTCGCTATAGACGAATGGCAGCCTTTTCTACTTCACAGAAAGGGGAAAATCATCTTATAGGAATGATACTGGCTGGCTCATGAAGTAGCAAGTGGAGAGAACAAAGATAGACATGCTAGTCAACGATTAGTAAAAGTCCTCTTGGTTTCTCTGTTAGACGCTTGACCTATGACTGCCCCTAGCTTTTGGTAAACATGGCCATACTCGTTCTCGGCTCCCTAAGGTAGTTGTGTTCTTTGTTCTTGTGACTGACACATTCTTACAGAGATTTCATGGATAAAGAAAGAGTGGGACAGAAGACATTACAGCCAGGTGTCATTCTGAGTATCCTACACACAAATTGATAATCCAAGGGAATGTAGGCTGATAATGATTCATTCTTCAGAAAACACACCCTGATCGATTTGTCATCAGTGCAAATTACACCCAGCTACTCATTGCTGGTCCCAAGTAGCTCTCTCGAACACCCCCGAGATCCACCACAATCTTTTCCAGGAGAACTCCTTCGGACAGAGGGCGGTATCTCAAGACGTGGGACCCGCCCCTCGAAAGACTGAAAACATGGCTTCGAGTCCATACCCCATCCTGTACTGCTGTAGACCATCCCTCAGGTAGTTCACCCTGAGTTTTGGTTTCCATTAGAGGAGCTGAACTTAAAATGGAACCGCCGAGCGACACATCGTAGCTGGCTCTCTGCCAGGGTCTCAGATCCAGCGCCATTGTGAAATATAGCGTGACCGTAGCTGAGGAGGCCGCAGAGAACGAATAAAAAGGGTATTCCAGCCAAGGACCTCCAGCTCTGGGGGCTGTCGATAGGCCAATGGCTCCTTTAAAGGTGCGGCCAAGGAAGGGATATATCTGATATTCCTCTTGCTGAGGTGGAGTCAACTCGACCGACGCAGGTTCCAAAGAGATACAGCCTTCAGACTCAACAAATCCATGGAACTCGGGCGGCACAGCTTGGTTGATGACGGGCAGGTGAACGTGCTCAAGTTCGCCTCCGCGAGATTGCACCACGATTTGAAGGACCGAGTCGAAATCTTGGGGAACTCTTGTCCAGCTCACTGTCACCGTCACTCGCTGATCGTCCTCTCCCGGCTCGAGTCTTCCCTTTGCCGGTTCGACCGACACCCAGCCCTGATCCACGCTAGCGGTCCATTCGATGGCAGGCTTGCCTCTGGTGAATATCTCAAAGTGCCGTTCCTGAACGCCATAGGGACTGAGAGGAGGAAGAGTGAGTCCCGGGACCAAATCACCACGCGACGGGTGTGTCCGATCGTTCTCCTCGTTGATCAGGCCTGGTCGAATTCCAGCGTGCCCCTCCACGGCAACACCCATCTGGCCCACGATGCGGTTTGAGTCTTGTCGTCGCTGGATATAATTCAAGCCAGTGAGCAGGTCGCGAGACGGCGCGCGCCAGCTATCGGGCGTGAACCCGTAGTGCGTCTGTTTCACGATGTGATCCCATTTCGTACCACTCCATGGGTTGTCGTGGTATGTTTCAGCAAGGGACCAGTCTTCGTCGAACAGATCGAGTGCACGGTTTGCCCAGAGGTTGGTCGAGTTGCGCCTCTGCGAGCCGTACAGCCGGTTCTTGGCTTGTGCCACACGCAAATCCAGATAGATTCGTGACGCCTTGACGGGATGCAACACAAGCTGGAAGAAAGCTGCCTTGTAGGGAGACGGTATGACATCAAAGAGGTCGTTTGCTTGGCGCTCGAGATTCTTGAACCTCATCAAGATGGCATCAGCCTCGTGATAGTTGAGGACTGAAAAGGTCTCGGGCTCAATGTGTTCATGTCGACGAAGAGCCATGAGGCGGTCATGCCCGGAAAGAATCCTCGCGATCGAGTCGGCATGTCCGTGTCCCAACTGGCGTTCAGAGTAAGACTCAAAGAAGGAGTCAATGGTTTGGGGTCCCACGCTGTTGATATCCCACGCAAGTTGCAGCGCAAATGTCGCAGGCATCTCGATCGGCTTGATATCACCAACGTTAATGATCCAAATCTTAGTTATTCCGTTGTCATACGCTGTTCGGAGCTGCTGTTGCACTTTGCCCTTTGGCACATGTCAGATTCGAGACGCCAACAATCAGCCTTTGCCGACTTACACAAGAGTTCGTGTTTATCCACTTGTAGCTTCTCGGGTGGCCAACGTACTCCAAGTGGTAGTATAGCTATAGCGACTGTCAACAATCAAGCTGCAAAGCGGCAGGTCAGCCATCCTCACCCCAAAGCCACCTGAACGGCCTCGCTCCTCTTCCGTGGGCAACCGGCGAATATTCCCAAAGTTGTCGTCGGCGAGGAGAATCGTCACGTCGTCGGGTATCTCCAGTCCATCCTCATAATACTCAAGGACCTCCTTGTACAGGGCCATTACCTCTAGTGCGGGTTAGCAAAGTTCTCAAGAAGCTTGGGTATGCTCAGAACTGACGTTTGACGGCATCAGGTTTCCCATACACATCCTTCAAGATTCGTCGCTGAGTCTCGATTACGTCCTTGAGTGTGGCCTTGGGATCGTCAGCTTTGATGGTGTCGTCTCCTTCCCCTCGCATGCCTAGCGTGAAGATAGATTCGTGGCCCTGGGCCCGCTTTGCTCCAGTCTCAAAGAAGTCTGTGATGACCTCCTTGTTCTGACTCCAGTCCCATGGTCCCTTGCCATTTCGGCGCCATTCGGTGGTGGACCTCTGCATCGGCTCATGATGCGAGGTCGAGACCACTATGCCATACGCATCTGCAGTCTCCTGGTTCTTTGCATCGTCCGCGAAGAAGCTGCTCCCAGGTTCGGGATACCCAGACCACATGGCCGGCCAGAAGAAATTCGCCTGAGTGCAATTTTCGCGTCAGTGAATGGATGCATGAGCAGGAATAGTGACCATCTGCTCACCTTCAAGCGCAGAAGAAGTTCGAAGAATCTTTCGTAAAAGAAGGCGTTATAACACGATCCGCACTTGGCGTGAACCCAGTCGGTAAGGGCAGGAGCCTCATCGTTGATGAACAGGCCACGATACTGGATGCTCGGCCCCCCATGACAGATACTTACAGGTAAGGCGTAGACACCCTCACGGCGTTGCACAGGGACGTCAGCCCACCAATGCCAACTGTTATCCAGTCAGCCTTGAGATCCAACATCAGATCGAATCAACGTACGGGGAGACACCCAACTGCTCGGACAATGTATAGACACCAAAAATAGTGCCGCGATTGTCACTACCCGCAATGACCAGGATGCGTCTTGCGAAAGACCAATGAGAGTCTTGGAGACTGGTGTGAAACGTCTCCCACTTGCCATGAATCAAGCCTCTGCGGGCCATGCCATCGTTTTCCAGATCCCGTATTAGCTTGGATCGCTCCAGGCTGCCTACAACGATGGCGCCTTCAACAGAATCATAGTGGGAGGGGTCGGTCCAGATTGCAGGACGGCTTCCAGTAACTCTCTCCAGGTCGCTGGCAAGGTTTTGGGAAGCTAAATGGATGCTTTGGTGCTCTGCTGGATCTATAATGATGGGGAGGTTGCGCAGGTTCATGCGGCCATTTCCCGGCGCGAAGTCAACGATTGACAAGTCAGACATGGTCATGAAAAAAGACTAATAAGCGATAAAAAGTGTTGGTAAAGATGAATAGATTGTCGAGGCATTCAGAGGGAGGAGTAGGGTTAAATAAATAATCCATCCTCACATTATACCCATAAGTTCTTAGCTTATCCGGACGAATCAGCGCCTTGTTATTCTACGAACTTGACTCGCCCGGTTAGTAGACGGGTCTATATATTCCGACGTGGTCGAGATGCGCGAATAACGGCTTGAGGCCTAAGCATGCGCAGATAGAGGACAATACCTAAGCGACTGGTCGCGCTTGGCAGAGTGAGTTAGGGGGGAAACGTGTTAGGCTGTCTTGGGCTGCAGAGCAAGTTAGCAAAGGCCATGAAGCTTTACCCTCATTATTACTTTCGCAGGCTTTAAATAGCTCAGCTATAGAGATTATAAGAGCTTTTATTATATATAATAATATATAATATCTAGCTAAGGCTCCCTTTATCAGTTAGTAACTCTAATAGTTGCTTTATATCCTTATGCTTAATTTCCGTTTGCGTTGTTTTTTTCATTGAATTTTAAAAAAAAAAAAAAAAAACCATAAGATATAAGTCACACAGATAGGTCCATTTAGTATAAAGAAAAGCTATGTCCTGTGTTAAATTTAATTTAATTAGTTCAAGAATGTAATGTCTGGCTATTGCCTTTTTTCCGGTTTTCCTGTCTCCAATCGCCGCAGGTTCATTTACAACGATCTTGCAATCCATTACAGATTGTGGTACAGAAGTTATTTACCCTTGTGTGATGGCGATACCCGATAGCTGAACTACTCGTCCTTGAGACCCAAGTTCCAACCCTCGAGTTCTGTGGTACTGTTGAATGCGGCTAAGTCGACGTAGTGAACCTGGCGCTGACCTCCTCGGCCAAAATGCTCTGCGGTAATATTCAGCAGGGACAAAGAAGTCGTTGATATCTTGGATGCGAGAAGCCCTGGAAATTTCTTGTCGATGAGGTCGAAAATCTCCTCCGGAGTGTAGAAATCTTCTCCCTTTAACTCGATTTCATCTTTGAAGAATTTGACGTAATCTCGGGAATGCTTCAGGTCGACTTTAGGCCCAAAGCCTTTGAGAGTCAGAGAATGGCCGGGAATAATTCTCTTGGGAGCCAGACTTTCAACAAAGTCAAGTGTAGACAGCCAAGCCGCCGATAGCGCAGGCGAGAGAAGATCAGCCAGCCAGAGGTGAACTGTATGACTGTAGACCGCGTCGCCAGCGATGAGTGTAGAAATTGAAGGAATCCAGAAGAGTGTCTCATCTATAGTGTCGGCAGCAAGAGGGCTAATGAGATGAATTGGGGTGGACTCGTCGCCCGGGAGCGTGAAGAAGGTAAAGTCGTAAGGAGTCGGGATGGCAGCTTTGCCGACGACGGCATCAGGCCCTAGAATACCCTTCCAGTCGGCAATCTGTAAAAGCGAGTTAGTGATAAACGACAACAAATGATTCCCGAGCACTGAATCCAACCTTTCGTTCAACCTCATTCTCAATCAACGCAACTGCCCTGGAGTTGGCATAGAACTTAGTCTCGGGGAACCGATCGAGGAAAGCAGCGCCGCTAAGGTAATGATCAGGGTGGAAATGAGTTGTGAAGGCGGCGACAAGAGGCTTGTCGGTGGTGTTCGCTACCCAGTCCGCCAAAGCAATGGCCTGCGGAACTGCAAAGGGCAGATCAATGATCATTGCAGCCTCCGAACCGATGACCAGAGATGACACCATATCTAGTGATAGGCCCGGATTGATAAAGTTTTCGACACGGAGCTTAGACTTATGGGATGGCGATGCCGCACCCAAGCAAGCCATGGCCAATAGAATGAATTGCATCATCATGAAGTGAGAAGATAAGAGATGTATTGAGATGTATGCTGGTTGTGTTCAAAGCTGTTTTTGGCTAGGGGATAGCATTGATTCTAAATAGCACCCGAGTAATCGGACATCTTACCTGTACAGCCCGAAATTTCATAAGTTTGTGAACTTTGAAAACACATCGGCATTGAGTGGGATGTCGTGAGGTGGGATATTCAGGTGGGATGCTGATGTCGCACTACAAGAAGTGGGATACGGAGATTTGGTGCTGGTGCCAGGTCGCCCCCAGCAGCTCGGAAGGTTCGGTTTATGGTGGGATAATGGCAGGCTAGAATATTACAATATGTTCAGTCAATGTTTCTTTTATTAGCAAGTCTGCTTTTTACCATCTATGATATTCGCCATACGCGGACGGCCCGATGTACATCGGGGCCAAGCAGGACGCCGTTCGCGATGCCAGATGATCGGATATCCTGAGCCTTGCTGGATCTTTTAATCAGCAAATCTGAAACGTCTCGCTCATCAAAGGTTGCGCTGTATGTTCAGTAATCTATTTCTTGGCCTGCTTGCTTTGGAGTTGGTGCCAGCCACCAACCACCACCGAACCCTCCGTCGGACCGATCCTCCCCAGCACATATGCCTCGACTACAGTACCCAATTCATCACCATGCCCCTTCTCACGTATGCGTGTGGACCGGCTCCTGGGGCCCATTTCAATCCCTTGATCAGCTTGGCCACGCTCGCAGCTCGACTCTCGAGCTTCCCGAGGATGGTGTAATGTATTACTAATTTGACAGCCGGTAGGATTGGACCTTGGCATTCAACGACGCTATTAAACACTTGAACTTTATCTACAAGTACAGTAACATTTCGATGGGATGGTCGCACCATTAAGCTCAAACAGCCACAACCGATTTCCCCTGTTGAAACTTTACTACTGAGCTAAACTCTGGTTGGCTGCGTCAAAAGCTTCGATGCAACCACATAGTCCATCCTGCGATGGAAACTTCTTCAATATGAATAGGGAAGCTGATCCCTTGAGTCTCACGTGAACGACGAGACGCTGCTTCGTTGCTAATGTTGAGAAAAAAGACTTCGGCTGTCTTTGGGCGACCTGCCTTAATTGACCTTTGTCGCACAGTCTCGTCGAAGGCCGAAAACTCAAGAAGTTTCATAGCTAATGAACATTACTTGCTCGCTGATGTTTTGCCTTCAGTGCAAGTACGATTGCCGGCTGGCTTGCCTACTACAAAGAGGTTGAGGGGTGCAGAACCAAGCATACAAACTCAAGAGAATAACTGATGCCTGAGACGTATTGGAGGATGCCATCGTTTGAACACGGATGCCTCGGCCACTCAGTTTAGGAGACAATTTCCGTCTGCACGGCCAGGCCGACATCAACCACAATCTTTAGCGTGTAGTAATCCCCGCCAGGAGAGACGTATAGGTGCTTTGAGCGTGCAATGATTCATCCTCATGCCAGCGGAAGGACAAATTTTACCAAGTAAGTGTTCGACCTCGGCAGTGGCAGCAATCCATGCGAAGGAGGGGCAGGCGTATCGTTGTGGCAGCCAAGCAGGGCCACTGCAAATCCACCACTACGAGTTCCACGCTGACCCTCACTGAAACTCAATTTATCCTGCCACTTTGGGAGTGAGAGAGCTTGAAGAGAAAAGGTGTGCCATTGCACTGCAAATTTAATCCCCCTCAACACTCATAACCGTGAAGCACCTCTCGGATCAAATTCGCAGAAATTGTCCACTGTGACATGGGGGTGACCCAGTGAGCACTCTCTGGAGCCAGCGGTCTGTCAAAGGGCTGAAAGAAGCGGTAGGGAGCTTCTGAGAACCCCAACGGAGACAACACAGCCGTAACTGAAGCTAGTGGATCTCATTTATGGGACGTGGTCACGATCGGATCACGGCAAATACGTGCAGGAAGACTTCACTGCAAATTTAACCGCCCTCGATCCTCATGACTGTACGGCTGGTTGTCTTGTCATGTGTTGGCGCCTGGATCCAAACGAGAGGTCCAAAGGGTGTTACATTGGGGGCGGTGCACTGCAAATTTAACACGCCTTAAGACACATATGGATGCAGCACAGGACCGTAATGGAGCCTGACTATAGATTTAATTCCATTTGATGATGCCATCTTGACTTGAAAGTTCACCAGGATACCGCTTAGCCCAGGGAGGGTATAGGGTGGCTGTTACTCTTAAGGCAACCTAAACTTGTTTTAATGCAAATTTAATCCCCCTTAATGCTTGTAAAATGCTTATAAGTGTGCAGCAGATTATCCTAAGAGCTTCTGAGATTACAATTTGTAGTATTTTCCTCCTCTTCTTCCACCAATCACGCCATCGCGCTTGGCGGTGGGGATAAAGGGAAAGGGGGGTGTCATGTGTGCAAGGAGAGCTCTCCTTTTGCACCTATAATGGAGGCAGCTAAAAAGTACTTATGCATTGACCTTCTTGTCGTGTCTGCAGAATTATCTCTGATCAGTGGCGTCTAATATGTGATTGGCTGTCATTTAATGGGCTGATTTGTCGCCAAGTTCTTCACTGCAAATTTAACCCCCCTCGAGGCTCATGGCCGGACGACGACTTAGTCCCGTCACGTGATAGTCACTTCGTGACTGACTTGGGATCGAGAGGGGTTAAATGTGCAGTGCAGAGGGCTGCCACGTTGTGTGTTATTGGGTCAAATAAGCAATATACCTAATTGGACGATGATCGTCGAATCTTGAGACTCCGTCGCCGCCTGTGTTAAAAAAAGACCTCGGCTCTCCTTACCAACCCCCCAATTACCCCTGTAATGCAGCCCTGCAACAATTCAAACAATCACGCATCACCGTTTTATCAGATGAAGCAGTAAGCGCGCTGAAATAGGAATATTCTCCGCTTCGCCTTGTGGGCGCCATCTCTAACCCCCGCATTACCGAACGGCATGTTCCGCATCACAGCAATAGACGCCTGTTTCGAGGGCGGATGTTGGTGGTGCCGACCTTGGCACGTCTCGACTGTCGTCTCAAGCTTACCGGTCAAGCTTAAATTCGGTCGCGATGTAACGCTGTGGAGGAAATGGTCAAACCGCCAAAGGTTAGAGGAGCACCCCTTGTCACTCTGTTCCTGAATTGCGCGACCTCGTGGCGATTGTTTTTATTTCCGGTTAAAGACAAAAGTTCCTTTCATCTCTTCTTTTTTTCTCCGATTAACTTTGACTTTCTGTGTCCTTGTTCAATCCAACACCAATAGCCCTGGTGGCATTCTTTTCTCCGCCCAGGTGGCCTCTAATTTGTCTTAATTGTTATTCTATTGTCAATCATGTCGATCGCATCTTGCCCCGTTTCCGGCTCGGCTGGTGGACAATGTCCCGTCAGCGGAACTTCACGCGCCGGTCGGATGCGCCGCGGATGCGCATTTTCAGGCATGGCCCAGCCTGGGGATATCCACGCCGCATTCGATGTATGTTTTCCCGAAACATTTACAAAGCAATTGCTAATCGTTTAGATTCCCCGTGGGGTTGATGCTGAAGACTGGCTTCGCACAAGGTGAGTTACAACCGTTCAACCAATGGACCCAAGCCAACACATCAACTAGGGAACAAAAGTCAATCAATGAACTGCTCTACACCAGCTACCCATCCCGGAAAGAAGTCGACGGAGTCAAGAACCAGGTGGAACTCGACAACATGAACGCCGACGACCATCATCTTCTCGCCGTCGCCCTCGGAGCCCCAGCGCGACAAGTAATGCGACGTGCGGAGGAAATTGGTCCCCAGACTGGATGGCGCGATGGATACCTCAGCGTCGAACACGGTTTTTGTCCTCCCGACTATGAGGAACCTGTCAGCGCTCTTGCAAGGTCGCCAGGAAGGATATGGTCTGATTTGTGTGAGCGCATGCCGGGATGCTGTGCACGAGGAAGAGTGAGGGAAGCGGTTGCTGCGCTACCCCTGGTTGAAGGCACCGAGGAGTGCATTCCGGACCAAGCTCTTTGGGCTGCGGTCGTGGCTCTTGGCATGCTCTGCTCCATCTACCGATTCGAAGACAAGCACGACGGAAAAGACGGAGTTGCAATTCAAACCAGCACATCGACCAGACCCCAATGTCCCATGGGCGACGATCTCTGTGAGGAACTGGTGGGAATTCCTCTCTGCATTGCTCTCCCATACTTCCAGATTTCTCGAAGAATGGGTAGGATCTTGCCCCATCTCTCGTTTCCCGACCAGGCTTCGTACAACCTCAAGATTCGAGACCCCAAGTCCAACTATCCGTATCTTGCGAGATTCGAGAACACGGACCTTAGGTGGCCGATGTTTGGGGAGAGGGCCGAAGTGGCGTTTTTGAAGGGATGCGCCGACACATCTGGTGAGTTTATCGACTTTGACGCAATATCATTACTGACTAGTTTCAAATAGCTTCCTTTCAGCACGGCCCTGATGCCATTGCCGCTTGTCAAGAGCACGTCATGACGGGCAACGTCGAGGGCCTACTCCACGAGATGATCCGTCTCAAGGAGATTCTCGAGAGGATGCCCAACGCTTTTCACAGCATCTCGCCAAATCCCAACGCGGGAGACAACTACGTTTCTGCTGATCGATGGGTCAGATGGGGACTCTTTTCTGCGCCCTTGTCCAGGCGATGCCCAGCAGCCTCTGGTTTGCAATTTCCCCCCTACCTTATGATGGATGCATTCTTGGGCCGAAAGACGTAAGCCAATCTCCTTACAAGATTAGATCCAAAACTCACATGTGCAGACACACATCCTTCCTTGGTGTTGAGGCCGTCCATCTCAGAGCATGGCTCCCCTCCAACCACCGCGCCTTCATAGCCGCCATCCAATACCACTACTCCATCCCCGAGTTCGTCCAAAGATCTGGCGACCCACGTCTAATGGGTGTTCTGGAAGGCATAGTCGAAGCCTATGCCGGCGAACGCGGTTTCATGGGAGTCCACAGATACAAAGTCTTTGGCATTCTCGAAATCGCAGGCAAAACAGGTCGCACGGCAACCAACGGCCTTTCCGGCGCTGCTGATGCGACAAGACCGTGGGAGGAGACGCACCGACAGTTTTCAGAGGCTATGAAGGAGCGACTCGAGCCTTTTCGAGGAAAGCTCGATATCGAGCCTCACTCCATGCGTGGTACCTTCCAGGAGTGTCGGTACGTGACGAAGGTGGCTGGGTGCTCTGCCATCGACAAGGATCCGAGCCGTTCGACTGCTCTGGTCACTCTTGATATCAGAGACACCGGTATCACCTTTGCGCCGGGAGATCGTGTCGCTGTAATGCCTCTGAACAGCTGGGAAGAATGCGCAAAAATGGTTGCAGCACTTGGTCTTGATCAGCACCTCGAAGAGCCAGTTGACACTACCGGTATGTGGTCACGGTTCGAACAACATTTGTCTTCTGTGAAGAGAAGCGCTCACAGACAATTGACGGTCATCGACATTCTCCGACGTGGTCATCTCGCTCCCATCACCAAGGAACTTGCTGTCAAGGTGCATGAACTTCTGCATGCCTCATCCACCACAGTGCTTCAAGTCCTCGCGACTGAAGAGTGGCCTGTTGGTGGTTCCTTGGGCGATCTCCTCCAGAAAGCCATCACAGACACGCCACCTCAGATCTGGGACAAGGCCTTCAGTCTGGACAATCTGGATTGGCTTGCTGAGCTCGTACAGCTCGAGGTTCCTCGCACATATTCCATCTCCAGCCACACCAACGAGTTGCTTCCAAACACAGTCGACTTGACTATTTCTCGTGCCGAGTACAAGCTGTGCTCCATGTTCTCCCAAGGGCAGCACATCAATCGAGCTGGCGTGTCCAGCGGCTTCTTCAACCCGCACCCTTCATCAGCCGAGAGCTCAATCCTGTCTGACGATGTCTTGCTCGGTGTCTCGAGGCCGGTTGCCTTCCAACTGCCCATCGACCACATGGCTCCCTGCGCATTCTTCGCCGGAGGCAGTGGTATTGCACCATTCCGGAGTTTCTGGCAGCACAGACTTCAAACCTCTGGTTTGTCCGGAGGACGAAACCTGCTGTATCTCGGAGTTCAATCTCGTGAGAAATTCTGTTACGAGAGTGAGCTTCGGAAATTGGTCAACATGGGATTCATGGAAGTTCATCTTGCTTTCTCGCGTGATCCTCGGGGTCTAGCATACGATGACATCCTCCGAGATCTCGTAGAGAAGGAGACGCCTCCTCGCTACATCGACTCTTTGATCATTGAGCAGGGAGCCACGGTCTGCGACATGGTCATGTCCAAGAAGCAAGGTGGGCTCGGTGGTTACCTCTACGTGTGTGGCTCAGTGTCAGTCTTTGATTCCGTTATGAGCGGCATTCGCAAGGCTATGTACACGTACCGCACCGCAACCATGGAAACTGTCGATCTCATCATCAACAAGGCATTTGCAGAGCGTCGCTTCATGCTCGATGTCTTCATGTCGCCCAAGGCTCTTCCCTGCAACCTCCCCACCATTTCTCTCTCCAACCTAGCTCAACACACCGGCCATCGCCCAGGATCTCGGATGTGGATCGCCGTCCATGGAAGTGTCTACGACGTTACAGACTTCTGCCCTATGCATCCTGGAGGAACTCTCATCATCAAGTCCAACGCAGGTGTTGACTGCACCGAGTCGTTCGACAATCTCGCGCACACCAACAACCCCGAGGTATCGAGTCTCCTGACAAGGTACTTTATCGGTCACTTGTCTCCCAAGCCCGATTACCACGGCGACACAGAGCTGTCAACCCTTCATGATCTTTGGTCAGCTTACCTACGAGTCACTGTTGAGACTCTCGTGGCCCATCAATTCGAGATGCACGAGATTATGGGAGCTTCTATTGACTCGCCATCTGCTCACGACCCCAACGGTATCACCAACATCTGGCTTCGCGAAGGTCTTCCCAACATCATCGCTCTTCGAACCTTTTACGGCTACCAAAGCCGTCTCTTGCAAGGTGGCTTCGCAGCCCTCTTCGGCCCCAAGTTGGAGGAGCTCGTGCTTCGTCTCTCCTTCAGCTTTGCCAGCGCCGGTGGACCGGGAGCAGCATACAAGCTACCCGATATTCTTGGAACCATTGCCCGAGCCAAGACAAGCCAAGACGCAGCTCACAGCACGAAGGAGATCAGTTCCCTCGGAGACTTCATCTGTGATCCCAGCTCCGAGCTGCGTTTCCAAGAGCGGGGAGTCTTTTCCTACGCTACGAAGAGCGTGCGGCTTGATATTGAGCTTCTGGAGAATCTCCGGCAAGAAGCTTGCAATGGCATGGATGCTTTTGAGAGCATCGCTTCAGTCCTTGATTCTCCCGACAAGTTTGACGCTGATTCCACTCCTATCGCTGCATTGTCTGCCTTCCTTCTGCAGACTCTTGAGAGAATGGCCCATCGCTTATCCATGTACTACGCCCAGCTGGCCCGTCTCTCAGTTTACCAACCCGAGCTTGAGCACAACCCCGCTCGCACGCGATGGGCTTTTGTCAGACGATGCATTCGCGATGGCACATTCTTCGTTCTCACTCAGGCTGTCGACACTGAAGCTTTAATGGATGGACAGTCAAACGCGTACTACATGTCTGGAAAGTCGAGACAGAAGACCCACTTTGAGAACATTCTTTCACAAGTCAACGAGAGTATTCATTCATCTTCTGTGGAGGAATCTGCGAAGACATTGCAGCCAACTTCAGTCAACGCGATTCATCACGAGAGGGGAAGAACCGTCACCAAGGACACCACCGTCGCCTCAGCTGCATCTCGTTTGAATGTTGGAGCTATTGCGAGCATGGAAAGCTTCATGAAGAAGAACAAGACCGAGATTCGCCGTCTTAGCACCATGCCCAGTCCCTTCCAGCTGGAGCATCTTCAGAAAGCACTCTCTTCGATGAACACGAACGCTCTGGCTTCCGGCCACGGTATGTCGGTGGGTAAGATGCCTGGGTACGACAGTCTCATGTCTATGGCCTCTCGGACAACCGGCTCTTCTAGAAAGAGCTCATTCAGCGCCGCTTCCAGCGCAGGCTCTCTAACACCTTACCCCAACATGCAAGGACCACCAACACCGCCTAGCGATGCAAACATGGCCTTACAAATGAAGCTTGTGGGACTAAACAGAAGACAACGCACTCAGTCCACGACGTCCATGCACAACTTCACGTCGGCTGCTGAGGTGAGGGACTCGAGGAGGAACAGATCTGTCTCGGGTACTAGGAACGCGTCGAGAGGGCGGTCGTTGGACCACGGACATGGGAGGGAACCATCGGCGAGCAGGTTGTTGGCGTTCAAGTTGGGTGCTTTGGCTGAGCAAAAACGATCAATGACAGCCCCAACATTTTAGGCGGATAGCTTGTAGTATAATACGTTCGCAGTGCGCTGGCCGCATGCCACCATACAGGCTTTCCATTACCTCAGGTTTCTTGACTACTGTACCAACCGTGACACAATCCTAGGCATATCTGTATGTGTGTTTAATTATCGAAACCAAGAGTGCGTGATTTTCGCCAAGCTCACAGGTGTGTGGCACGTGTCTAGTTGCATTATCACAGCCATTAGGCACCCAATGAGGCTCACCCCAAAACCATGCGCCCTGACCTAAAATTGCTGTGCAACCACAGCTCGCAGCTCAGCCCCATAGGCAGATTAATCAAGCTGAGAGAATTACTTAACGGCCACCCTTCCTCTTAATTTCGACAGATGTTTTGATCGTTTTGGCCTCGAACCCCATACCTAATCAGCAAACTTGATCTTCACCAACCCTCGCAAAACCACCCAAGATTCCATGCCCTAATCACATTAAGACCCCATTTCCGACGAAACAACCCAAACAGGTGAGAATATAGGTTATCGGTTTGATAGAAACTGAGTCGTTCTAAATGCTTCACCACCAGTTTCTATTTTCTGGGAAAGCCGTCCCTTCTCCTATCCGCCAACTTTGAAGCCCATCGTCTAGAGAGGCACACCCGAAGCCCGGCATGGGACAAAATGCCTCCATCCATCGGCCGAACCAGTCAGAGGGAATTGTTGCAACTGAAGTGGACGAAGTAATCACTGAACTGGACGCGGATTCAACCAACGAATGGGAATCCCCTACTCCCAAGGAATCTCAAATCACATTTGCTTCCCAGCTAAAGAAGCTTGTTCATGAATATTCTGAATGTTTGGAGGGCACGGATGATTTCCGACAGGTCCAGGATGTGGCAGCAGAGATCCTATACTCTCGTCCAAGTAACATTAGGATTATAAGTGACACAACGAGTCTCGCGGCTGTTCTGAGGAGGTTCTTGTGGCCATTTTTATTATTTTCTGCCGGCGCTGTTCTTTCTACCGGGACTATTCTGTTGATGTTCCTCCCCCAGCTGCTGACTCGCGAATTCACTTTGGACATGGTTTTCAGCCTTCCTACTTTTCTTTTTATCCTGCTCCAGATGTTTGGATTTCTCTGCCTTTTATTGTTGATCTGGGACTCTTTTGGGGAGAACAGCGTCGGGTCCACCGACACCAGCAGCGTCGGAAATCAATGGTACACAAGCCCCCCGAAAGGTTCGCCTCATAAAACAGTTCAGTTAACCTGGAAATGCGTAAGCACGCCATCTACTATGTGTAAGAATCTCTACTAACCTTTAAACAAGATCTGCCGAGACACGCGCACGGCGGTTGTGCCCCATCATTTCGCACATCGCCTGGTAGAAATCAGACAGCAAACTATATCTATGCCGCCCAGCTCCATCCCTACCGCACCGACTGCTGGTAGTTCTTTCCATACGTCTACCACATCTTCGACTCTTCAGAGCAATCTCTGGCCTCAATCCCTCAATCCCTCCCGCGGAGTCGTTTCTTTCTCTCAAGACACTCCAGAGCCGGCGTACCACCACCCCGGTATGGCTAACGCCCGTCCTTCTGCCACATCTGTGCCCATGGGCTCTAGATTTATTCATTTCATGGTGAACACGGGTGGACTTTGTCTTCATGAAATAGACTCTTACTTGATGTCTAACGATCAACTTTTCGACAGGATGCGCTTCGCATACCGCCAGTCGAAGGGGTGGTTCAGAGCCTGTTTTGGGCTGTCGATATTCTCGCACTGCGACTTCTACAAGGTAAGTCTTCGAAGTTCATGAACACCGCCTGCCCGCACTCTCTCTAATACCATCTACTAGTTTGAGTCATGGGCACCAGACCGATATTGTGAAAGGGGTGATGGCATCCCCCCAGTCTCGGAAGCTGGCTATTTCTACATGCCCCGACCCATGGATAACGAACCTCCGATATCCCAGCATGAGTTTTATGACCGGTTCTACCAAAGAATCCCATCCGATCAGGATACTGCAGCTAGCGGGTGGCTGTGCAGTGGCCATGATGCTGTTGATAGGATCCCTCAGAGAAAGGGCATCAAGATGATCCCAACGAACGGTCGGCTACAGTTTTGGGGAATTGTCGCCCGAGAGAAGAAGTCGGGTAGGAGGATGCTGGCCTACGTTATTATTTCGTCCGTACCTGGCGTCATATTTTTCTTCTTGTGGTTATTCGCTTTGAACAAAGACAGCCTGCAAGATGCGTCAACCTTGCTCATGATTTCTTTCGCGTTGCTTGGTATCCTGTACGCGGCACAACTGCTTTAGTATATAGAATTTTCAGCTCCATTATTAGTTTTCACTTTAAGAGAAGATCCGTGAAGTGTTCGCCCCGACCAACACTTCAAATGACCCCCGATGGTGTCGGCGATGGTCCATCTTAATGAGATGTCCCTTCGGCCCCCTCTCTTGACGGCAGTTGTCAAAAACACCATGATATAGAACGCATCCTAGAAAATGACTTAGAAGATAGATCAAGACCTCAATTCAGGATTCGAATAGTACCGGACGTCAATAGACTGTACATAACCGACCGGCACAGTTGCCTTGGTGTCATTGAGGCCTCCCTTGGAGGAGGTACCGACGTCGATGTTCCGGTCTCTTACGTTCTAATTCATGAACCTATCAAGAATGGGTATAATCTAGTCGTTTGATGGCTTCACGAGTCTAGTGCCAATCTTGGTCCGCGAGATTAGAATGACAGGGTGTTGCTTAACGAGGGTGCTGACAGTTACATCACTTGGAGGAAGGAGGACCCAAGCACATGCCGCTTCATTTTCACATCTATCAACTGTAAATTGTAGCTTTAACCAACAAATAGGAGTAATAAAGCATACCTAACCAAGCTAGATAAGAGCCGCATCAATCTTCATGCATACCCTCGTCATATGATTCTTCCTCACTATCATACATATCCTCCTCGAGCTCCTCGCCGTCACTATACTCGGTCCTTCGCGATTTATAGGCTTCCCTGTCCTCTGGCAAACACCACGTTGTTGACCGGCGCCCTTGAGCCAACGGGGGATGTTGGAGATTAAGCTGGTAATCCCGACTCTGAAGAGCCAGGACCAAGTTGGCGGTTGCAAACGGCCATGGGTTCCGAGGTGTGGTATATCCCCACCAGGCTATATTTTCGGAGGACCTGCGTGAATCGACTATCCGCCGCGCTGGCAGAATGAGGCGGTCCGGATGTTTTGCTGGTTCATCTGCCGTCTCACCAGAAAACTGGAAATCTCGGGCCTTCCAGGACCTCAGACGGTGGCCGCCGGCATCTGAATTAGAGAAGTAGTGCATGGCTTCGCTGGGAACACCCTCCAGCCAGAAAAACGGTAGACCGTCCTGCGAGATGGGGCCGATGCAAGCCGGTGATCGCCCACGCAAGTATTCATGAGCCCGGCAACATTTAACAATGGGCCGATTGGCCTTTTTCGCAACAAAGTAATGAAGTTTTGATCTATCCCAATTCTCGGCCACTTTCTCCACAGCGTATTCGAAGACGTGGAGATCTGGTCCATCACGAATCCCGACGTACATGCAAGTCGCCTGGATCGTTTCATGTACAGTGCTTGGAGCGTCCTTCCACGTCTCCAAAGTCGCGTAACCCCAAGTCGGCATTGTGACATCCTCGTTGTCGTCAAACTTGATGTTGAGGGGTGAAGAGGGGAGGTCTGTTGAGTAGAGGTCTGTTGCTGGCCAAAGCTCCAAACTCTCAATCAATGCTTCCCCAATGAGGAGCAGCTCGTCTAGTGGTCTCCTTTGACGCATCATCAGGGTCATCGTGTTGCGAAATACAGCGTCCACCTTCACTTTGTCATTGTACTTGACCAGTGCAGGGTCTGCGTCATCTGCCAATGACAGGAGGCCGTAAACGCGGTCTCGCTTGTCGTGACAATCTGAGTCAGCGAATGCTCGTAATAGTGATGCGAGCGATAAGGATTCATCCCTAGGGGGCCTTCCGGCGTGCATGTCCTCGAAACGCATGTACCGCCACCAAAAGTACCGCCATCCGGGCATCTCATGCAGTATCTCAGTACCCTCGGCAGAGCCAATAAACAGCGCAAGCTTATGGGCACCAGTTTGAAAGTTTCGAAAAAACAGCATCGGATCATCGGCTAGGATAAACTCTTGGCCAATCCATAGCCGTGTCCAGTACGGAGGGTTGAGAATGTTCGACAGCGGTTCTAGCCAAACCTCTTTGGGAGTGCTTAAACGTAGGCTACCACGGCGGCCTGGGCGTCTGGCGCTAATAAAGGACGTTAGAAGATTGTTTATGTACGTTAATTTGAGTCCTTACCTGGTGGCTTCCTGTACAATCCTCGCCATTTTTTCCAAAGCATGGATAGTCGGTTCGTCGATCAACTCACTAAGCCAGACAAACACCTTCTTAGCCTGCTGGTAAGTCTGGCCCATTTGCCTGACTTGTTGCTCCCTCTCAGGCACGTCCTTTTGGTTGATACACAAAGCATCAATCCAGAGCCAATCAGTGACCTTTGCGTCGCGAGCAGCACCAAGAAAGTCTCCTAGGTTTTTGCCGACACTTGTCGCCCCTTCGTTGATATCTTCCCCCTCGATGTAGATGGGTCGTCCAGGCTCTTTCGGGTCCCATGTGTAGGACAGGCAGCTGTAAGAGGATTCAGGCCTGCTTGCGGGCCTCTTCATGTGTTTCATCACACATTGGATTTGCTCTCCACATCCTGGTTTGATCTGAATTACTCGAATGTGTGTCGATGTTTCGTCACGGTTGAACGACCTATAAGAGAACTCGCGGGAGGTTTGTGGCACCAACGGCATCCTAAACCTTTCCTCTTGAAATAACTGGCAAGGCAAAAAAGTTTAGGTAGAGCAACAGTTAAGCAAGGGGCGTGATGGGAAAGTGACGACAAGAAAGCAAAGTTGACAGAGGCGTAGAGATAGTGCGAAGAAAGGAAAGTGAATGTGCAATTTGTTCTTTATTATGGTTGTTGCCCGGCCCTTGATGCGTTGACTAAGCGAGAAGATCGAGAGTAAAAGTGTTTATATAGATGCTCATCATTGCCTCGCCTACAGCGTCACTGTAGCCGGGCGTAAGTATATGACCACTCAATAAGAGGCTGTGGTTTCCCACCCCTGGTTAGCCTTGTTCTCTCACTGCTTTTCGCGCGAGAACTTCATGATTGCAATGTCGCTTATGCAGCCACCTGCCTCACGACTTTCAGATCAGCCGCCCCCCTCAGAGTCTCTGTTACATATAAGGATGCCATGCATGTAGGCGTGGCTCGACTTAACCGTGCATATCAGTCGTCCCGCACCCACTCTCACACACCTGCTCACCCACGTCGGGCGTTTAGTCTGCTGCAGGTTTCTTTCAGCTCCCCTCTTTGCATGGTTACGTTGCTGACGGTCGCTTAGACGAAGAGACTTGGCATTCTTGGCCTACATGCAGGTAAGGGGTTGGTTGGAGGCTTCAGGGCTTTGTCACTACAGACAAGGAAATTGTTTTCGGAGTACCTACCTGTAACTGTCCCATGAACAAATCATCTCTAAGAGAATTCGTGTGCCACAGTAAGAACGTATATGCCCATTAATATATGATGACATCAAAACCGAATATGCATTCATCGATCGTGGCGCTCTCACTATTCCTGGATTGGAACGGGAATGCCCTCAAATTCCTACCCCACCTTTCCACTAGCAATTCAAGGCTCCCCATATCAAAACGTTGGAACATAAGCATGAGAGATATCTTGTCTATTACATTATCTAATGATTTATAGTTTATATCTAAGCACAAATGGCGTCCACTGCCTTCTCAATAAACTCCTGATTGGTGTCTTTCTTCATATCATCCTTTGCAATCTTCTTAAGATCCCCCATTCGAAGATACTCATCCAAGCCGATCTCTTCCTTAAGGTAAGGGTTGAAACGGATATACTTCGTTTCCCTATGCTCATCGCGTTGGTTGAGATGTGTCATGTGTCGCGAAAAGTCCTTGCCCTTGGCGTTTGTGTTTGTCGCAAAGTCCATCACCTTGGAAGCAACTCCAACAAGCTTGAACCAGGATTTCTTCGCCTTTGCAGGGTTCACATAGCCCGTGCCCAGGCTGATAACACATGAGATTGCAGGGGCGGCGTCCTTGGGGTCGACGAGCTCGAATCTCGTGTACCACAGCTGATCAATGGGGTTGTTGTTGAGAAGACCACCATCCCAGAAGACCAACTCGGGGTTGGTTTCGGGGAACTTTACTTCAGGGAAGAAGGTAGGGGCAGCTGATGTAGCTCGGGCGGCCAGGCTGATCGTCATCTTTTCACCATGGTTTTGCATGGCTGTGTTGAGCTTTGACTTAGTGTAGACGGTCTTGTCCTTATAGGATCGGAGCAGCACCGACTCGGCCCTGTTTTGGGCAGTTGTGCAGCAGAACCTATGCGCATTAGTGACGTCCGCCAATAAGGGGACAAGAACTTACATGCGAGCGCCTCCTTCGTGCTGGAGTGGCGCACTACCCTTCAACTTCTTGTCATTCTCATCGAGACCGTACTTCTCGACAACATCGTCAATAGCCTTGCTCAAAGCCCCACCATCAAAGCGACTGTCTGAGAACACCGCCTTGCTGTTGTTGAGGTACGATGAAAAGGGTGCCCAGCTGATGTTGTAGCCGTAGAGTCTAGGGCTGAAGATGTCCTTGGCGATCTTGTCGTACTGAGCTATCGTGTCGTCGACAGACATGCGCAGACGGAAGAGCATGATGCCCATAATGCCGCCAGTGCTAGTTCCGCCAGCAAGCTCAAAGTAGTCTGCTGGTCGGGGGATTTCGGCGAGATTCTTGCGCTTCTGGACACGAAGCATGAGTTCCCTGAGGACTTCGAGGGCCATGATGCCTCTGACACCGCCTCCATCAAGAGCGAGGAGGCGGAGGCCCTTGGTGTGTCTTGTGAGGGGAGCGTAGACCATTGTGATTGCTGGAAAGTGAGTGAGTTGGGGAGAGAGGAAGACAGAAGAGAGGCACACGACAACAGAGACACCATACATATATTCATATGGTACAGGTCTCGACTCCGTACCGATGATTGCTCTAGCCCAAGATGATTGTCCCAAGCCGAAACTATTGCTGCCTCCCGTCAGCTCATTCCTCTTTTGGGGCGCCGTCGATGACAAATATTGGCAATAGGCGAGCTGAAGGGTCTGGGCGCACTCCACCCGCTGCGGGCCGCCACTAGTTTACGCCTCTAGCGAAGACGAGCCCTGAAAAATTGCGCGGCACTTCCTGAGTAGATGACGGTCTGGGACCAATTGCGCAAGCCAATTGCTGTTATCCTTGCCTTTGATCCATATTCAGCTCAGTTCGGAAGCCAAGAATGCAACCATACAGGGCAGCCCTTATCAGTTCTGGAGTGATCGCTGAAGAGACCCTGGTTGCTTGCTGCAGCCGAGCCCTCTGTAATATCCACTGTCTCAGGCTTTCCCTGGTGGGCCCCACTACTTGGCCCTGAAGATGGCAATATCGGAACGCGGTCTTTTCACAGTCGCGTCTTCTTATTTCCTCCTTATCTTAATACTATGGCGGAATTGGGCAGCCAATGGTTTAACAGAACCAAGTCTCTCCTCATTGAGATTTGTGGAATGACCTTCTTTTTTCGTGACCCAAGTTCAGCTCTTACATTCCGCGACTACAATCAGCCCGCCACATTCATCCCAAACGCTGATGGCATGAAGCTCTTGCATGAGTTGGTGCAGCCATATGTCACTGGCGTCTTTTAATACATGTCATCTTCCTCCTCTGACTATGCTTGCAAAGAGGATTCCTGTGTCCAGAATCGCTGCAATTGGCCGCTCTAGATGAGCGCGCATACACTATCTGCGTCGCCAAGCTTTCACATAGACAGTCTCATTTGCATTATCCAGGGTCGGACCAACGTTTGTGTTTCAGATCATGATATTGTCGCAAGCGGATAATAATAATACTAAGTGCTACAGAAGGTCTTTTTTGTCCAATCTCTATTAACATAGCTAGTTAGGAAGCAAGAAAAATGTCTCCCAAGACTTATCAACACCGTGGGTCACCATCTACAAAGAGATCAGACCAGAGCATCTTGTGGGCCACAATAGGCAGACAGACGTGTTTTCTCGTGATTAAAAGCAATTCGGAAGTTTCCCGTTGTGGTTAGTTCGTCACGACCAACATAAAAGACGAAAGCCGAGCTTCAACTTTTTCTTTCCTCTTCTCGTATTCTATTCCCGAGTTCACGCTCACCATGTGGGTTCCTGATTACCTCTTGTTTTTAATTACATGTCCCCGTAGGCTGCCTCGTAGGTTCTCTTCCCTTTCTTCGGCATGTTCAAGACTAATAGCATATGTAGCACTGAGCCAGAGTGACATGGAGCTCAGAGAGCAGTGCTTCCTCGATATCTCTGTTCATGACGTCCTCTATTACGATGGGATGCCAGCAGTCGAGCCCTGGGCGACCATGTATATCGATGGCCTCCACGAACAAAGGTTCGGCGATGCGATTTGGGCGCGCTATCAGATTTTTGGAGATGTGGAAGATGGTATAATCGACGGAAGGCTGACTATACTCGAGGCTATTGAAGAGGATGCTGTCGGGTATAAAAAGAATGCGCCAGAGGCGTTTGATGAAGCAGTAGCCTTCTACAAGAGTCATTCTAACAGTTCAGACGGACATCCCGAGGTTATCGAGATCATCATGCAGATTGACCGAGAAGATGTCAGCGATAGATATTTCCCAGAGGGCGGTTAGAGGTTCAACTCACCATTATTATAATTCACTGAGTCAAGATCTAATGTCAAAGGCGATTTTGTTCTGAATCAGGTGCTTGGCATCGCTAGTGCTTCTTGTGCCAGCTGACCGCGATTGAGGGTATAAATACAGGACCATGGTGCCGGTGATCCGTTCGCTTCTGCAAGTTCACGCATAGCGGCATCTCAACGAGAATGACAGAGACAGCGCCCATACCCATCGTTTTATGTGGTAAAACAGAAGGAATAGGCCGAGCAGTTATTGCGGCTTTGAAACCCGAGATTGAAGGTATTGCCTCATGTTTAATTCTTTCAGAGCCTTGCTGACGTCCAAAGTCATTCACTTTGTTCTCCCTGGAGAATCAGGTCAGGCCATAATTCCCCCTCTTTTGGCAGGCCAGTCTCCACCTTCGCATCCAGAGACCAGCACCATCGGCAGCGGGAATTACTCTCAGGTTCCACGTGCTATCCTCCTCGGCGGCGCTTTTGATGAAGCGACGATAACTACGTTGCGAGATGTGGTCAAGGCGACTTCAGGGGCGCGCAAGGTTCCTTGGATTCTTCAAGATTTAACGCTACCGGCACCTCCGGTCGGCACGCCTGAATATTCAGCGCTCATGACCAAGAGATCCAAGGACGCTCTGTTGAAGTTGGACCAAGACGGAAAGTTAGATGGAAGCCATGATGGGATTGAGTGGTACTAAGACCGGCTGGGAGGCTATTGCGTCTGAAGCCAGTTGCAAATGGAATCTTTGGGATCAGTGAGTCGTCAGAGCATTTCATGTTAGCACATTATCACCACGTCGCAAGATGCATCAGCAAGATATCAGTGACAGTCATATTCATTCAATCCCAGCGTCTAGAAAGTAATTCGTGCATACAAATGATCAAGCAGTTGACTCTGCTTTAGTTCTTGCCCACACCGTTGTTGATGAGCTTGTTAGGAGTTCCAGATCCAACACTAGAAACAACGCCATCGAGGGCAGTCGAGACAATGTAATCGCAAAGACCCTCAGCCTTCTGGCCCAGACCCAGAAGATAAGCACCCAGACCAGCCACGTGAGGAGAAGCCATCGAGGTACCAGAAATAGTGTTGGTCTTGCCACCGGGCCAGGTGCTCAGGATATCGGTGCCAGGAGCAAGGACATCGACAATCTTGCCAGTGTTGGAGTAGTAAGCCAGGGTATCGTTCCTGGTGGTGGCTCCAACGGTGCAAGCACTGGGCTCGGAGGCGGGAGAAGACTCGGATGCGTCGGCACCATCGTTTCCCGCAGCGACGGCGAGGAAGAGGCCAGCATCAACGATGCTCTTGGCTGCGTTGTTGACAGCGCTAGAGAACTGTCCACCAAGAGACATGTTGACGACGACACCCTTAGGGCAGCTAGCATCAGCAGCATGGCCAGCGACAAAGTCCATACCAGCAATGACACCAGAGCTAAAGGTGTTAGTATACAGAAGATGTGTAGAGTTCGGGTACTCACTTGGTGCCCTCGCCATTATCATCGAGAACCTTGACAGCAAAGAGGCTGGTCTTCTTAGCGACTCCATAAGTAGTAGAGCCAATAGTTCCGGCGACATGGGTACCGTGACCCTGGCCATCGTTGTCGCTGCCGCCGGCAAAGTTCTTCAAGAACTTGGCGCGTCCATCAAAGTCCTGGTCTCATGTTAGTCATATCCAATCTTCGGGGTTTCAGAACTCACAGGGTGGTCGACATCAATGCCGGTATCGACAACGTAGGCGCAAGTACCCTCCCCAGCGGTGTCGTCATAGGTGTAAGTCTTGCCGCCAGCCTTGTCGCTAGAGATACGGGCAAGACCCCAGGGAGCATTGTCTTGCTCAGTAGTAGCCTTGATGGTGATGACGGCATCCTGCTCAATGTATTCGACCTATTCTTATTAGCCTCATCCGACAACCCTCCTGGAGTCACTCACATTAGGGTCGTGCTTGAGCTTCTCAATCTCATCCTCCTTCAAGGTAGCAGCAAAGCCATTGAAGCTCTTGGAGTAGGTGTAGTCGGCATCAGCCTCAATGGAAGAAACAGCCGAAGAGACAGAAGTAGCGTGAACGCCACTCTTCATCTTGACAATGTACTTGCCATCGACAAGCTGAACGCCACGTGGGCGGAGAACGGGAGCAGGCTCAGCCCGCTTAGAGGGGGCGGCAAAGGCCAGGGGCAAAAGAGCGAGAAGAGTTGCGGTGCGCATATTGATAGTGAGCGTCAAGCTACAAAGTAAAGAATGATTGAAAGATTGTTGATAGAGAGTGCTGAGCGAATGTTGCTGTGAGTCTGAAAGCCAAGCTGCTTGATGATAGAATCTTGAGAGAAGAATCCCATCTATTTATCTTCTTGATTCCCCTTTAACAACCCCCATGTCTTGGCTCCAACTTGAAGCTCTTGGATCTTTTCGGCACGTCAACCTATGGTGTCTAACATGTGCTCGCCGATCGCGCATGTCTTAGATCCCTTATCCCAGCATCTCAATCGAGACCTTCCTAAATCGAGCGCCGATCTCAAACGGGGCCTCCTTCAACAGGTATAGCATAACATGTTAATGCAAGTGATGCAGCCAACAAGAGTTCCATACTCAAATTCTCGGCAGATTCCCTTTGCCATTTGCCACGAAAACCAGGAACGCGTTAAATATGAAGGAGCGCATAATTATCGAACCGAGCTGTTTGACATGTTGCTTTGTCTTGTGAGTGGTGAGTTTATTTGGCGCCAGGCAGTGGGGTTGAATTAGCAGCTTCAAAGATGAACCAATCATATAGCCGAAACGCCTCTAGCAGGGTCAAAGGTGTTGAAACGATGTTGGCCAAGGTTGTCGACCAATCACGGAGATTTACGGCGATCTTTTTCCTGACAAGGGAGTTGGATTCCCCTGAACAAAAGTGCGAGGAATTTGCGATAGCTTCATTCAAAAGGTCCGAGATCAAACCAGATTCTAGAAAGATGCCGAGACCGGTGGATATGAAACACCAGGTTTGGCAGGTGTTGTGGCGTTCAAAAGTGCCAATCACAAGCACATGTCGATGTTTGAGGCCATCCGAGGGTATGAAACGGAGGTTTGATGGAAATGACCGTGGGGGACATTTAGTTCGCATCGCGTGATTGCAGATCTATGCATGTATTTGAGCGTTTTCGCACGATCCTTATCGATTCTAGAGATGAGATGAAGGGGTTTGGTTGCAAAAGTTCGCGAGATGGCAGAGGCATTTCTTAGAGTGGAAGTTCGTGATCAGGTGTTGGGTCTCAGGATGCAGAAGAAGGACTGACTGATCCATAAAGAGATCAAAAGTTCCGAGATAGAGACCCATCAGTAGGAGTTATCAAGATAATTCCTAAAAGGGAGCTGGTGGTGAGGATCTGGTGCGGACGTAACGCCGCAGGCTGCACTGCCTACCCTGTAGAAAGGTAATGATGAGAAAGATTGGACTTATTTCTTGCTCCAAATATTGAGAGATTGTTCGTGACTTGGATCATGGGGTACATTATTTCTTGTTCACTTTTGTCTGTTGGCTCTGGTGCTGAGTTTTGTGTTGAAAAGGGGGGATTGTTTTGTGATGTATCTTTGGAGCAACAACCATGCAACAGCGACACTGACAGAAAGCATGCCACGGCTGAAATCTACAGACCGAGTTTTTAGTAGAAAAGCCATTTTAGAATCGATCTTGCTGAAAGAAATTTACGCAATCGCTAATTGGCAGTGCAGCACATCTACAAAGAGGGCATTGGCGATTGTCTAAAGGAACACGATACATGTTACACGAATGTAGGAACTGGATGAAAGTGGTATTAGACGTGGGCAGACAAACCTACACTCGTGCATCAAGCACTCCGTTTAAAGCGCGTCAATGGAAAGACAGGCAGCCGTGGTGATGTTGAGAGCAGGGTATCTCTTCATCCGATACAGCGCTTTCAAACACTGCCCTCCTTCTCTGCTTAGCTATCAGCTATGCTACTTACTCAACCGCTTCTATTTTCTTTTCTGTTCGTTCTACCTGCAGTTGACATTCTCGCCAGCTAGTCCCGAAGCAGCTCCCCTCTCTCCTCCTCTGTAGGTATGGCAAGGAAGGGATCTGATGCCAGTCTCTTGGGGGCGTTATTGTGCCATACCTAAGTAGCCTAAAATAACAGTATGAAATGCCACACTTGTACACGAAATCCTGAGCTGATGAGCGCAATATCTCACGCTCGCTAGACAACCGAGGAGCCTCAATCCTAATCTTGGCTGCTAATAATAGTCATCCTACCACGCGGCTTTACCCGACGTTAGTCTCGCGATTTTTCCTTTGCCCCACGCAAACTAACAACACCACCAGCCAAAGAGAATGGAGTCAAAGGCATTGGGCACCATATACTTCAATGTATCAAATAAATTCCAGAATTGATCGGAAATATCTGTCACTCAAGCACAGCGACTTGTCGTCATTTTCTAGGCTTGGGTTGATGATGGATGCTGATGTCATCAGTCAGCCGCAGCTGAGACCTGCAGTGTGAAATCGCTGTAGCGGGGGAGGATGGTTGCCTAGATTAGATATTTGCTGACTCGACTCCCCACTATCTTGATCGCGACTTGCATTCTCTCGCGAAATAGCCTCATCAACGGCCATGTTCAGGAACCAACGGACAGAGACGCAATATGTCTCCATTGCGCTATCAGATGCCTCGACGTCCAAGTTGGTCACCGATCAAAACGCGCAGTTCGATAGTTTGCAGCCGCGTCCGGTCGCTGAGTCAAAATGGGGAGTCGGCTGGAGAACCTTGACTTCAATCATTTTCTTCTATGTCTTGGGTACGCCACTCGTTGATCCATGTGCTCACAATTGTTAACGATATAGCACTCCTACTCGCCATTGCGCATTTGGTCCTATATCTCAAGTTGGATGGTCGCCTCACCCATGGAGACGGGCTTCCTTCCCAAACCTACATTGCATCAGTTTCAACGTTTTTTGTCAACGCCTTTGGGGCCAGTCTAGTGGTTGCTCTAGGCTTTGCCTTTACGCAGTGCCTATGGCGCCTGTATCGCACTCAGCCCATGACTGTCAGGAACGTCGAAACACTTTACAGCCTCCGATGGAGTCCTTCGCTTCTCCTGGACTGGAAGGCTTGGGCAGCGGCACCCTTCATGTGTCTGTTGGCCTCAACCATGCTCTTCCTAGCCATCGCTAGGATCTTCCCGCCTGGTGCTCTCACTGTTGTACCAAGAGACTTGGTAAACAGCACTAATCGAGCTGTCCCTACCTTCAAGTCAGACTTTGTGGGCAATACCTCCCGTGTCGATTCGGCAGCACATGCTCTCGGTTCCTACACTGTCACCACTTCAATATGGAGATACGTTGCTCCGCACTCTATTTTGAGAAGGATTGCTTATGCTTCTCTATCTACGGGTGAAGTTTTGCCGTCTCAATCTCCCTGCGGTCCGAACTGTACCTACCATCTGGTCTTTGAGGGCCCTTATTTCAAATGCGAAAACTATACCAACATAATCTCAGAGGCGAACTATGCAGCTTTCGAAGGATATCCTATATACAAGTACTTCTCGGCTGGCTATGTTCCCGACACCAGAGCCAATCCACCGCCTCGGCTTGTGAGCGACAATGAAAAGAACCCCGAGAAATCAGTTGTCGCCTTTCCCGACTTCACCGTGAATTTGACATCACCCATCGGCAAGGACAGCGACGATACTCTCAACCTTGTATCAAAAACTCAACATCTCAAGTGTCAGTCCGCAGCAGTGACTTACGAACTCGATGTGAAATTCAGAAATGGAATTCGATCGCTGTCTTACTCCCTCCGGGATGATGTTCGCTTGGTCTCGAGCCTATACACACCATATGTCATCCCGCCGGGCCTGTTCAATGAAACCTACGCCGCAGCTGACTGGCCCAAGGAAGCGCTTGGCAATTTCAGAGTAATGAACTTGCTCGCACTAACGGATTCTGTTGCCAAGGCTATCGGGGGTATATACCCCATGGTTTCAAGCTTTGACAGCAGCAACGACACCGAAGAGAGCATCAAACTAACGAATGGAACCAGCCTCAAGTACAGGCCATCCAACAAACAGTTTAAACTTAACTATTATGGCATTCTTGGTTAGTAGGGCTGCTTTCAATGTACGAGTTTGACTGATCCTCTTTGCAGAGCCCAATGGGACGATTGCTGCCAATACATTTTTTAACAAGAACCGTGATAAATTCGATGAGCTCTCTGCAGAGCCTGACTTTGAAGTATCTGCAGATATGCTCAACGATGCATTAGCCAACGTCACAATCTCGGCTCTCCACGCTTTCCAGTGGTGGAACACGACTGCCAACGTCACCATGTCAACGTCAAGAAACTTTTACTCCTTCTCCAACCCCCTCAACTTCTACGTCCCTTATGGCGTCGCACTTCTCGTGGTCTTGCCATTTCTGATCTGGGGTATCATAGCCCTGAAACAGAACGGCGTCTCGGCTATGGAGGGTAGCTTCTTGCAGGCGGTCATGACGACGACGGCGAGCCAGCGGCTCAATGAGGCTGCTGCCGCTGGTTGTTTAGGCGGCGACGGAAACATTCCGGGGCACCTTAAGGAAAGGCGGGTTTTGTTTGGGGAGCTTGTTGGTTACGGCCAAGGTGAGCCAGTGAGAAGAGCTGGCTTTGGGTTTGAGGATGAGGTGGTGCCACTTAGGAAGGGTGCGCGTTATGGTGCTGAAGTGAAGTGAATCTAGATTCACGATGACACACAAAAATCAGAGACATTTAAGCCTATGTGTGTAGTTACCAGAACCTATATAATCAAGACTTGTTATGACTTGTAAGCAGATTATGGATTAAATCACGACCCTTTGTAGGCACTCACTCCTAGCGCGACAAGATAGGATTTAGGTCAGATATCACATGTTGTAATGCGAAATAAGCACGGCCATTGGGCCTTAGGTCCTTTAGCACTTGTTTAATTCACATGCAATATCACATCAGTGCAGCTACATGCTAGTTGCTAAACTCGACAAACCGAGTCCCATAAAATATCGTAACAAGAAGAAAATCATCATCTCATCTCATCAGCCATCAAGCGCACGTGCTTAGCAGTTGGTGGTGCCACCAGTAACAGTGCAGTACTTGCCATCAGGGCCAGAGCCGATCTTGGTAGGCTCCTTACCGCTAGAGTTGCCCTCGTAGCGGTCGCAGTACTTGCCCTTGTCCTGGCAAGAGTTGATGATCTTGCAGGTGTCGCCGTAGTTGGTGTTGATTCCGCAGAGGACACCGCCGTCGACTGCGACAGAGTTCTCGACGATGACGTTGCGGGGGCCACCGTTGTCCTTGCAGTTTCCGCAGCTGCGGGAGAGCTTGCCATAGTCCTCAGCGTCTGGAGGGTGTCAGTGAAGGCCGTGTGTGGGAGGTGGGAGACTTACAGAAGTCCTTGACGTGGACGGTTCCGCGGCCGTTGAACTGGATGATCTTGTCAGCGGCGTGGAAAGCACCACCGCCGTTGATGTAAGAGGTTCCGCTGGTCTGCTTAAGAGTGACGGCATCCTCACAGACATCGGCCCACCAGCTGTGCTATGTTAGAGATGAAGAGTAAACATGTCATAAAGACTTACACGTTGTTGAGGGTGCAAGTTCCCTTGCAGTGAACACCCTCGGCCTGAGAAGCACCGATGATGACGTTGGAGAGGGTGGCACCATTCTCGAGAATGAACATGGCATCCGCCTCACCAGTCTCATCCTGACCCTTGCAGACGGAAGCTACCAAGATGTTAGCGTCGTTAGAAACAGACAAGGGAAAACTCACGGTTTCGCTCAAATCGCTTCATGCCACCATCGTAGCTGCCCTTGACAGGAACGGCAGTGGGGAAAGAAGTAGAGCCAGCACTCTTGGGGAGAGTCTTGGTGACGGCAGCAGAGCTGGTGCCAACGAGGGCAGCGACGAAAGCAGCAGTGAACTTCATGGTGATGATTGTGAGTTGAACTAAGTTGAGACTAGCAGTTGAGAAGAGGCTTGATGAGTGATGAACTTTTCTTGGCTCAGTGGATGACAGTCAGTTTAAATACTTTTACAACTTCTCATACACGACAAAGAAAAACACCTAGAGTGAGCATTGATGAAGTGGTTAGCATCCAACAAGAACCCTTCCCATCTCGTCTGCATAATCCACTAACCAATGAAAAGCCCAGTAAGCATCCAAGCTTCCCAATCCGGCAATGAAAGCTCTCAACTCGAAACTCCGGTTAGGGTTACATGATGAGTCTTTCTCCAACGCCGATTCGAGGGAAAATTTAACCATAAATTGTCCGTCTGCCCACGACCAGGTACATCCCCAACCCCCAAAGACCCCTTTCCTTGAAGAATACCCGGATGATCAGTTTTAAAGCCGAGAGTGTGGGGTAAATCAGCCCGGTAGATGGAACCAGGAATCACGACGGTGTTTCCGCGTGTCTCTACCCCATGATTGGCGGGTCTTTTTGTTTCTTTTTTGTCAAGATTAATCCACCAGTGTTTGGAGTCAAGAGCAACATGCATGATACACCTCGCTTCGTCGCACGGATGCTTAGAGGTGCCGACTTCCGATTCTTACGAGGTTGAGATGTTATTGCACCTAGGAGAAATCAGTATTTCTTTCACCGACCATTGATCGTCCCTGTTTGAGCGTTCTGGGGTGTTGCGGGACGAGGGTTGACCGCTTGTGGTATGGGTTTGGCGTATTAAGCATATCAAAGGAGTTTAGAATATGCATATCGTTAGTTTTGCTGGTGTTTTCTGGGGGTGGATGTTTTGCTTGGCAGGGACAGTAATTACGCGAGAGCCTATGAGGGAGCAGTCTGGCAAATAGAACTATGACTGAATGATCTTCAAACCTGAAAAGACGCATTCACATTTCTGTCCGTCTATCTGTTGCAAGTTTGCATGAAGGGCAACCTACCCTTGAGGACATGCTTTTTTCACTTCACCCTGTCTGCGTGACACAGCCAGGTAGTATCCAAGCTATCCATTAGTAAGAAACAGTATTCTCAATGCTTGTACGCCTCATACCGCCATTTAATCACACGTTCCTTGAAGTCCATGACCTGTTGTCTAGACTCCACTTATTGTTCCACGACCTCATCCGCATTGTCGGGCCCGCCAAGCGACAAAATGCTGAAGGTGACCCCGGTTCTTGGCGGTGATTTAACAGATGGCCTTATCATGAGATTAGATTAGATAGCAGATACCCATCAAAGCAAGTATAAAAGCATGGACACTGGCGCGGTTTATGGGTGCAAATAGAGTTCTTCTATGTCTATATCTAACAGTATGCTACACTCTATACATCATTTTACACATTCTCTCTTTGCAGACCGGCTGCTTCAAGTAACACGCAAGCAGCTTAAGAAGAATGCTCTTCATCCGTCGTCTGACCTCCACGGTTCTTGGAGCTCTGGGTGTTGGGATCCCACTTGCTCGAGGTGATGGGGTTGACGTGCTGCACATACATGGTGTCAATCTCCTCCAGAGTACGGTCCTTGGACTCGATGACGAAGAAGAAGACGATGGCAACGAGGGCAGCACAACATCCGGCAAAGACGAGACCGTAGAAGTAGTCGATGGCATCAACGATGAAGCGGGTGCTGTAAAAGTTAGTAAGAAGCTTTAGTGAGATGGTAGATAGACATACAAGAAAGAGATGAGAAAGTTCCAGAGCCAGTTGGCAGCAGTGGCGAGAGCCATACAACGGCTACGATACTGCGAGGGGTAAAGCTCGGCAACAACAGCCCAGACGAGAGGACCCCAGGTTGTAGCAAAGGCAGCGATAGCCAGACAAGAAAAGGTGACGAGAACGGCACCAGCAGCAGGAGTGTTGAGAGGATCTTCACTGTCGAGGGCAAAGTGTCCGACAAAGGCGTAGACGCTGAAATTGTTAGCGACGTTATAGTGTAGGCCTGGGGTCGACTTACAAGAAACACATCATCATCCAGGCACCGCCGACCATGAGAGCCATACGACGACCACACTTTTGCACAACGTAGAGACCGGCGAATGTGCAGGCGCAGTTGACGGATCCGAGAATAAGCTGGGTGACGTAACTGTTGCTCAGACCAGTAGAGGCAAAGATGGTGGTTCCAAAGTACTGCATCTGTTAGCATATCTCTGACGGATGAGGTTGAGGGGACTCACAAAGAAGAAGTTGATACCAGTAAGCTGCTGACCAGCCTGGAGAGTAATTCCGAGCACGGTACGGTAAAGCATACGGGGACCAGTAAAGATCTCGTGCCACTTGGTGTCGGGTAGAGCTCGCTCTTCGTCAAGCTTCTCCTGGATCTCAGCAATCTGGCGGTTGACGCTAGGAGCATTGGGCTCAAGACCAGCCAGACGAGCAATGGTGTTTCGTGCTTCCTCGGCACGACCCTTTCGGAAGGCATATCGGGGACTCTCAGGAAGGAAGAGAATACCAGCACCGAGGATCAAAGACCACAAGAAGGAGAGACCGTTGGGAATTCTCCAAGATGAAGAGTCGGAGTTCTTCTCAGTACCCCAGTTGACCATCTCAGCAGTCCAGATACCAAGCGTGATGAAAAGCTGATATGTCGAAACGAGGATACCTCGAATGATGGCGGGTGAACTCTCACTCTGGTACATGGGGACCACGACAGAAAGAGATCCAATTCCGAAACCTGTAACAAGTCGACCGATGGCGAATTGAACCCAATGCGTCGTAGACGAGATTTCGATGATGGTGCCAACACAGGTTGACAGAGCTGTGAGGGAAATGGTCATGCGGCGACCAATAGAATCGGCGAGGTTTCCAGCGATAAGAGATCCAATCAGACAGCCAGCGCTGAGCAGACCGACGATTGTTCCCTGACGGACAGCACTAAAGGTATATGATCCATCGTCTTGTAGTTCTCCGAAGCGGCGGGAGTAGTCGTCCATCAAGAAGAAGCCGGAAATCTGGCCACTGAAAGGTGTTAGAGGGGTCAATTGCAAGTGTGTAGGCCAACATACCTGACATAGCCAAACTTGAAGCCACCAATCGAGGCAACAAGACCCAAGAAGCAGGCAAGAAAGGTGACCTTTTGCTCAGCCGCATCGTTGTGGGTGTTTTTCCTCTCAACGTGTTGCTCCTCGCCCGCCTGTTCGTGGCGTTTAAAGAACTTCATGTTTGTGATAGTTTAAAAAGATGTGTAATAGTTAATGGTTGTTATCAATGATGAGTGTCGAAAACATAATCCATCGCAAAAGCAGCAGCGAAGGTCGCCTTTTTGGATGTCCATTTTGTGGAGACCTCGCTATAGCTCATCTGGCCATCGTGGGCACCGAACGACACGACTAAGCAGCTGGGTCCTTCGTCACGAGATTGATGGCGGAGATGCCTATTGTATCATGCCTGCAGTTAGAAACGCCGGACCTGGGGTGGTCGGCAGTCTCGGCCTGAGGCTCATCACGTCACTGGATCTGATCACGAGAGGGAAGCGAGATGGGCCAAGCCAAGAAGGAAAAAGTCAATCCAGATGATCTGCGTTCAAACTTTTTTTTTTCTTTGTTATTACCGGAGAGGGTCTCTAGCTTGGCCGGCAATCAAGGCCGGGTCCGGCAGTGATGACGCAGTTCACTCGTATCATTGGATGTCATGCCATGGGAGGCCCCAATTCTTTTTCTTCTAGGGTTCTTCTTTGTTATCTCTTGGCGTGGCGACCCTTGTTCAAGCGTGGTCTGACACGAGGGGGAAGGGATGTTTCTTTTCGAATTTTGGCTGAAGACACCGGTTATTTAAGAATAATAGTATGTTTAAAAGATATATCTTGAACACGTCGCACATCTTTAGACAGTAAAGCTTCTCTTTCACCTGGAATGATCATCTTTTCCGCATTCTTCTTCCTTCACATTCCAGCTGTCGCCTCATCCACAGCCCCGTTGGAATTCACCACTGGAACTGACCGAGCATCGGGCCGACTAGTAATTTTCGCGCTCATTAACCCCGAAGGACCGACACTCGGAGTCGCGAAGAAACATTTGCCATGATTGATCAACTGACAATTAAGATACGGGTTTTTTTTTTTTGGTGAATAGTGGTGTGACTTGATCTTGCGAGATCACAACGCAGTATCTGCCGATAGATTTACTGCAGGCGACTTCTAAAATGCAGTCTCGAAGCTGAACGGCGATACCTGGAATGGCGCAAACTCGGTCAATTAGACAAGTTATCTATCCACACCGTTTTTCACCGAACGTCCCGGCCGGAAAAGGCCGAGTAAAGACGTCACCTACCGGACCGACACAACGCACCAGGGGTCCCGTCTTCAACGGAAGTCCGTTGATGCCCGTTTGCAAATGACACGGTCATGATAACGATGATAGTCATTTGACTTGTTTATTTGCGTGTACTGAGCTGACAGTCGGTGTGAGCGATCTACATCATCGCATCTGCGACAGAATCCTTCCAGAACGATCAACAAGTTCAGTCATGATTCAGAAAAGTCTCGCAAATTCATCAATCCCACGTGCATCATCTTCCCCCCCTGACGCCTTTCGTCACTATCTATGCGGCTCTGCGACGCCGCGATATCCACATGCGGCCCGAAACCACAACTCGGTGATTTTGTGGAGTTTCGAAAACGGGGGCACAACGACGTTGTTGAGAGACTAAAGCAAGGAGGTGTTTTCTTTTGTTTACGGCGTTTAGAAAAGGCCGCAATGCGACTGCGACTGCGTTGTGCATCATTTTAACCTGACTGTCGTCCGACTCTGGGTTTGACTCGATATGCGATCATGACCCCGACCTGCGGTGTCGCTCGAGGACGGCCATCGTAGAGCTGTGTAGCGGGAAATATTCATCAATCAGTTGCATATGATTGCAATGAGTCTGTCTACCAAGTCTGCTTCCGCCTCTACAATCCCCCAAACTTTCTCTCCTGGTCCTTTTTCCCTTGAGCATTCCAAGCCTCGATTCGACTGTACATAGAACCGTTGACAAAGTTATCCAACAGTCTCCTTTTACCAGTCTCCCCATTCTCTCCATTCTCCGCCTCCTCTTCCCCATCCTCCTCAATATCCTCCACATCTCCAAACCCGCTATCAACCCCATCCGCAGAAGGACCAAAGTCCCCAAAGTCTGTGATAGTCTTCATATTTTGAAAGTTGTCAAAATCCTCCAGAACTCCCAGGTTCAGGTCACTTATCAGCTCGCAAAAATCGCCATATCCTTCAAAGTCGGCGTACTGCACATCTGATTCCGTGTCCATCTTCTTCAAAATTTTCTTTTCAGCTGCCTTTCTCGCTACCTTTGCGCGAAGAAGGCCATTACCAGGTTTGCCGTTCTTTCCAGGCTTTTCGCCGTTCTTTCCAGGCTTAGTAGCCTTGCTCCCAGGGGTTTTAACTGGCCCCAACTCGTTCCAATCTTCAACGAGGTCCTGCTTCGCGGACCGATAAAGGTGGGCCAAGAGTTTCCGGTCGAGGTCCGTCTCAAGCTTGTGTAGAAGCGGGCGCGAAAAGGGGTAGAAGTAGACCGTCTGCTGGAACCCGGGTCTTTTGAGTAAGTGGGACACATGCTCATACAACAGAGAGTACTCGATTGTGTGTGCAATGAAGAAGTAATCCTTTGCAGCCTGGCGTATGTCCGCATCAGACAGTACACCTCCAGGTACTTGTTTAAAGTCATTCCTCTGAGCCTGGGCCTTTTGTTCGTCCCACAGAGGAAATCTCTTCCTCGCGTATTTTCTTGCACCGGTCATGTCGTAATAATCGTACTCGAGATCGACTTCCGGCACGTTGGTTCGAATCACTAGTTGCCCATCAGAAGACAAGATGTGAGACATCTTGTGAGGGAATTTCTGCTTCGTATCTACGAGCTGAACGATATTTGCCATCTTCTGTAGCTCATACTCATACAGAATGAATGACTGCCAAGCTGCCTCATAACTAGGCCTCAGTTAGTCGCCGTTCATCGTGGGCGTGAGGAAACTCTACCGTGTCATGAAAGAGTTGGTCTCAGAGGTACCAAAGACCAGGTTGTAGGGGTTCTGACTGGTAGACCATCCACTCTCATGTCCAGTCATCATAAAACCTCCGTATGCAAAGCCTGATAGGTGCAGCCACTGGAGTCGTAAGCCGGTTGCCTTGCTTAGGAGAGGGAGGGCCTACCTCGGCGTTACTAAATATTACCATCTCCTTGGCCCAGTTAAGCGAATCTGCAATCTATAACGAGTATCAGAAAGAGTAAAGCTCGTAGATAAGGATTTACTTGCCTCAGGCGCCGACACATTGCCCATCACCGTCTTCTGGTTATCTTCACCAGTCCGCTTATTCACAGCGTCCAAGATTTTCTGTGCTTCTAAGTGCACCGTCATTCCAACAGCATTTTCATGTGTTTCAATGGTTCCCTTTGGCGAGAAGCGAGCGTGGAAGCGTCTGGAAAGAGTCTCCGCCTTTTGCTTATTCGTGAGGACAGGTAGTGTATCTCCGTTTCCATAGGCCTTGAGAATCTTTTCGTATTCCTCAGCGATGCCATTGAAGCAATTATTCATTGTTGGGGTGCCGTTGGAAATAAAGTCCCGGATCGAGTTTGGTTTGCTTGTAGCCTTGGATCCAACGTTGGACATCCATTCATCCCAGTCCTTGACGTGTATATAGGTTCTGAAGATGCCGAATGGATCGACTGACATCTGCCTGTTGCATTAGTCTATGTGAAATTCTCCAGATGCATGTTTTATGATGACATACCAGCATGTAATCCGGATTTGGAGGCGTTTTGGATAGGATGAGGTGGTCACCCCCGTTGTCTAGGTTAACCAACTCCACGCACTCCCCCAATGCCGTCAACAAGCGCTTGACCTTTGTAATCGGAACGATATACAATGGTTCCAAGAGTTTAAAGTTGGTGCAGCGAGGCGGTTTCCCGCCTTTACCTGGAATGGAAAACCTCTTCTTGACCCATCTTGACCAAAATGGCGCAGCTGAGCCTTTCTCATCGACCTTGAGGGTTTCCTTGATCGATTTGCCATCCTTGTCTCGCACCCACACTTTGAAATGCTTTAGCCTTGTTTCGTTGGCACTCGTTGGTTTCGTATTCTGTATCCAGCTCTTCTCCATAGCTGCATTCATGTCGATGAAAAAAATGCTTCTGGTACGACTGTCAAAAACCAACAGTGGACGGTTAATGAGATGACTTACGAGCACTTTTCAGTCCAGTCATTGTTCTCACCATTGATGAGATCCTTAACGAGAGAAACGGAGATAAAAACTGAAGAGACGCTGGCTCTTTTTTGGTACACAAATAAGTGGTCAAAGTCCTGAGGTATGACCTGCAAGTAGTAGGCTGTTTCGGACGCCTGAGCGGGCCTTGGAGCATAAACATAGCTCTCGCTCCCACCATTGGACTTGTTCAAACCAAGGCCTAGAGAAATTGCTTGACCCAGTTGCAAAGTAGGATGGTTTGGTTTGTACTCAAAGACGAGATTGTCTATGCCGGGAACAATCTCCTTGTTTGGCACCATCTGTTGGAACCCCCGCCTGGTGCTGGACGCCATTTTGACAGGTGGCTGGCGAGCTTGAAGAAGTAGGACAAGAAACGTTGAAGAACTGCGTTGCTCATTTCAGAGGCATCCATGACTATTACTAGAATGGAGCAGAGAGACGATTCCTCGTATCTGGGGTCCAGGAGAGTCTAGACTGTCTCCATGGGGTAAGTGTCTCGGTTCGGTCCGGGATCGAGCGGGTCAAAGCGGTTACGACGGCGAACAGGGCAGGAAATGGTCTAGTCTCAAGCAACAATGTAAGCTGAATTGCGCCTGTGTCGGCAAAAGTAGCGCAAAAGAGAAAAGCTGGGGTTCTGCACTATCAGGTGGCGGCTCGTAAGCGTTGATATCACTCGATAGTCTGTCAATAGTTGCCCAGCTCGCTGGACTAGGGGGTGCGGAATTGCGCGTCGCTTGTTTCTCTGACGCTCATTGGCTGTCAAGGTTGTTCATCAGTTTCGAACTCGTTTCTTCTCGTGCACTGCGGTTGTTATCGCATCTCCTCTCATAAACATGCATTCTGCCCGCATAACCACGACGCATTTCTCTTCAGCCAACTTGGAGTGTCCGTGGCTGCGATCTGGAACCAAAATGGAGAATACCCAACAGTCGCTAAAACGGCAGAGATCCTTGACGTCCGAGGATCTCAACACCCCAGCCAAGATTCTAAAGCCAGAGCCCGCGCCCAATGACTCTGGGCTCAAACGACCCAGGCCGCCATCTTCAGCAGATGGCAGCCCACCAGCTGAGCGCCCCAGATTATCGGCTGAGTCAACTCTCGTGGAATCAGAAGACAAAGATGAAGAACCGCTCGAAATTGGTGGGCTCCAAGTGTACAACATTCGCCGAGCCCTTGTAGGCACCCACGGCGAAGAGTTTCCTCTCCCAGCTTCAACCACAGAGAAAGAAGACAAACTTCCAACAGCATCAGCAGTTCTCGGCCAAAAGAGCCCATTGGCCAAATCACCAACTGCTAGCGTTGCCTTCGTGGGCGATACGAAGCTATTGAAATTCATTCCTGCCAAAATTTACATCTACCAGAGCGCTGCTACTACCAAGGCTCTACATTCGCAACCTTATACTGAGATTGTCCGCGTTACCGCAACTGAGAAGCTTTCCCTCGGTAAATTTGTGCCAACACTTGCTGGCAGCGACTGGGATATTATCCAACTTGTTGATCCTAAGCTCGGCTTCGTCGAGACCACCAACGGGCTATTAGATGAGTGGGGACTCTTTTTCGAGACTGATCTTGTCTTTACGGGTGCATTGCAACCCGTCTCAGACTTCCTCCGGGACTTTTTTAAACAGAAGGAGCCCGGAATTCATTTTTCAGCATGGCTTGGCCGAGAGCGAGCATACGACCGGATCGAGTCCCTAGAGAACCTTATGCTCCGAGGCACGCTTCGAGATATGAGTGTCAAAATCTTTGACATTCTCGAGTTTCGGGAGATTGGAGTTGAACTACTGGGCAGCCGACTCTATGATACGCAGACTGAAAAGATGAAGTGGCACTTTGGCTTTGGCTTCTTTGGACATTTGCACGTCACGATGCCGAGGTCAGTTGTGCCGCTACAGGTGGACTACAAGCTGCGCAAGATCTTGTCCGTTTGGGAGTTGGAGTTGTGTCTAAAAAACGAGGATTGGGTCAATGTCTTGGGCGTCGAGGGACTTACAGTGAGCTCAACACTGATTCTTAGAACCTAAAACTGCGCCTTTGCTAACACTGACATAGCTTGCCGAAGTCATGTTCATCAGTCGCCTTGATGGCAGCGATCCAAAGAGCAGCAAGTTGTCATTTGATGTCACTGCTGTCATGCAACTTCGTAACGCAATTATGCAAGTCCGTGGAGTATACAGCAAGGGTAGGTGTCTTTCACCTGATAATAGATGCATCCCACGGTATACTAACGCAAAGAGAAAGAACACATGGAGCTTTCCGTCTTCCTTGGCAACTTGACACTCCAGGACGTCGGTGAGATCTTCTTCGAACTCACAAAAGTCAATCTAGACGTCTTTGACTACGATGTGACATTTGACGCCATGTCCCTTACCATCTCATCTACCGAACTGGCTCTGTACGGAGCCGTGACTATCAACGGTCACACATCTGTTCGAGGCTCCCTTAAACTCTCAAAAGATGGTATTGAGGTCCGGGGAGCCATTGGTGACATTTCCTTCGAAGACTGGGACCTCCTCATCCGAGAGGCGGGCTTTGATGTCTTTATCGCCAGCAAGATGAAGGGAGAGACTGCACGTTCAACAAAAGTCAGCATTTCGGGCGACGTCAGCTTTCATGGCATTGACGCCCGTGTCGCCTTGTTCACTGAGAAGCATCCCAAGCTCGGCTGGGTGTGGACAGTGTATGGAGAGGTGTCTGGCGATTTGTCTACTTCTCGCCTTGTCCCAGAGCTAAAGGGAAACTCAATGCTCGATATATCTCTCAAACGCCTCGCAATCATCGCATCCAGCCGTGATGCAGCTGCTGGTACGCTTCAGGGCGTCCCATTCGATATCGTAAAGGGCGTGCAGCTGTGTGTCAGCATCGACAGCATCGCGGCTATAGAGGCACTTCTTGGTGGGAGCGTCAAGGGCATGGTTCTACGGGCTGCTTATACTAACGGCGCCTTTGCTCTTAGCATATCACTTCCAGCTGCTCGTACCATCCGATTCAGCGATGATATTTGGACAGGTCCGATCGAGTTGAGCATCCTGGCTGGCCCAGGGGTTCCTAGCCCCAAGTTGTTGATTGCAGCTACATTGAACTTTCAAGTGGATGGACAGCCAGACGACATGCCTTTGCAACTCGAATTAACGCTCGGAGCTGATCTCATCGGAGCGACGGCATCTGCAAAGATGCTAACTCCATGGGTTAACCCGTTTGACGCTGGAAAGAATGTCGTGATAAAGACTTGTGTCATGGAGATTGGCATTATTTACACCTCATTCGTCGCCACTGGTGCCCTTGGAAGCCTTGCCTTTGGGGGTCAGTTGGCGATAGGATCAAAGACTGCCGGTGCCACATTCAAGTTCGGTCAAAACCCCAAAGAACAGCTCGTGGATATTTTTGTCGAAAACCTCGGCGCTTCTGATCTCATGACTTTTGCATCTCTTGTCGCAGATCGACAGCTACCAACCGTTGCAGATGATCTCTTGCACTTTACCAAGCTCAACATGTACTTCTCAACTGGGACCACTATTGGGAAAGACGTATATCCACCGGGAATCTCAGCGAAGGGCGACTTGAAACTGTTTGGAAAGCGAGCACAATTCAATTGCACACTGGGCAAGGCGGTCAAAATCATGGCCACAATCGAGCAGTTCTCACTTGGTCCTTTGATTGTTCGAGGCGCCACCAGACGCGATCCACTTGTCGACATTGAGTTCTCTGCGCAAGCACAGAAGATCTTGATTGATGGGGCAGTTGACATTTGGGAAGCATCCGCTGCTCTTCACTTGGATATTGGTCTACTACCAAAGACAACATTTGACTTTTTTGTCCATCTCAAGTTGTCCGATCTCTTCCTGCTCAAGTTGGAAGCACAGCTCAAGGGCGCTATCGACATCAAGAACTACAAGACATGGGAAAAGGCCGACTTTACCATGTATGGACTGATGGAGCAGCGCGTTATCGACTACGTTACGGCTCAGCTCGACCAGCAGATCTCAGCCGCCCATGAAGCCGCCAAAGAGGGCTTCGAGATAATCAAACAGGAGATGGAGGTCAAGGAAGCCGTTTTCAAGGCTGGCTGCGATGATGCGATCAAGAAACTTGAAATCGCCAAGGCTGTCTGGATCGCCAAAAAGGCTCAGGTTGACAGCGACTTTGCAAACGCCAGCGCATCAGCGATGGCAGAGAGAAAGCGCTTGCAAGGCAAGGTTGACGAAGCAGAGAGTGATTTTAAGAATCTGATCCGGCAGAAACAGAACGAACTAGAGCAAGTTCGCGCCAATGCAGACAATGCCATACGCGTCGCCCAAGCCGCCGTCGACTTGAAGCAACGCGAACTGGATGATGGTGTCCGTGTGGCCCAAGCTGGGGTCCAGCTCGCTCAAACCGACTTCCAACGGAGAGCTGAGATTGTTACAAACGACATTAAAAATAAACAAGCTCAGGTCGAACAAGCCAAGAGAGAAAAGGAGCAGCTCAAGAACGATATTTGGAGACTAGAGCGACAACGGGATTCAGCTGATTTCTTGAACGAGTGGAAGTACAGAGGCCTGATTGCAACCGCAGAAGGATACCTTTTCGGGGCTGACCAAGGTCTCAAATTATATGAGAGGTACCTGGAAGAAGCAAAGGGTGCTCGACTTGCTTCCGAGTATGTTCAGAGCGAAGGCGCGGTCCGGACGGCTGAACTGGCATTGCAGACAGCCAAGCAGGTCCTTACGCCGGGACTAAACCTTGCGAAGCAGTCGTTCACTCAGGTGAGCACGACGCAGCAGGTGTTGATCCAAGGAGCTATCGAGGGGCTTAGGTTTGCAGAGACGGCAAGTGACGAGTTGAAGCTGTTTGAGCTTGCCAAGCGTAGTCTTGCTGAGGGCGAGAGAGTGACCCAAGCACTTCTCGATACAGCACAGAAGGCAGTCGACGAACTATCGAGTTGCGTGGAGTTTGTCGGTTTCGATGCAGCAAAGAAGGGAGTCCAATTCGCCAAGGAAAACACAAAAGAATTAAACCTAGCCCGACACGCTGTTGAGATAGCCGAGGATGCTGTCGAATTAGAACTGGACTTGGCAAAGTGGGCAACAGATCACGCCAAGGCGACGTTCAACATTCGAAAAGTTGAGTTTTCGGGCTCAGTGAGGAGCCTAGTTCACCCTGACGAAGGTGGACCACCTCTGATAGTCAAGATTGAGGGGACGATATTAGGAGAGGAGATCAACTGGGAGATTGTGTGGAAGCCCAAGTTTGACTTGGTCAAGTTTATCAAGGAGCTTTTTACTCTATTGTGGGAGAAGATCAAGGAGTTGGCAAAGGAGATTGTTTAGCAGAGCGTTTATTGAGAGATTCTCTTTTAGCATGAGCGAGTAAGTTGTCATTATTGGAAGAGCGAATACGCGAGTCAGGTTACTAGGTTAAAGCCTTGTAGGAGGAGGCTTGTAGTAACATAACAGCGCTAAGATCAGGCGATTATGCCACGCGTAAAGAGTATTGTCAAAATAAAGAGTGCGCAGTGATGAGAGGTTAGATTATATGGGATGAAGATAAGATGTTCAACAGTGGTTATATCAGCCAGCTAGAGCTCGCCTGTCGCCTACTTCATCAGATAAGCGTTTGCTTGGTCCAATCTCGCCTTTGTATCAGTTTCGTTGAAATTAAGCTTATTTTCACGAAAAGCTCAGGTACCTACAGTGCCTGATGGTGATGAGTCGGCCACGAGTTGAGCCGATCTTACTCTGCTACAAAACGCACCCCTGTGATATAAAATGATAAAATGGTAATTTACCAGGGATCATTCAGAACGCCATCTTTGGCATCAACAAATCAGAGGGTAGTGAAGAACAGACGATGCACCCCTAGCCTCTGCACCATGCCCCAAGCGACATGGTGAGGCGTGGTCTAGCCAACAAATAAAACATGCATCACCCCGCGTCGGAGCGCGTCGTCCTCGCAGGAGTGTTGGTCTGCGTTGTTGAGAAAGTCCGAGAGCCAGAGGTTACATGATCTTGTGAGCTTCTACGTAGCTCTACTCGTCCACAATGCTCCTCGGCCGTTCGCTCACGTATGTCTTGTCGGTCTTCTCCATCGGAGCCGGTGACGACTTGGACAAACCACAAGAAAATGGAATAACGTGGGTCACGAGGAACTGGCAAGTCAATCGGAATCAGCCCTTTACCATCGAGTGGGATGGCCACGAAGGACCAGTCTCCGTGACTCTTGTGAGACGGGCAGAGGACAAATGGCAGTCTCTATGGAAGGTAGCCTGTAAGTAAGATACTGCCCCTGTTGTCCACCTGCTAATTATCATCAGCTGGAAACACAGAGAGTTCTCTCGTCTTCCGCGTACCAGAGCATCTCTCTGAAATTCTTGGCGACTCCGAGTACGCCTTTCAGATCAATGACACTTCTGGAAAGTCGGCAATATCACCGCGATGGACAGTCGAGGCACGTCAAGCGCAAGGCTCTGGGATACTTTCGCCACCAGATCCAGCCGAGACTACCAGTTCAGAGAACAACCAACCGACAAGTCCCACCGACGACGATGCCACTCAGACTACGGATGGTGAGAGCCCACAAAGAACTGTATCAAACGGCAACAATCAAGATTCCGACTCGAACTCGGGGAATTCCGGCTCCGACTCAGACTCTAGCAGTGGAAATGACTCTAGTAGCAACAACTCTTCGAGCTCTTCGTCCTCCAAAGGTCTGAAGGCAGGCGTCAAGGCTGGCATTGGCATCGGCGCTGCTGCCGGTGTTGCAGTTATTGCCGGTCTCATTTGGCTTTTCACGAAGAAGAATCGAGAGATCAAGGCCTTGAAGGCAGCTACCGCCGCGCCTACACCAGGTGACAATTCTGGATTGGAAGTGGCAAAAGAGCCGCAACAGCAAACACATCAAGGCGGATACACCTACGACTCGACATACCAGGGCGGTCAAGTCCCTGCAGAGCTACCACCACAGCACAATCAATTTCCACCTCCTGTGAGCGAGCTACATGACCAGTCACGACCGGCTGAACTGGCGCATTCTGTGCCAACGGTATCTGAGCTACCAGCGAAACGGGAAGGGTAATGAAGACTTTGATTTCAGGCCAAAGATGGCAGGCATCTTGGAATTCTGGAAGAGAAGATTCTGTCAGAGACTGGGGGAACGTGACATTGTTCTCGAAGCAGATACCCGAGGTTAAGGTGGTTGTAACATCTGGAGGAGTGCATGGTGATCGAAGCTCAGGGTCAGAATCTGGACTAATGGTGACTCAAAGAGGACGAACATGTGAATACCTTAATGGAACTCTAGTTTGAATAACATAAGAGTGAGATGAGCGTGTTTTCTGTAGAGGTGTTGACTTTTATTCCTCTGATGGGTCAGTCAAAGAAGGCATATACTCCTTCAAACCTAGGGGTTTTCTCGCCCTTCAGACCTACTCGAGACACCATACTCTATGCCATTCCTAACTACTACTTCCAACTGCTTAAGTGGTTACCCAATGAGAATTTACATACCATGTTATCATCAAAGTCTCAACGTAGGTCACCACAATGCATCCTCAATCGTAACTACCTATAAACATTCAAACCACCAACCCACTCAAACGTCCCCCTCTATTCAACTGCAAGCAGTATAAGAGTATTCATCTGTAAGAGATGATTTAAAATTTAACACGAAAAGAAATTTAGCATGCTCTACCGGCATCTAAGAGGCCTATTCTGCATGCATTTAACAGCAGATGTTCCATCTTATAGTGATGGACGCCAACAGTGTTACGGTTGCAGATTGATGGGCCGCACATGTTCCAGCTCGAGATATAAGGCAGAAATGCTAGTTCGCTTCGAACATTTTTTAGACTTGTATAGAAAACTATCCTGATATCCCAACCGTTTGCAGTTCATCTCGAACAAACCCAAGTACCAGACTCACTCAGGAACCTTCAATCATTAGTAAAGAACAAGGAACTGCCCCAACTAGCCAACCTTCATACCATCTCAATGGCCCACCTTGAGTCCAATCTCTTTTGACATTCCACTGAAAGGACAAGTAGAAGGCCCAGCGGGTGCAGGCGCAGCAGCAGGTGCTGTACCCGACGCAGTGGCCGCAACACCAGCAGTACCATTTCCCCGAGGTACCTGTATCCTGGCGACAGCAGGATTATCCGGAAACTCCTCTCCATCGCGGACATACCACCTAGCAAACAGATCATTCTGTATCCAGATGACCTTGCTGAAAGACTTGACGATGGCGGCCCTCCTGGAAATCGGGATCGAGCTGTGGTCAAGGATGGCTTGCGACATGACGCTCTGTATCAGACTGAGAGTAAGACTGATGTGGATGTAGTCGATGCGGAGCTCTCTACTCTTTTGCAAGCCGACATGCATAGCCCTGACCCGTCAGAAATATTCACATGATATGATAGAAGACCTACCCAACACTATCAAGATACTCCCAAAACGCCATCTTGGACTGATCCGAGGACCCTTTGCTGAGTTGCGACATCTTGGTGAGGTATGAATTCAAGAAATTTTGTCGCTCCATCAGCAGGGAGCTGTCTGAGCTAAGCTCATCTTTGGAGGGCGACTCTGAGCTTGTATTTCGAACTTCGAATGCTCGGGCTGTAATGTCAAACTCGGAGAGCTTGTGGTAGATGATGTGGACGACGGCGGGGATGAGATTTTGAATGTGCTGAGCTCCATACGCGAGAGCTTCAATGTCTCCTGTGGCGTGTCAGCTCTGGCTTCAATGGCGACTCCAAAAGAGCCAACAGCTTCCAGGTTTGTTGAGGCGCAGACTTACGGTCATCCCAGTCGAGAAACTTGTGCAAGTAATCAATCCTAGCTTCGAGGCTTGTGTAGAGCGACTTGCGATCAACGTGATGCATATCAGGAGCCATGGTTGCGAAAGAGAATGACAGACAATGAAACGAGCTCTGCCACACAAGGTAACAAGGGCCGACCGGTATTTAACATCATCAACCCATCTGCAAGCGTCACCATGGCGTCTCACGGATGGACACGCCACAGGGGATCATGCTCTACCGTCTGGAATGCTGCACTCCAATCCCCCATTCAACCTTTTGTGGCTTCTCCAAAGGCATCCAACCCGCTCTCGTCTTTGGTTTAGCCCGCGCACGGATTCGTCTGGGCGGAAATGCAGTCCAGAGCCGAAGCGACCAACGCCAAGGCGGAGTGTTTCCGGGGTATCAAACTTTACTGTCAACAGCTGTAGATCTGTTGCTTGGAGTAGCCGACTTGGAGTGGTATTGTTGCACAGGTGGCGTTGGATGTGTCAGGGCTTTGCAGTAGACGCCGGGGAATGAAAGACTGTTTCCGATGTAACCTGTGTAGCTAATCGGGGCTTGTTTATTGGTTGGTGATAATCTGCCTTGCGTCACGTCACACCATCTTATGGGTCGCTTTGACTCACTATTGACTCACGGGTGCCTGGAGGTGGATGCGTTGAATTTTCAGTGAGGCATCACAGGTGAGATAAAACGTAGTGAATTTCTCATGTTTTCGATCAAGATGAAGGTATAGCGTCATGGCGACTTTAGACACTCTCACTATATCTGACGACCCGGCTACGTCCACTCTCAAAATTGCAGTGGTCGGCTGCGTGAGTGACACCTTGAGTAACGACTTGCTATGAGCTGACATGAAAATACAGGGTCACGGGGAGTTGGACACAATCTATGCGACACTCGAAAACCAATGTGAAGCAAAAGGATGGACTCTCTCAGACATCGACTTTCTCATCATTTGTGGTGACTTTCAGGTGCAACCCCAAGAAACCATCGCCAGAACCACAAACTCACATCATAGGCTGTTCGAAATGACCTCGACTTGAATTGCATGTCAGTCCCTCGCCGATATCTACGCATGGGAGACTTTCACAAGTACTACAGCGGCACTGCAAAAGCTCCAGTTTTGACTTTGGTGATTGGTGGTAACCACGAAGCATCCAACTATTTCTTCGAGCTATATCACGGAGGCTGGCTTGCACGAAATATTTACTATCTTGGTGCGGCCGGAGTCATCAACTATGGACCTTGTCGCATTGCTGGACTTTCAGGAATCTACAACGCCTCGGATTACCGCAAACCTCACGACGAGCGACTGCCGTACGACAGAGATCTCATTCGTTCGATTTATCATGTCCGAGAATATGATGTGCAAAAGCTGCTTCAGGTCACTCAACCTGTCGACATTGCTCTTAGCCACGATTGGCCTACGTGGGTTGAGTTGTTTGGGAATCATGAGCAACTGTTTGCTGAGAAACCTCACTTTTTCGCAAGTGCAAAAGTTGACAACCTTGGAAGTAAACCTGCTGCAGAGGTCTTGAACGGTCTTCGGCCTTCATACTGGTTCTCGGGACACATGCATGCAAGGTTCGAGGCTACAGTTGAGCATCGTGGTTCAAGGATGGAAGACTCGGTAAAGCCGTTAGACCTCCCCGATACTCTCAAGGAGGTTCTTCCGCTTTTCAAGTCTAGACGCAAGCCATCACAGGCCTCTTCATCTAAGTCCGTGGACAGGAACCAGAAAACGGAGTTTCTTGCCTTGAGCAAGGTTGGTCAAGATGTTGCAAGCTACCTGGAACTCAAGGAACTTGAGATCCCTACACGTGCAACCCAGGCTGCCCAGATGGCAACCACGAGCGAAGGAAAGTTTCATCTTTGCTACGACGCAGAGTGGTTGGCCATTACTCGCGCCTACAACGACACCTTGAGGATCCCAGATCCCGAGACTCTGATCGTACTTCCGCTCAAAGGCAAGCAAAAGTCTCCCGCATCAACCATCCCCAAGAACAAAGATTGGGTCAAGGAGAACATTGTCAACAAAGGTCTCTTGAGAATCCCCAACAACTTTGCTAAACATGCACCCGAGTACGACCCCAACGTTGGCCACAGACGAGAGCAGCCTCTGGAGTATCCGAATCAACAGACGGCTGAGTTTGCAAAGTTGTTGGGGATTTCTAACAAGTTTCAGCTGAAGGATAGTACTTAATCTACTGGGTACTGGCGACGACTCGTACCGAAACCGAGGACACTTGGTGTTTGATTTGAGACCCAAATGGCAGCCCTTCGTATCAGCAGGCGATTGGCGTTTGGAGTTTGGGATGCATTTAGAACTTCTACATGAGTTTCTGGCCTGCATAGAAAGTTGAACTTTTGGGTGCAGCTAGGCAAATCATTATAAATTCTTGTTCTCGTGAGAGTGTCTACCCAGCACGCATGATCAAATGCTGATTTTGACCGTTTCTTGACCGTTTGAATGCATGAGACCACATGCTTGTTTCAGGTCTGCATGTAGCCGACGCTGAACAGACGTTACATGCATCGAAACTCGCTACAAATCAATATCCTGTTTCAAAACGCTCAATCGTTATTGAATACCGTTCCAGTAGCAGCCCTTAGCCGAGTGGCGCAGATCGGAAGCCATGCCGGTTACGAAGCCGGGGCGGTTCGAGACCTCGATCGACCACACGACAACTACGTCAGTCTGGAGCGATTTTCCAAATTGAGAAGATTTCAACGTCATCAAGGATTCGTTGTTGAAGAATGCAGTAAAGATTAACCGAGGCCTAGACAGAGACCGTGGTCTAGAACGTTGGGTCGCTAACAACCAACACTGCAACGCCATGGATCGGCAGGGTATTGATGCACCTGGCCTCTGAATACGATATACAGAACAGCATAAAAAGGGACATCAATAACGCCCGTACCTACGCACTTACCGGCTTGTTCATGCATCACTCACAATGGCGCAACCAAAAGACGAATCCGAGACACCCGACATGGCCGAGGACTTCTTGGACGGCGAATACCCAGAGCCCAAAGACCTCTCTCCCGCCCAGCATGAAGTATCAGAAATCATGCTCAAAATGAAAAGCGACCCCACTTTGATGGGAATCCACATGCTGGGTAAAGATGGCATATACCGATCCTTAGACGCCGACCGCAACGTGGTCGATGCCGTCGCGTGTACACCTCCCCTTATAAAAGCCCTCTTAGACCGCATGCCGTATCATGCTGAGACTGAGAAGAGCTTCCGAGGCGTTGATGGAACAAAGACACCCAAGGAGCAGTGGTATGATCCGCTCCCCGGTGTCTTGCCACCACCATTGGAGGAGGAGCATCGTGAACGGTCGGAAGAGGTGCTTGAGGGATATAGAAAACTGTACTATGAGAGGAGAAAGAAGATTGAAGATGGAACCTTCATACAGTGTGCTGTGTGTTTGATGTCGGATAATGATCTCGGACCAGGAGTTGGGAAACGCAAGGCATAGGATTAGGCACTGAAGAGAATACCGAATCTGGTGCTGGCCGTAAGTCACTCAAGCTCCACGCATATCAACAGGCTAACATATCGACAGATCATGACGTCGGAGGTTCAAGGAGGAACACAAGAATATCTACACGCTTGCTGCCCGCGCCGACCTGTGCTCGCGTCAGGCCTGGTGTAACCACGTCTTGCATGGGCAGCTTTGGACGGTGTGCCGCCTCTACGAAACTATCAAGGTCTCTAATACAGTAACGCCCAGCACTGTTAGCAATAAATAGAACGCTGCCGTCAAAAAGTGAGACACTTTCAGAAATCTTACCGCACATGCGCCCAACACGCCGCTTGTTTAGACATGTTCGACTGCTTCTGGTTTCAACAACTATTGTGGTCTAGTCTCAAAAACAACCACCCACTATGCATCTAAATAGCTAGAAACACATTTTCTCCCATATTTCATCCTTTGTGTTGGCTCCAGTCTGTAATTCTGATCTCGAAGAAATCGTGCTGATATTATCAACTACCATGGGGCTCAAATATCGTTCCAAACTCACGCCTACCCGGGAGGCTTGTGGTAGTTTAGGCCAAACTATCGTCTGGGCTTGCTGACACGTATTAGGGGCCTCACAAGTAAGTCTACTCTAATGCGCGAGTGTCGTCTCAGCTGAACCTGGGGAGGGCTGGAAAGCTCAGGAAAAATCAGCGACTGCTCAGGACAGCGGACGAAAATGACCATTTTGGGAGTCTATGTTCACATTACGTATTCGGCTACAACCAACGATTTCCGCCCACGACATAGAAAACACAATGCACGAGATCTTAAATAATTGGACGAGGGATGCAACGAACATGTGATTTGAATGTGCCCAAAGAGGTTGCGAAGATGTGAGAGCAGAGCCTATGACGTCAGTGCATCTTATCAAACGGCTGTGATTCACGGCCGCTTCAATGAGCAAAGCAAAACGGATTATCTAATAATAATGCAAAATATTTCCGTTTGAATCGCTCATTTTGGTTCATTAACCCAAAGTGGTATTTTATTTATCCCTTTTAGGATGCCTCACTTGAAACGCAAATATGCAAGTGAAGCAATGTCGCGCTCATGGTAACAATAGGTTCCTCAATTTGGCATTCTACTTGGTAAAATATGTCTGTTTACTGGCAATCGAATTCAAGCAGTCATTTATTGCTTCTTTCTTTCTCCTCTCTTCTCTTCTCTTTCCTTCACTCAATTGCTGACCTTCCATTCCACAACGCATCAAGCTTCTTCGCATCAAGCCTCTTGCTTTCTTCCTTTCCGTCGAGTCGCTTTGCTTTTTGCAACGAAACACCTTTCTGTCAACATCTCGTAAGTCGCCGTATTTTCTTCGTGACTGTTTCCTGCTAACCATTAGATCTCCCCTGCCCAACTCTTCACCTCACACCACTAGCATCTCGCACCAGCCGGTAAGTACCTTGATTCATTCCACGTCATGTACAGTCTCTGGAGTAGTTGTCTGACTGATATTAGCTTCATCATGTCGGACATGTCGATCAGAGAAACCATCGAATTCGATGATAGCACTCCCAGTCCCGGCAACGACGACGATGATTCCTTCGGCGAAGATTTCGATCACGCCGATTCCACCAGCCCGAGTGTCTCCGAAGATGAAGACAACGATTCCCTTCCCACTGAATCCGATTCCCGCACCCTCGTCGACGAAAGCCATGGTTCCCCGCCAAAGACAAGTCGACTCTCCCAACTCTTCACCAATTTTGCTGATGAATTCCTCGACATCATTGAAGAAGATGCCCAAGCAGCTGTCATCACAGCCGCAAAGGCCCAGAACATCGATCTAAGCAAGATGGTGAAGCGGCACGATCACGAAATCGGCAACCTGATGGATGAGTTTTACGATCATGTCTCTTGCCATGACAAGAGGGCAAAGACAGAGTCGTCCGAGGTCAGAGGCGAGATGAAAAGCCTTCAACGGTCCATCGACAAGAGGGATGCGAGCAACAGCGCATTCCAAAAAGAAGTCAGTGATCAGTTCGCCATCCTGGAGAAGAGGTCCGTCGATCGTGTCCTTTTGTTGGAGAAGATTACTAGCAACCGAATGATTTCTCTTGAGAAGAGTATCAACGCGAGTTTTGCATCCCTGGAGCAGAGCATGAAAGATCGGTTTGCGGAGCTTGAGGAAAGGATCGATTAGGAGTCGGAGCCTGGAAGCAAGCGTCGTCGTGTGGATTGAGTGATGGATGGTTCATGGTGGGAGACCATGTTGGCGAATGACGACTCGGGATGGATTGAGTGGACGTCAAAAGTATGAACTGCGACAGATAATCAGTTCAGATAATTAATGACGCATTCTTCGCCTTCTTGTAGTAGATCTCCTTGACTGCATTGCCCAGCAGTTTCTATAAAAATGCTATGGCCCCTATCAAACTCGGTCTCGCTCCATGCATACGACTCGCTATCGTGGCTTAGATCTCGGACTCACAGCCTTAACACAGCCCTCGTATCCCAGCCACTCCCTGTTTCCACTAACAATGCATGCGGATAAACCTGCGACGATCCAAACAGCATCGCCCCTTAGCTAATCAACAAGGATACCCTGCTCATCTTAGCTTGTTTTGGATTTCAATGGCGAGGAGCACAGACGAATGAATAAATAGTGAAGCCGCCCGCCTTGGATTACGCAACCCAAGGTGAGGTCATTCTCAACTGTCTCTGTCGCGTCCAAAGACAAAATGTCCAGCGTCAAGATCATCATCACTCCTCCGACGCCTTTGGAGGCAGAAGATCCTTTTCGTCGCCGGCCTCCAGTCACTCCGCTACCTGATGTGCCTGAGAAGTTGCCATTGGAGTCTGACGATGACGCAACGAAAGCAGGCAATGGGAGGCCAGCGATTGATCCAACAGAGAAAGAGGTCTACGTGACCCGGCCAGATGTGGAAGAATCCGAAAAAGAAGTTTACGAGCCCAGGACGACAATATTATATGCCGACGCGTCCGAGAAGGAAGTTTATCACCCAAGTCAATCTCAAGAGATCGTTGTGGACGAAAAGGAAGTCTACGATCCTCAAGAAGCGGCTCATCAAGCTTCTATCGATGCATCTGAGAAGGAGGTGTATCATTTTGAAACGGAAGCCCATCGCGTCGATACCGGGAAGGAAGTCTATGATGGGAGCGCACAGATGCAAATGGTGATACATCCTAGAAAGGATGCCTACGGCCCCGAGCCTACTCAACCGCCATCCAAATCCTCTCAACCTCCACCTAAACACTCTCAACCACAACCGAACTCTTCACCACAATCGGAATACTCCCAACCCCAACTCACCTACTCTCAATCAAGTTCACCCGCATACACTCAACCTCAAACTTCAAGCTCGAGTAGCACGCCTGAGCCAGAAGAGTCCCAGACTCAATCTGGGCCCAAAGGCCGGTTCAAGAAACTTCACCAAACCGTTGTCAACAAACACAAGAAAGCCTGGGAGACTCTTACCGATCAATCCAACGCCATCATCAACGAACAAAAAGCTTGGATCGAAAAGACACAGACCGACGTCACCAACAGTATCGTCATGGGAGCTACCACTCGGTATGCACGGTTGGAAAAGGGTACTACTACTCGATATGCGCGTCTAGAAAAGGGGACAACGAATCGGTATAACCGTGTTGAGCAAAACATCAACGACCGGATGGTTCGTGCTGGGCAGTGTGTCAACAATTATGCCAAGATCAAGGATAGTATTCCTGGGTTGAAGCAAAAACCACAAGCTTCTCCTGAAGCAGAGAAGCCTAAATAGATGGCATATACTCATTTTTCGTATCCGAATAGGCAGGGAGAGGTTTGCAACGGAGGAGGTAGGGAAGTGGGACATTGTTGGAAAACTATAGGATTGTAAAATAGCAGGACGTCAAGCCGGATTGGATGATAATCATGATACACAGTGGGTTTCCATAAGCTATCCTTTTTCTGTATGAATAAAATCAAGGAAGGTATTCACCATTGCAGCCGTCCTGTTTCACAGATTCATCCCAATTTGTAACCCAGCTGCCACCCATTGCTCCCCTCACAGACGCTTACACAGAGCCTCTGCAAAGAACTCGACAAGCTTCGGCACCGTCTCTGAAAGATCATCATACAAGTCAAAATGATTCTTTCCCTTGACAGTCACCAGCTCCTTGGGATCCTTGGCAGCCTCGACGGCATTCTTGCTAAAGTGGTGCGTCTGCGCCTCTGACCCCGCAATCATAAGAAGAGGCCGAGGAGAGATGAGATGCTGAAAGTTGAACGAGTCATAGCTGACCATCAGGTCGTAACTCGAGAGAGGCACCTTCTGATCCGATCTCTTGTGGTGTCCTCTCTTGGTGCCGTAATACTGAGCTGCGTCTTTGAAGAATGAATCCGCCTCTTCAGGAATCTTTGACAAGTCCGTCTCAAACATAGGAGGTGCATCTTCTTGAGATCCGTTGGCGTGAGTTGTACGCCATTTGCCAGCTCCGTCGAGAGCTACTTCAATAGCTGTCTTGCTTTCTTTGTTGTGCTCGTAGAGACCTCCATTTCGGGTCATCCTACCGACACAGGCAGCGCTGACGGTGGCCAGAGCCTTGATGCGATTGTCTGACTGTGCCGCGTAGGAAGTGTAGCCACCCGATGCACAGATTCCAAGGACGCCAATACGTTCCTGATCGGCCTTTCCCTTCAAAGTCGTCAAATACGTAACCGCAGCCTTGTTGTCTTCAACCCTCTGGTGAGGATCTTCAAGACCACGGGGTTTGCCGGAGCTTTCGCCCTGATAACCAGCATCAAAGGTCAAGACTGCGAAGCCTTCCTTGGACAAGGCGCGGGCGTAGTCGGCGGACGTCTGCTCTTTGACTCCAGTCATGGGATGGCTAACGACGATAGCAGCTCCATTGCGAGGTTCCGATCCCTCAAGGGGATCGTAGAACTCGCCGCAAATTTGCAGCTCGAAGGAAGGGAAGTAGACTTTGGTAGGCGAAGACATGGTAACAGATTGAATTGAGTGTTGAATTATTTACTGTGACGGATCTACTGCCATTGACCCTGCTTTTATATCCCCTCCTTCTACTTGGACATGTATTGTAATGTAATGTATTGTAATGACGTTGAAACTTTAAAACGCCCTAGGATTTTCGGGGTTTTCGGGCTGAGAATTCAAATCCTTACTGGTGCAGTCAAAACGGGTCCTGTCATGGCAGCGTCATTGCCTCTTGGTTTGACCGGGCTTAACTCCGGCCTTATCACCGTGAGATGCTTGAAGGCACGGGCTTGTGATATTCGGAACAGACCTGTTCTAATGCATTAACTTGGTCCAAGAGCTCAAAAAGCGGGTTTCCGAGAGACCAACAGAAATTATATAGGCTTGACACCTCTGAAGCTTACCTGAGAGGGCCTAGAAACTGGCCCGGTATCTCATGCTTGGTTTCTATTGTACTTGGAAGTTGCTTGGAAGACCAAGCACAACAAAGTTGGAAACACCAGATATAGAAACAGGACAAACTACAGTTCAATTGTACACAAGTTTCAATAACCCATCGTAGTATTTTGAGTATCCGCGCCCCCATTCTTACAAAACTAGTCCGTCTGCGCCTAACCCCACAACCGCAGGCAGCTTGGGCGCGCCTTTTTCTTGACAAGACAAAGACCAGAACTTTCCACGATTAGCTCTTGGCAACTCGCTGACATGACCAAGGTATAAAATGTCGCTTCTAGCCACAGAATTAATTCACCGATGTTTGTATGTAGACTTTGAACAGGTCTATCAAAAAGCACTGAAGTCAATCGACAAATCAAGATTTCCACTCTCGAGGCTGGTTTTTCACAAACTATGGCATCTTCAAAGGCAATTCTTTCTACCAGGGGCGAGGTGTTGGCTACTCCAACTGGCAAAATGACGCTGTCGAATGTGATTTGTGACTTGTGGCATCCAGAGACCAACCCTGGTGGATATGTTAGTCTGGGTGTTGCCGAGAACGTATGTTACTTCGAGAAGACATGCCAATGGCTAGGCTGACGTCTCGCAGACTCTGATGCATAAAGAACTGATCGAACACATGACCAACAACGTAAGTTTTCCACCGATTCACCACCATGCTGATACCAACTTTTGCAGTTTAGCGTCGACAGTCATTCTCTGACCTGTGGTGACGGTTTCTCCGGCTCTCATCGCCTTCGAGACACGATTGCAAGATTTGTCAACCGTTACTTTAACCCCCATGAGCCCGTCACCAAGAACCAGCTCATCGTTACCTCTGGTGTTGGCCAGGCGATTGAGACAGCCGGCTTCTCAATCTGTGACAAAGATGACGGCATCTTGCTTGGCCGTCCGTATTACGGAAACTTTCCTATTGATTTGGGTTACCGAGTTGAGTGGGTGCCGATCTTATGCCGGATGTGTTTGATAAGGCCTAACTTGAGACTAGGGCCAAAATCATCGGCGTGTCGTTTGAAGAAATTGATCCCTTTAGCCTACAGACTGTCGAGGTCTATGAAAAGGCTCTTGCGGACGCCCAAGCCCAGGGAGTCCTTGTCAAGGCCCTTCTGCTCTGCAACCCGCACAATCCTCTGGGTGAGTCTACGCCAGTGGACCTAGGTACATTCCAAAGCCATCCTAACCTTCGCGAGGTCGTTGCTATACCCGAGAGGTCATTGAGGCGTACATGAAATTCTGTCAAAAGCATAGTCTTCATCTTATCAGCGACGAAGTTTATGCTCTATCAGTTTGGAAGAACCCCAAGTTCCCTGATGCGCCCAAGTTTACTTCAGTCTTGGCTATCAACCCCGATGGCATCATTGATCAAAACCTGGTCCACGCCGTCTGGGGAATGAGCAAGGTCAGGACCTAGATAACGCAAACGCAACTGGTATGCTAACTTGTCAAGGACTTTGGCTCCAACGGCATCAGAATTGGATGTGTCATCAGTCGAAATGAGTCTTTGATTCGGGCTTGCGAGGCAATCTCCAACTTCACTTGTCCTTCGTCTCTTGCTGACCTGACTACCTCACGTATTCTCTCTGACGACCTCTTTGTTGAATCCTTTATCAGCACGAATCGGTTACGCCTAGCTGACAACTACACCATGATGGCCAAGTTTCTAGATAGCCATCAGATTCCTTACAAGGAGGGCTCCAACGCTGGATTGTTCATCTGGGCTGATTTATTTAGACCAATCCGAACGCAGATTCATGCTGTCTTGGCGAGGCAGAGAGAGGCAGGCATATCTTCTGATAAGATTCTATGGGCTCTAGAAGAGAAGCTCTACACGACTTTACTAAAGCACAGAATCTTTGTCGCACTTGGAGCTGACTTTGGAGGCGATGTACCCGGGTGGTTTCGCATCGCATTTGCTCATGAGAAGACGTATTTGAAGCTGGGGCTGGACCGGGTTATTGAGGCTGTGGAAGCATTTCGCCGTGGGCTAGAGACAGATGTAGATGTCGACAAGCTTGTTGCAGCGGTTGATGGCGTCAAGGTATAGAGCGTGCGTACATTTGACATGCACCCTTTTCCGCCTAGATCTCGGGAATGAGAATTTTACCTACCCGAATGCATCAAGATTCAAACAGGTCATCTCAGTTCTGGTGCTACTCCCAATAAACTTACATGTTCACCTTGTACCCCGTTTTACAGCAGAGGCCGCACCTCTTCGCACTGACTCAGCCTTCTTCTGTTGGACTGCTATTTCTCCGTTGCATGAACCACTCGTTTCTGTCAGCACACGCGTTGCACTACTCCGTGTATCACTCAAAAGTTCATGATTTGTTGAGCGTAGCGAGCGCGTCGTCAGCCCTCTTCCGAATCTCACCTAAGACGGGTACGCGACGGAACCGATCGACACCGCAGCTGGCAAATGATGATAATAGGAGCTTTCAATCAACCGTCTTACCGTAAAACGGATCAACTGTCAAAATTTCCCCGCCTGCCAAGGCTCGGAGGTCCCGAATGTCTTTGTACTTAAACCGATGCAGGTACCAGGTGGTTTCTTGAGAGTCACATCATGTTCCGCATCCATATTCAATATGAAGCCATTCACTTTGTTGACAACATTTCTGTCCCATTGTGGCTTGGTTGCTTCAGTCAATGCAAGCCGTAAGTCATGTTCCGAACTAAAACTTGGAACATTTTCCGGCTTAAAGATACTCCATGTTGAGACATCCGAACGACAAAACTATAAACCTCCAGGCTCTCAATTGACTGTCGACATCTGCAACCTCACCCTCTCTCTGCAGCACCACGGCGTCGATGATGTAGTCAGAGTGGGAATATGGCTTCCACTACAAAACTGGAATGGCCGATTCATGGCAACAGGCGGATCGGGTATCTCGGCTGGTGATGAGATAAACCTGGTTATACCCGCGGCTCAGGGCTACGCGGCCGGATTCACAGATGCAGGCCTAACACTCGACGACACGATTGACTCCCAGACAACCAAATGGTTTCTGAGAGATGACGGCACAGTTAATCAAGTGCTGCTGGAGAACTTTACCCATCGATCCATCCACGACTTGGCTGTCATTGGGAAGGTTGCCGCCAAGGCGTTCTACGGAAAGCAGCCTGCATACTCCTACTACTCGGGCTGTTCTCAAGGTGGTCGACAAGGTTACCTTGCAGCTGAGAAACACCCCGAGGATTTTGATGGCATTTTGGCCAACGCTCCAGCCATCAACGCCCCTCAACTCTCGCCTGCAGAATTCTGGCCTTCTGTATTGATGACCAACATTGTCGTGCCACCTCAGTGTGTGTTCAAGGCATACCAAGACGCTATTGTCGAAGCATGCGATGCACTAGACGGTGCTCGCGATGGTCTCATCTCTTCACCTGAGAAGTGCCACTACGATACCTCGAAACTTGTATCGAAAGAGATCGAGTGCACTGAGACCAACAACACAGTTGTCATAACCAAAAAGCATGCTGAGTTGGTAGCCAAGATTCTCGAAGGTCCTGTTGATCCCAATGGCAAGACCCTCTGGTATGGAACTCCTCCCGGGGCCAACTTTGATGGTCTGGCCAACACTACAACTGCCAATGGCACAACAGTGCCTACCCCGTTTCTAACAGCCGAGGCGTGGTTCAAGTACGCCATTGCCCAAGATCCGTCCCTCGATACGTCCAAGCTGTCCTTGTCGGATTTCTTTCACCTATTCCAGCAGTCAGTTGATCAACTGACTGACTCCTTGGGATCTGATAACCCCGATCTCACGGCCTTCAAAAATGCAGGCGGCAAGCTCCTTTCATGGCACGGCATGGCTGATCCTCTAGTCATGCACGGCGGTACTGCGCTCTACTGGAATAAGCTGCGCCAAAAGGTCAGTAGCCAGGCCGAGTTGGATAGTTTCTACCGTTTGTTTCTCGCCCCAGGGGCAGGACATTGTTTCGGGGGCGTTGGTCCTAATCCAACGGAACCATTGTCGGCTCTTGTAGATTGGGTTGAGAAGGGAATCAGCCCTGATAGTCTTTTTGCAGAAACAGTCACTGGTGTCAAGTCTATCAGCCGTAATCTGTGCCCTTATCCAAGCACTTTGCGATACGACGGGAAAGGGGACGTGAACTCTGCCAAAAGCTTTACCTGTACTAAGTGATGGGTTCACACCGTCGAGGCCGATACTGGATCAACCTCCTCCGGGTTTACCGTCGTTGCCCCGTGATACCGGGCCCGGCCTCAACAGAATAGACATTCTACCTTGACAAAGAGCACAGCCTGCAACAAAACCTGCAAAGCTTTATCATCGATGTTAACATTATACAAACTGCACCGGGTGGACGGTGGCATAGCTAGAAAAAAAAAGAATATTTCTAGAAAATAGAGTTTCCTATCCCTTCTATTCTGTTCAATTCCTGCCATATATCTTCTGCCATCTTTATTATTTTGCCATTTTGACCGTTGATAACCTTCCCCTCAGATCTCTCAACTTGCTTCGTGCAACCGCTTCCAGAGCTCTCTCTAGCAATCGATCCATTCACAATAGGTAGTCAAGGGGAATTTGTGGTAATTTTCACACATTTAGAGATAGGCCTTCCCGGTTGCTCTGGTCATATCGAGAATCGACAGTCATAGGTCCCACCGCCCGGATCAATATCCCAGCCTCATCTCATGCGAACTCATATGATTCATCAACTTGTACCCCCTTGCAGGTCAGCTCGGATCGAAGAGTACTCGTTGATCCCTTTCATACTTGAGCTAAACCCTCACTCTTTCCATCCATCTCCAGCCCCTAGCATCCAGTTCAAACCCACCAGTTGAAGATTGTGTTTTTCAACAAACTTGGCAGCATCAAAGGATCGTCTTTGCACAAATTCTTCACCTCCAACATCCTCCTTTGTCAGATCCAGGGTGATGGGCTGTCGGAAGAGAAGAAACAAATATCGATGAGGCTTGGAGCTACAAACGGTTACTATCGCATCTGGGACATGCAGATATACCTACTCATCCTTAGGGCCGGGTCCAAGGTACTCTGTCAGTGCAGGTTGAACCTGAGCAACCATGCCCTCGTCGCCGCTCAGAGGCATCAATCCAGGAAGAACCCAGTGACGCCAGAAAGCAAACTTGGGATCATCTGGGGTGGGAGCATCAGGGTCGACGAGCAATAGCATGTATGTCGCATCAGATGGACTGTCGGGCTAAAAAGCGTCAGCATCTTTCACAAACGTCGCGCAGGCCTCAAACCTCTTTCGAGAAGCGAATACTTGGTGCCAGTCTGCATTGCGAAGCACGAAACAGGTTCCCTAACTTGAGGGCGTTCCCGTCGAACGAGACGTCGAGCTTTGTCGTAGGCTTAAAGTCCTCCGGGATAAGACTGGCAGCCACGCCAGGAACGAGCTTGGCCTCGGCCAGAGAGCTAGACAGGGCCTTTGCATGTTCTTTGAGAGGCATCTTGAATGATTGTGTAGCTTCAAAGAGTAGCTGAAACAAGCTCGGTCGATGACGATGACCTTGGTTTTGATGCTACCCCACGTTGGGGGCTGTGTAAGACTGTGATGTGACTGGTGGAAGAAAGCCAGTTACGGTACATTGTCATCATGCCCCCAATGTTGGCAGAGGAATTCAGCCACAATCACAAGCTGCATTGTCTTGTTATGCACAGGCCGTGCACAAGGACGAGGTCGGGGAAAGCGGGGTGGTCACCTAACAACAAGGGCGACAATGCGGCAGGATCATGTGCAGGGACCCTTTAAACAAGCGGTAGATCCTCCGCGTATGATCATCTTGTCGAGACGCATCTGCTATCGAGATACCGCAGGGTCAAGGACCCTCTGCAGTCTACCTCTGTAGTTGATGTTGGGTAAACGCTCCATGCCTTTAAGCTTCGTTCATGGCGAAATGGGGCGGAAATCCGGGGTAACTTAGCACACAGGTCAAGAGTAAACAAGAGGGGCGGTCCTAAAGACGGTTCCGCTCTCGACCGCATTAATTGACGGAGCCGAACCGGCGTCGGTCATTTCGCAGAGAACTCCCAAAGAGTCAAGATACGAATGAAATGCCAGGTCTGGTGCTCCTTCACCGACACAATGAAGGGTCGAAGGAGCGTGTTTCTGATCCTTTCGTTTCATCTTGAACAGAGTGGGTCGATTCCGAGGGAAATTCCTGTGTGCTCAGCCAATGTGGTCTACTCACAAAACAACCCTTGGACCAACACGACTGGATCCCTGCAACGGCATTGCTCGGACCAGGTGATCAATCCACGTTATCTCGACCATACCTAACATTCTTCACCTTCATTCATCCATCACCATCAACTGTCTTCCACCATGCCAGAACCAAACCCTCAGTTAAACTCTCCCCTTGTCAAACTCCCCCGCGAAGTCCGAGATGCCATTTACCTCGAAGTTTGGCGCCTCACCGGTCTTCGCCAACACATTGTAGCTCACTGGGAATCGTCAGACGAAGACGCCGAACCTCACTATTGCCGCTGGAAATGCTGCACACCCGAATTCGAAGTCGAGGATCGGCTCCAGGAAGAAATCGACCAGGAACGAATCAAAAAAGGATTTTTTATCGGTGAACCATTATATCATAACCCCACCACTCCTCGCGTTGACTACCAGGGTTTTCTCTCTTCACCATGGGATAATCACTGGGAATGCTGGCTTGAAATCACACAAAAGTACGGCAGGGAATATATCGAGGGTAATTATGGTCCAGGTGGTAACATTATCAGCACGTCGGGCTGTCGCTGCTGGAAAGACGTGGCCAAAGATCCCATAAATCTGACACCACTCTCGGGTAGAGGATCTTGGCAGCCGCCAACACCCAAGCCTCTCAGCAGATGGGAACGAGCTGTGGCAAGGGTGAAAAGGGTCAAGGACGCAATCAGACCTCCGCCAGTCATCCCAGTCATCGAACCCCCTTGGACTGGTAGCCCTTATATGCCAATGCTGCTGTGCTGCAAGCTCTTGTAAGAACTTCACCACTACTTGTGATGCGGCTAACTCCCTAGATCTCCCGAAATCGTCGAGTCTCTATATAGATCAACCACCTTCATCTTTACGGACATAATTGCTTGGCAACTTTGGCTAGGCTATTGTGATCCCAAAACATCACCACGACCAGAACTTGGAGAAGCACCTCGAGCCTTTCTCGAGAACACAAGAAGCATCGAGTTGGGTCTCCACCCAGTATTCAAATTGCAAATTCCATGTACATTCTCAGAAGAGAATGATGACCCAGAACAGCTTCATGACCCCTACGACTTTCACTGGCTCAAGATGGACCGGTTTAGCAACCTGAGGAGCGTCAAGATTTGGATGTCTGCCCGGACTCTCTCCATGTTTCCAAAACCACGAATGCTTCAGCAGATGCATTACAGGCTTGATCAGTTCAGCAAGAGCGAGCTTATCAAAGCCCTATCAGCTTTCGACAACCTGGATGAGTTCATCATTAGCACACCTCTTGCTCAAAACATAGGGCCAGAAGATGGGTACGTCCAGGACGTGATGGAGAAACCGAATCATCAAGTCTGGAAGAGAGGCACCGGTGATCATTATCATCCATTGATGGATATTGATCTTGGTGCCGGCGGAGGCATCACTACTATTACAACATATCCTGAAAGGTACGTTTGCCTGCTTGTGCTGAGTTGACCTAACGTCTCGTAGAATGGTGACTCCAATTACTCGTGGTCTGTCCTTCTCTTTCTCTTTCCGCCTGACGGGAATTATGTAACTATTGGTGGTTAAATACGTAATTCAAGAAAATTAAGTTGTTGGGGAATCAGGTCAACGTTTGATAACATCAAGTCTATACAAGAACAACCTTCCTGATGAATCCATCCACACATTGCACTGCAGTCTCGTCGTCCGACCTTAGAGTGATTATGCCAGCTCTTTCCCATTCTTGGTCACTCGCCTTGGTCAAAATAAGCCCGTTGTATTCTCTCCCTCCTAGCAAAAGCAACACATCAACAACAACACCATTCCCGCGAGCTTTTCCTTCCACAGGCCTTCCCTGGTACAAACAATTCCATCCTGCAAATAGCGGACTTGTATCCGGAACTCTTACTTGCAAGTGATAAGGTACCGTCTTTTCAGCCAGTTCGAGCTCAATCAAGGGTGCCTCAATCTCCAGTGTCTGATCTGAGCGGCTTCCAGGGTTTATCAACCCATGAGTCTTTGGAAAAGGGTTGGGAAGAACTTGACAAATCAGTGATTTCCTGGCATCTTGCTCCATCCGAGTGTTGGCTACCGACAACGTTGGGAAGTCGATATTCTTCATGACTGAGAGCCAAGACCAACCCGGATACTCAGTGTTTGGGTCTTGACTTGACCACCAGAGTAGACACTCTGCCAAACTTGATCTGAATGCGCCGTAAAAGTAGTCGTCGTAATGTTTCCGGGAAAGCAAAGTTGCAACTCCCGAGATGGCCACCATTCTATCCGACGCAAAGGACAGCTTCATATTCGAGTAGTCGCGGGCCAGCTCACACCATGCTTCACCGAGAGCTTCCCTCTTCTTCAGTGAGAGAATGTGGTGCCTAACGAGTTCCTTTTCCATCTCTTTTGGTTGGTCACTCTCAATAAGAGGGTGCGTCATTCGACACTCTTTGAACAAACCACTCAAGGTCAAGTGCAACACTCGACGAGATAGCACCCTCTCCTGGAGGCACCATCCGCGTTCCATTAGAGGGTGTCTGACTCGGTAGGTCCATCGAGCGCTGTCCAAGGTAGGCCGGAGCTGAGCCCACAAATACCTCTGGTTTTCTATTTCGTCCTTGAATGGTACTGGGATTGGTTTGATCTTGAATCGCCCGAGTGGTCTCGCTCTCAGGAAGCCTTCGGTGCTGCTTTTGGCACAAGAAGCAGCAATGCAACATAGAGAGCCAGAGTAGTAATCTCCCATCCTGCCCGCTTCTGTAGCCCAGTCCCCCGGGTCATTTGGTCCATCTGCTTGAACAATGCATATGGCATCGATCCAAATGTACCCAACTCCCATCAGCCTGGTGATGGTAATGGCATCTTGAATGGTGGCTGGGAGATCTTTGACCAGGATCCCGTTCAGTCGAGATTGTAGGTTCTTTGATGTCGTTCTTGCTTTGCTGTTTCCCGTTCCCTTTCCCCAGCAGTAACTCAATGCGATGTACTCGAGAGCTTTCTGGTCTGTTTGGATCACCTTGACCATTTCGTCGCCATCCAAGCCAACATCGATGAGCCTTGTAGGGACCATGGCCGCCGTAGGTGCTGCGCATTGCGCATGTTGAGACTCGCAATTCCGGATCCATGGCCAAATTTCCGTTCGAATGAGCTCCTTCAAGTCCTCGTTCTCGGGACCAGGCATTGGTTTTATAGACGTCAGAGAGTTCTTCCATGGGCTAAGCTTTATTGCATACCCTTGATTGAGATTGTTTTCATCTCTTCAAGATATTCTTGCACCAATTCGGTAGTGGGAATGCCAACTTCGTGATAGGAAGGCGGAGGAAACTCAACGCCAAGAGCAAGTAACTCAGCAGGGGTTTCATAAGCAGGGAATATGTTGGAAGAAGGGTTGGTGGTTGTCAATCTGACTTTGATGCTGGACCCCTCATATCGCCATTCTGTCATGAGTAGGTTCTGAAACGGTTCACTCAGTTGGCAGTCCCAAATGATGTACTGCCATATCAACTGGCAGAGTGGACATCCAGCATCAGCAGAAGCTTGCAGCGATAGAAAGTTGGCATGGTGGTCAAAGGGGTGACGGTTTTTTGATGAGGTGTAACTTCTGTTGAATGCGGAAGAAAACGCCTGGCATTTCTGGCACAATGATTCAAACACGCGTTGAGGGTTTAAATCTGTTATCGAACAGGGAGTTGACATGATCTCAATTATCTCAAGGAGTCGTGAGCATGGCCTTTGCGTTGTTATGCGAAGGAGGAGATGTGAAGCATTGGCTTGAATGATTGTAGTCAAAGAAAGATTAGGCACCAATTTTTTCTTGGGCTATTACGCAAGCGTCACTTGATTAATCACACGTTTTCAAGAGATTGTCGTTAAACGTGGCTGAAATCTTGTCAGATGACTGGTCTCAGCCTGGTCCTGAGTTGCTCGTTCAGCCGCAGCACCAGCGCAGCTGAAGCAGCAACAGCTCACTTTAACAGCTCAACTCTACCTCAATACCTAAAAGGAATGTGTTTGCTTTGCATGCTCACCATGATAGAATACCTTAGCTACTGTCTGCAACGATGACAAAAAGCCATCAGCTACAACAGCAAAAGTCACAGTCAGAGTATCCTGGTTCACATATCAACAAATCAAGACTTTCAACTGCAACCCTCTGGATTGAGCAAAACGTAGTCCTTTAATATGAATCCAAACCTTGCCATTGGAGCCAAGACTTACAGAGCATCGTTTCAGGGTAACAATAACCGATCCAATGTACCATTACGGCGTCATCACCCGACGAACCGTTCAACCGCCAAGAAAAGAATGTGATTACGTTCATCACTTGCAAATTTCATCTTCAATGCCATGAGACCTCGGTTCCGTGCTGTCATCCCACCATCAAGCAACATGCAGACCTCTTTAACCGTTGTCCAACGGAAGAACGTGTCCCACCAATTGGAAAGCAGCCCCGGCTTTGGGGGTTCTTGGGGATTGACCCTTGCATGCAGCATCACGTCTCTGAGATGATGATTATTGGTGCTAATTAAGGTTCCGGACAGGCTTCCCCGCGTAAAGGTTGGAGACTGGGGTAGCTTGCCAAGCTCTGGGGAGCTTTGAGAAAAGAGCTGTACCAAATGGGATGTTGTATACTTAAGGAATGATTCTGCCCATTGAATCCTCTCGGAATCTCACCAGTCTTCAGTTTTCCTCTCAATTGGCAGCATGAATCTGAAATTGTTCCTCTTTTACTTCTTTGCGGGCCTAGCCCTCGCGTTCCCTTCCGACTACCTCAAGTTGGCTACTTGGGGACTTGAAGGGTATGCGAAAGACAACCCCATCGGTCCTACCACGGGAGGCAAGGGCGGAAAGACAGTCTTTGTGTCTACCTCTGAACAGCTCGTTGCTGCCGTTGCTGGCACTAATCCCAAGATCGTGAGGGTCAAGGGCAAGATTACTCTGCCTGCGCGTCTCAAGGTCGGATCCAACACGTCCCTTATTGGCGTCGGCGCATCTGCCCATATCACTGGAAAGGGCGTCGATGTCTTTAACGGTGACAATGTCATTCTTCAGAACCTCAAGATCAGCCATATCCTCGACAATGATTGCATCACCATCAGGAACAGCACCCGCGTCTGGGTTGACCACAACGAGTTTTTCTCTGACATCAGCTACGGACCTGATCACTATGTGAGTTCCTCACTTTTACAATTGATGTTTTATGGCATTATATTTGATGCCATCGTGCATTGAGAACTTTGTCTTTTGCTGTCGTGGTTGATCGCCTTCTCTGGGGACACCATTGAAAACAAGACGAATGCAACACGTGCTAACTTCTTTATTAGGACGGACAAGTAGACATCATTCGGGCCTCAGACTTTGTCACAGTGTCATGGAACTACTTCCACGATCACTGGAAGTCCTCCCTCGTAGGCAACGACGCGACCTTCCGAGACCTCGACTCCGGCCACCTCCACATCACATATCACCACAACTATTGGCGCAACATGGGCACACGCGGTCCGGCAGGGCGCTTCGGAAAGCAGCACGGCAAGGATCCTCTGTTTGTATTCAATGAAGCTTGAGCTAATTGGCCTCTATAGTCTATAACAACCTCTACGAAGACTTTTTGTACCAGGCTATCCACAGCCGATCCGATAACCAGGTAGGTCCTCCTCTAACTTGACACCACAAAAGCTGACACAGCCAGGTTCTTGTTGAGGGCAATGTCTTCCGAGGTAACACGAGTGAAGCCCTGAGCACATACGGACTTGTGATTCCCATGGATTCCCCAAACACCTGCACTTGCGGTGACGAGGAGCTCGACGGATATGCCAACCTTGGAGCTAGTAAGCAAAGTATTTGGCCACTCACGCAGGACCGCAGCTAACTAGGGACAGAAAATGACTGGGGTTCAGCTGGCGTCAACATTACGCAAAAGGGCACCTTTTACAAGGCCGACTACAGGTACAAGCTGACACCTCTCAAGCTTGTTCCGACTGTTAACAAGCTTGGTGCTGGTGTTGGCAGGATCTTCAAGTAACTTCTACCTTGTACGTGGTTCAAATGACACGCTAGGGGAACTGGTTTGGAGAATGTGTTACATGGCAACTTTTGTTTCTATTCCTACCCGCTTAGCCAGTACCTTGTCTAGGTAGATAAAAGAGGAGTTTTACTAAAACACATGCAAAGATTTTCCTAAGTTATGTCTTGACTTCATGAGGAATTAGACTAGGATTTGCCAAGCCCGGGATAAGGACTCCGCGGACCTACCCTCAGCCATTTTATGACCGTGTCTCCTACATAAGCAGTGTTTTCATGATCATAAATACATATGACGAGGACTGGATAAATCAGTGCATGGAGCAGGTAGTGGCAAGGCATGTCCAAGCCTATCATCTAACTATGAAGACCTGAGCCAATGTCGGACGTCGACAGAATGCACTAGCGTTTGTGGCATATCTATGATACGGTGGACGAAGCCGACAATCTTAAATCCAAGCGTGGAGAAGATTGGAACCGAGCTTCAGGCTTTTTGCCCAGGACGCTCTCTGTGACTAGGCACTCCCACCGACTGCCCAGCGTATAAACTATTTGTTGACTAGGATCCGCCACATCGAAAGGAAATGGGGCATTATACTTTACATATAGGCTTGCCGAATCTACCATACAGCGAGACGATAGACCAGCGTGTTTAAACCACTCGCAAACCCAGGGAAAGGACAACAGTTGAATCGTAGGCACAGGCGAGCAGCACTCAACAACAACATATACCTCAAGGTTTTCTTCTAATCAATTCACATGATGGGTTCATAATACCCACTCTTGCAGAGACATGTCATGATCAGCCATAGCATCATGAGATTTAAAGAAAGATAGCGAGGAGTTTCAATTAGAGGTCTTATGGACACTTCTATTTCTGCACTTGGCAAGATACTAGAGTACATTAAGAGAAATGATTTACTGATATTACACTATCGATTTTTCACGCCATCTTCCTGTAGTTGTTGGTAGTTGCGCGCGAGGGAGCATCACGAAGAGCACAGTTGGCGACCAGTCTAAGAGTGGCAAAAAAGGAACAAGGCAACTGGGGATCGAACCAAATCCCCAAAATTAAAAATAAAGGCCCGGATGGGAGTCATCGGAGTTTGCTAAGATGGGTCGCATTCGCGACACCGCCAGACCATATGTTGAACATGGCCGCACTCCTCATCCCTGGGGTGACAGTGCTGATGATTTCCGACATTAAGTACCATAGCGTGCGACGTCAAAACATGGGAGTATCAAATAGGAATAATACCAAGTACCCAGCCCACAATGAATCACGATCATCAAAACAATTGTTCGCAGCAAAGAAACACAGAAAGGAGGGAAGAAAGGAGGAGAGCGAAAATCCGGGGAGAGTTGCAATGGCCCACTTGGTACAAGCCGGGAAGCCCCGCCCCCGCCACACCAGAACAGAAGAACTAAGCTCATGCATCCTGGTGTGAAGATCCCGGTCTAATACTGGCAGAGAATAACAATCACAAGATCGAATTGGCTCTACCCTCAACTGAGCTTCGTGTGTCATCTCCCCCGCCGGGAGACCAATATCGCATCTTGTACCCATACCCATGCCAACCAATTTACATGGTACCTGCTTAAGCTCCGAGTGGTCGGTCCACTTGGCACGAACAGGAGCCCCTACTCCGTAGTCTCCACTGGAGAAGCTCACATATCACCGACAACCAGGACAACAACAATCAGAGCAGGTTAAAAAAAAAAGTGTGAAGGATCACGGGATTCGAACATGAGTCTGAAAGGTGAAAAATAAAAGGTCCAGCCGGAGTCATCGAAACGAACGGACCTCGACAGAGGTACCGTTACACCAAAGGTGCATTTACTCATCCGGCTGGAACGATAGCCCGGCTCAATGTTTGGCATCATAAGGGGCCAAAACCTCACTCCACAGCCGTGCCTACTAATTAACTGTACCTGCCTAAGCTCTAGAGATTAGAGAGTCGCTGCAGTGGTCCACTTGGCACGAACGGTGCCCTCACCTCGTGACCTCCACTTCAGACAAACGTCACATATCCCATCATCAGCCAAAACAACAGCATTGACAGTGAAAAAAAGAGAGAGAGAACATGGGATTCGAACATGAGTCTCAAACGGGAAAAAGAAAAGATCCAGCCAGAGTCACTGCACAATACGGCCCACATGAGTGGTGCCGCTACACCAGTCCGAAGACTAAATGCATTGCTCATCTGGCTGGACGATACGTCGGGTCAACATTTGACATTATAAGAGCCAGGGTCTGCCTGAGGTACCAGCGTGTGAGGATGTGTAACAGGCGAATCGCAAAGTGTTCTCATGTGACGCAATGAAGCAGGTAACCTACCTATCTATGGCACAAATTTGACCAAGATTCCCGCCGTAGACTAGAAATAACTTGGAGTAGTGCAGCAGTCTCCGTACGGAGCCGTGAGCCTGGCCTCTTTCGAGGGCTCATCTGCCTTGCTGCTGCTCGGGACCAGGATGGAAAATTGGAAAAGAATGCATGGCAAAAGGAAGGGCCCTGTGATGTCAACCAAAGATTAGATACCGGGAGACATCACCGGTGTTTTGAATGAGGGGCTCATGATGAAGCAAATACCATCAATCGCCCATAACCAGGGCTTCACGGGCAATTTATTATTCAATCCCCAACTGATTGCGGTCGAAAGTGGACCAGATTTGAGTTCGTAACCGTTCCTAGGCCCACCTGAGGTTGCTTTTGGAGTTGAACAGCGACTTGTGTGGATGCTCACCAGCCTACAGAGTTTGTGGTACAGGTACGGCGCGCGAAGCCGACTGATGCCCCACTCAAGAAGCTCAAGAAGTTTAAATGCTTAATTGACAGGGATCTTGAACGACAACTTGACGATGGGCATTGGTACCATCATGCCTTCTTGCAGACTTGTACGCGCTGGGTTATCATCTCGTATCGGAGGATGAGGTATCGTCGTTGGCTCTGAGGCTCGGCTCGGGGTCTTCCTTGGCCAGGGTGGGAGTCGGCGAGCTATCAGATGTCCAGATCGGTAAGGCGCTGGGCGTGTGTTGAGTTTGTTTTTGACAGGAGCAAAAAGATGGAACACGGATGGTAAGGCTCAACTCTTTGGGCGACGATCAGGTTGGGAGGCGCATCGCATATCACTGTCTTCAAAGGCTGTAACAGACGAGATGGCCTGCTCCCGCGAGAGCAGGTCAAGATTTTCTGCTCATTCTTGAACTTGTTTGCCTGCTCCTTTCTTTCCTCAGTCCCCCCGTGCTCCAGCCCTTCTCTTTCGGTCCTCCAAAGGCAGCGGCGGGTTCGAGTCGGTCGCGTGATCAAGTGCTTGACCAATGTTGTGTGCTCTCGTAGGTGGGATCGACGGGTGAACGGACTAGGATAGCAGAGTAATTAGCAGAGGATCTCTCCAGAAGCCTCCAGCGTTTGACCGCTCTGGTTTCCGCCATCGCATCATCGATCGGCGATGAAGGGGCACAGGTCGTTGGCTCTCCCATCAAAAGAAGCACCCAGAAGCTCGTCGCGCGGCACCATGTATCCAGTAAAGGATTGAAGGCGGGCTTTGGTGTTTGGACAGTCCAAATGGCGATAAGGAGAGGAATTGTGTGGAGAAGAGCTGAGGGTCCTGAGGGATCGGGAGATGATCGTATCAACCCGACACATTCGGGTTTGAGGGTGGGTCGCAGTAATCGGAAGCCAAGTTGATCTCTTGGACTTGCTTCCCGGGCCTCATTACGCAGCCAATGCTGGCTCCCTTCTTGGGTCACAATGGAGGATTGACCTTAGTACTGCGCTATATGCAGAAAATTCGAAAAGTAGCATGAGAGTAAACTCAAAAATCGAAAATAGGAAAAAGGAAAATTCGAACTTGCGAAGTTCAAAAAGAGAAGTGGGGCAGGACCAAAGGCATCCTCGAATCGTAGCATGACAGGACCTCGACGGAGGAACCTGTAAGGCCACAGGGTTTAACCCCTGCGCCAAAATAAACGTAAATCCTAGTCTTGGAGGTCCCGCCCCGGGAACCGAGCTTCGGTTTGGGTACTAAGTGGGTTCCTCGCTCACCGCCTTGCATGGGTCGTCAATGTCCCTTGGTGCTGGTTTGCATGGCCTGGTGTCAACGAAGTTGATCTGGACGCATGAAATCCCAAGCAAGGTCTTGTGTTAAGCTGTCGACTTGCCGCTGAAGAAAAGCCCTTTCAGTCCTCAAGAAAGATCTCATGGCAATTCAAGTCACAGAAGAGGTCGTACTCCAAGACTAATTTATCGCTCTCGCTAAACTCGTTATGGTTCACAGTGGACCGGCCAAGAGATCAAATCTGTTGTTAGACGTTGCATGCGGGCCCTGCATGATGCCACACAGCCGCCGCTGTCTAGCGAGGGTCCACTGGAGCGGATACACTTCAACGCTTAATTAACTGTTACTTTGGACGACATCTTCTCCAGGCATTGCCAGTTTCATGGGGAATCCAGGGCCTAGCGAGAAGAATGAATATAAACCTACGATCATATGTTTCCTCTTGTGTAACTGGTGGGGTTCAATCGAATGGTCCAAGCATCACACACAATCATGGGGAAGAGCAAAGTCAGACAGGTTGGTATCACTATCCTCGGCGCTCTTCAGTCGCCAACTTCCCTCCACCCTTTCAGTGCATTGTGTTCATGCCGGGAAGTACGCCATCTTCCCCCATGTCAGCGTCGTGGCCATCATCAGGGGTACTATCAGACATGTTGTTCAGGGTGTTGCGCAATCACTCCGGTCCCATGGGCCGTCAGGTGGCAAAAAAGAAGTAAATGCAAACAAATAAAAACAGGAGGGGTTGAGGGATTCGAACCATCAAGCTCGGGTACAAAAAAGCAAAAGGAGCCCCGGGAGACATCATCGGCAGCTAACAATCGAGACGGTCGGATTCACGAATCCGCACGGCCACGGAGTACGTGGAATGTAAGTTAGACGGCCTAGTCTCACCGGGGCGGAAGTCTGGGACCAAATTTGGCATTATAAGGGAAGTCAAAGGCCCGTTGGATTGGGCGTCACCTCAGCCCTGACGGGAGGAGAAGATTGTATCTTAGGCGCCTGGGACTTATGCAGTCTGTACTCAGGGGCATCATATGCAGTTGTCAATATTCAAAGTTAATGCAGCAATTATATGAATTTGAATGGGCTTTATTCCATTGTTTCTGGTGATCCCTTGAAAGTGTACCCCATCTCACTGATTGATAGGCAACTTGCTTGCAGTTCTGGCTGCCACTGGCAAACAACCAAGCGAACTGCAAACGCACCACAAAGAGCCCTGGAACCTGCTGGAAATTCTGACACTTTGTCATTCTCTGGATCTGGACCCACCTGACAATCAAAACAAACATCGCGATCTCTGCCCCGCTTCCCTTTCTTCTCTTCTTCCTCACACAACCTACTCTCAGATTGTTCAGTCACTGCTTGCGGTGACACGACAACTAAGTGCTCAGGTTCACGATAGACGTCAGGTCTATCCTTCTTTTTCTTTACGTTAGATAGGGGTTCTGTCTGAAGCCCTGTCAGAAAGGACGACTGAGAATCAGTTTCTCGCGGACGTGAAAGCCTTGGTGGAAGTGCGGAACCGTGAATTCGGCCGTCTCTTTTTGTTCTGGTTTACCAGAACAAACGACCCAGGGCAGCAGCCGACGCGTTAGGCTGATAGGAGGGAGTGCAGAACGGCGGGCGGAAGATCGTTGCAGCGCTCGATCGTTGAAGTTGTTGACCTGGTTTTTCTTAACTGCGGATCCGTGAATTCGGCCGTCTGTTTATCCAGGTCCAGCTGAAACGTTAGAGTCGTTACGGAAGGAAGAAGAAGAAGAAGAAGAAGAAGAAGAAGAAGACTACTCTCGCCATGTCACAGCCAGAGAGAAGCATCGAGGGCACAGCCCAACCCGCCATGGCAACCAAGTCGAGCTCCATCGACTGCGCCCTCCTGTAAGTGATTCACATCGCAAACATGAAGCTCGCTGGCTCACTGTCTAGCCTCGACGAGTCCGGTCCCATTATCTCCAGTGGAAAGCGCCTAGCCCTGTCAACAAAACTTCGCTCCAAGTTCTTCTTGGTCGTCCCGGCCGACGCAGACCCTTGGTTCGGTTTCAATCTGGATTTCCCTTTGGGCCAGGATCAGGCAGCGAACGAAGATTCCGGCTTTGGTATCCGTCACGAAGGTAAGTCTTAGATGTGTTTGAGCTACCTGCCTACCCACAGAACCAGCTAACAGAGCGGCTTTAGTCCAGAGAGCCTCGGGCGTCGTCGTGGTCCCCGTCGATAACCACAGGCTCACCATCAGGTTCCCTCGCGACGGGTTCCAAGCGATCTTTGAAGATGCGACATTGCCGCTGATGAGCCGGTTCCCCAACGCCAAGGGTCGAGATCACGGTATGACGGTCCTCAAGGTCATCATCGGTGATGCTTCGGTATCGATCCAGGGGTTTGGCTACCCATTCGCCAACGCCGACGACCCCGAGATTAAAGGATGGGTGAACAACAAGCCCATCGTCGATGGCCATACCCTGGTGGACATTCTTCGAAGCAAGCGGTTTGTCTTTGTGCTACCCAAGCCTCTCGCCGCCGCCGCCCATACCTTCAACCCGGACCGCCTTCCTGCGCCGTTCAGCTATCCATACGGCCCCAATCAGGAATGGAACCTCCCGGTGTACAGGGCACTGATCGCCCAGAACAAAGGGCACCGGTTCATGCCAGCGTTCCGGTAAGATGGTCGATGCCCTTGATTAACCAAGTGACTAACCACCTACCCAATGATACAGACACCCCGACGACCTCTCTCACATCACCTCGGTCGTCCAAGCCGCCGTCCAGGACGTCATGTGGATTGAAGACGCAGTCGAAGAGGTACGCATCTGCTTTCATACCAAGTTGCGAACATGGAATTGACCCCTTTGCTAGATCTCGACCATCAGATTCCCGGCCTACTTCGTGAGCCCCGAGACCAGCACCTCCAATCCCCGTGCCGTCGAGGACATCAACCAGTTCTACATTGTCGTCGCTTTGACTGCACAATTCCGCACAGGGTACGAGTCTGCATGGCGCCGTCTCATCAAGACTGATGGTTTCCGCGTCCGGCTCTTCAACTCACATGAGTCACCAAGCCCCCACGAGATCTGGTACGAATCAACAATGAAGTGTCTGAGAGGTAACCAGTAGCTAACTATCAGCAGGAACTGCAAGGTCGTCGAGTATCCCGACAAGCTCACCGCCCTCAAGCCTCATCCGGTCCGCAAACACGAGCTAGTCCTGTGCGCCCGACGACCCCCGAGGGATGAGTTCCAGAAGAAGCAGCCATACGACTTCAAGATGTTCTCCGACTCTACAGCAGCGGACCGCGCCCTACTCGAGGACCAAGAGGAGTAGAACTGCCTCGCCCTCGAGTTCGATTCCCAGTTGAATGAGTGCAAGCGACAAGTTGACGCCGCCCATCTCTTCCATCCCGATGCCGACCCATCCAACATTGTTTCCTGTGGCCTACCTGAGGATCCAGAGACCGGCAAGCTTTCTGAGGAGCTGGACACAGAGGACGAGAGTCTTCTGGAGGAGGTACGGGACCGTATGGATCTGCACAGGGCGCTTCTACGAGGGAACGGCTTCTACGACTGGATGATGAAGCCCGATCCACGAAACCTCGATGCGCCTCCCATGCTGCGAGCCCTGCCCAGCATCAATTTCCTCGACATTGAGGATAACGCATACGCCAATGCCATCGTCGCAGAGGCTCTGCCTCAAGATCAGGCCCGCTTCCGCGGGTACCTCAGTAACCGCCCTCTTGGACTTGGTCTCATCGTAGCTGTACGTGCTCCCTTATCCTATCCTCCTCCCAACCTCTTCTTATTCTTTTCGTATTCTCTTCACATCTTCTTAACATCTTCCTCTCATTATTTTCTAGCTGTACTAACTCTCTCTTCTAAGGGTCCCGGTTTTGGCAAGACGACCGCTGGAGCTGCTGCCACCCTCGCGATGCACGCAAAGCTCGGCAAGATCCTCTGCTCGGCGCCCACCAACGTCGCCGTCGACAACTTTGCGAGCCGACTCGATACAAGAACCCGCGCCGTCGTCGAACGTTACAACAGGGGATTACAGGGAGGCCAGCCCCGTCGCAGGCACACCTTTGTTGTTCGTGCCTACAGACCCGAGCACGAATCGGTCGCCTTCGAGAGACTACTTCAGGACTCGCGTATCGGTGATGGCGCCGCTCCCAAGCCTTTTGCTCGCCAGCCCTCCAAGTGGAGACTGCATTTGTCGTGCGCATTCTGGCTCCTGGTCTTGCTCCGCTCTCCCGTCGTGAGGGAGTTGCACTCAGACGATAGCCCGGTCCTTCATGAGATACAGCAAGCTATCCATGACCATGACAGCACACTTCTCCTTCGCGAGGTTGCCACGGGCGCCATCACCTGGAAGCAGTTCAAGGAGGCCGATAACTACGCCGGCGCCATAACGGTGGCTAAGGATCTACTAGCTTACATTCCAGATCAAGCAGACCTGCTGTGCACCACGCCGTCTTGCACCGAGACCGTCAAGCAATATCGACTCTGGAAGAACAGCGTGGCCCGGGGTGTCTCCATCGACGAAGCTGCCAACATGCATCGCGCCGACCTCTACTGCGTTTGGGGCAATACCCTTCTGCCTTGCTTCCTCTTTGGCGATCCCAAGCAGCTCTCTCCCACCGTCATGACGAACAGCGAGCAGCACAGAGCGGTTCCCCATCGCGACGACGAAGGCGACGTCGATATGGAGAGTGACCAGGAACCTGTCGGCTTCCTCAACCGCTTCGCCATGGACGGCAAGATTTCTGCTCTGCAATACTTGCAGGGCAACGGCATCCCGGTCTACCGCCTCAAGACCCAGCTTCGGATGGTCAAGGGGATGTTTGATATGGCCGCCAACGTCATATACCCCGACGTCCCTCTCGACTACGACCCCAGCCGCGAAGTCATCGGCAACGCCGAGTTCCAGATCGGTCGAGACCTCGAGGCCTTCGCCCAGGTCAGGTTCCCTGAGCTAGCGGCATGCCCCGTGGGCACCCTCAAGCCCTTCTTCATCCACTGCGAAAAGTCACGGGTTTACGTTGATCGAATGACTGGATCGAGGATAAGCGTCGACCAAGTCAGGATCGCGCTAGACTTTGCCGCAGAGTTCGTCAAGTCCAAGAAGGCCGACCCTAGAAGAATCGTCGTCATTACGCCTTATTTCGCCAATGCCCAGCTCATCAACATCAAGCTGAAGCGGCCCGAATACGCATGCCTCTCTGGCATGCAGGAGGCTATGACGATCGATTCGTTCCAGGGTCAGGAGAACGACATCACCATCGCCATCATGACGACCGCGCACCCCTACCCTGGTCCGGGGTTCACCATTGAGGCCCAGCGCCTCAACGTCATGCTCACGCGGCACAAGTGTGGGCTTGTTATCGTTGGTGACATCTACGTCGCTCGTGCGGTAGAGAGAAGCGACAAGAAGAAGGGGAAAGGAGCAGTCGCCCAGAAGCAGATCCGTGTTGAGGGCCCCGGCGGCGAGATCTTCTTCACCAGGGCGACGGCGCTTCGGGAGCTCTACAAAGAGCTGCATGTTTCTGGTCGGGTGGCGACGGTGGAGGCGCAGGACAAGGAGGCTGGGGAGATCAAGGAGGAGAAGCAGGACTAGGTTCTATGGAGCTGGGGACTGACACTGTGGACGACACAAGGATTGATGGGTTCCTCTAAATATGAGATGAGGCCTTGGTAGTTTTATGTAGAAGTTTGACAAAGTTTCAGCACGATACTGACAAGAATGCTCATAAATACAAGTGAGGTTTAGAAGAGCAAGAACAAGACGTCGTCTTGGCTTAGGATGAGATGTTAGAACGATGATAAATGCGACTCAAACTTGTGATAATAAACACCAAAGTTACTCATAAATTGAAGGGGATTATTGGCTGTTTTAGGGCTCAACAGTCTGGCACATCAGTCAACTTCGAGACGGAACACGGGAGTGGACTGTGTGGCGAGAACTTGATCTAGCACGAGGACATGGAGGTAGGGGAAAATGCCGCAGCCATCAAGCGACTGGTGACGAACAGCTATCGAGAGTTCCCAGATGATGAGAACCCCATCGAGACATCGCGGCGGGGGCATCACCGGCTGGTAGTTGGGTTCGCATTCGCACCTCTAACCCTCACACTTCCATCCGAGGAGCCCGGGCGTTCTCATTCCGAGTTTTCGATGCTGTAGGCGCACAAATTCAACGGGCATACCCATTTTCGATTAGAGATCCTCCACTTTGGGACACTAGACATCCCGAGGGAACTGGGCGACCGGCTTGTCGCCTTCTGTGGTAACAACCCTACGATCCGGTTCGTCTAAACGCGGCCCTGCAGGCAGCGCTGATCTACGAGCGACTCGAGGACGCAAACATCTATGGGCTGTGAGCGCTTCATGATGGCGAATACCCTCATCGTAGCCCAACTCGCGCCAGCTTCTGTCGCCGGGGCCAGGTGCATTCGCCGGGGCGACAAACGAGGGCCGTGACCGGAGACGAGCAGTCCCCGGGGCCGAAGCCGGCGAGTCTAGGGTAGCTCTGTCAGTCGGAACCTCGAGAAACGGAACATGAGGAGGTCACTCTTTTCGCAATATCTTGCATAAAATTGGAGTTCATATCAATCATATACCATGGTTCTTCAAGTTTAGACGTCTTCTATAAGGAAAAAATACTCGGTTAGGTTGTTCGCGATGCATTGGACTTTGAGAGTCTCATGAGGAAGTTCACTAAAAGTCAGCCATCAGACCAATGCTTTGTCGCCGGTATGCTTGGAAAACCGATATGCCCCACTCAACCCGCGTTCATTGGACAAGGAGAAACAAGATAAGATAAGACATCACTGATAAGATACAGATCACGTGATACTGCCGCTTCGATGACTGCCTCACGATGATGCTGGAGTTATGCGCAGCAAAGAGTACAGAGTAACAGTTACCGTCTCGACTCTTGAGTGAAGCCTTGGATCTGCAGCCAGTCCAAATCTTCCAAGCAACATGCGCCAGGCCTTTCAGTCTCCCTTTATTGACTCCCTGCTCCTCCTTTCCCGCGCGAGATCGCGATCTCAACTCGGCTGCATGGCTCAAGCTCGTCATCTCAAGCGTCCTTTCACCCCAGCCGGTTCCTAGAGTCCATTCGAGTTCTTTCACCATGACACACGAGTCCACAAAGGCCAGGTACCCTCGCCACCCCCATGTTCATCTACGCGTCACGATCGAAGCCCTGGGATCGCTGCACTGATACCGCATCAGATACCTTAACGCTTACACAGCATTACACACTTGCGCCGATTATGCCAGCCAGGCTGCGTACTACGAAGGATAGGATATCATCCCTCGGAAAGATACCTCCCCCCCTGGCGCTAAGAAACAAACTTGAGGAGGCCCAGAGCATGTCGCACAGAACATCCAACACTGACACGAACCATGCCGCCTCACTCATGATGCTTCGACCCCGTCTCCGTGAGCCTTGAAATCGCACCATATTTCACCACAATACCTTTCTGAGACCTGTGACATGGAGTCAGATCAGCTTAATCAGGTCTATACAATAGAACCGCTCCTTGAAGGAACGCCTGGGTGGTGCATGTGGTGGCCGGCAGTCGCCAAGGCGGACTCACCCAGTGTATGATCGTCGTATCCAATCTGCCTAGGGCCCATCTATGCATATGAGGAGGCTTACTCGCAGATATTACTGCCCTGCAATTCGTTCTTGTTTGCGCGGCAGCCAGCCTGGCTAGCCATGATTTGTCTTTCAAAATGTGGCGCAGCCCTTCGCAACTGCAAGCCATGTTTCGAATAGCAGCTCGCACCAATCCTACGTGTAGAAGAGAATGGCCAAGGCCAGCTGAACAGCCTTGATGCAGGCATGTTGATCGGAGCAGCACATAAAATAAACACCCAGAGCCCGATATGCACGCAGCCGCACAGTCGCTCTGGAGAACGGTTGTATTTTTCAAGGTGACTCTCCCCCACCTCTTGATGAGTTGCCCTCACTCCACTTGTATTCCCAACCTCACACTCCGCCCTGGAATATCAATATGGCCCCTTACGAAGCAGTTAGCGGCATGCAAGTCTCGCCCATCGAGAGCCCAAGAGGTTCCTTGGAACCAGCTCGCGATGCTCCTCTACGATACGAAGCCCTCCCGAGCGATGAGACAGAGCCCAAGCCCGACTCCGACGACCTTGTACCCCCCTCGATCTCGATGCCGATTTCTCCCAAGCCCCGCACCAGGAGCCAGCACCTGTGTGACAGGATTGGGTACACTGGACTGCTTGTTCTAGTGCTTGGTAGCGCTGCCATTCTCGTTTCCTCCGCCATTCTTGTCTTCCTTTGGGCTGGAGCCGAGAACGCCCGGAATCGCCGCCGACACCCAAAATTCTGGGATAGCATCGTCTTTAACGATTGGTCGACTCGGGTCGTCACGATATGCTCTGCTATCATCCGCATATCACTGACCTTTCAAATCGGTTTCATCACTGCGGCCATGTCAGCAATCATGCTTGAGGTATCCAAATGTAGATTTCGCGACCTAGCTACTCTCTCTATACAAAGAGTCTCGAGCACCAATGCCAGCCCTTCAACTATTCTTCCAGCAGCTTTTAGGCAATGCATCACAAGTGGCTTCTCTGGCTTCTGCTACTTCTTGCTTCTTTCAAGTGCATTTACCGTCGCCCTCGTGTCGACATTTACCTCTACGATTCTTCTTTCCGACTTTGGAACAGCCCGCATCACAGCCCCAGGTGTCACCGAGACCATTCCAATAGGGATAAACTCGACATTATATGACCGTTTTGAAGAATTTGAAATTGGTATCCCGTCTTGCTTCAAGTCAAGGCCCTCCGCACACTGGCGACTTGCGGAAGTCAAAACAAGCCAAGCTTCCTCGGCAGAGCTTGGGGATACGGGAAATGTCTACCGAGCCTTGCTCCCGTTTAGTAGCCCGGACGCCAGGGCCTCTTTGGAGTACTACTCTGGTCCTGGGTTAGTCAATAACCACAGAACCGTTTGTGTCAGCCCAAAGTTTGAGTTCCTGAGTCTTAGCTTTACTGAAATTTCGCGAGGAAGGAATTTGGGAGGGAGGGTGTCTGCTGAGGTTCAAAACTCGAGTTTCGGGCCCATATTGATGGGCTGCTCCATAAAGGGGACCTGGTACGGAGATGGAGATTGGCCGCTCTTAACATGCCGGTTATACGATTCCTTGTCTGGATCAGTCGGCTTTCACTCAGTGCACACTGAAGACAAACTATCCGGACGTAAATATCTTTTCTCCTCGATCATGCTTATCAACGCGAGTATAGCCCTCGAGATACCCCTCGGGACCACATATCACCTTGGCGAGCCTATACGCAATTTTACCACGACAGACGAGTATACAAGCAATCTTACCACGGAAACAGAAGGGCTATGGACAAAAGTTTATACTTTGAATGGGACCCCGGTTCTGAGCGCCACTGTCTGCTTTGTCAATACAAAATCGCTGCCAATTTTCAATATTACAATGTCCGGGCGGCCCATCCCATCGGAACCTGCAGTTGACTGGCATCGGCTCTTGAGCAAGAAAAATAGCACGGGACATCTACAGCAGATTGGCCTTTCGGCTGATAGCCTTGCAAGCCGTGAGATTTTGGAGCTCCAGATTCAACCAAGCATTATACCGCTAGAGGACATGGGCTTTGAGGAGATCCGGGCCTTCTGGGCGCATGAGCTTCTTCTTCAAGCCGCACTGTCCGAGGAGAACCCTTACCAAGGCTGGAATCTAGTGACCAACTTCTCATCTTCGGGCATGTTTCCGTTCACTGCGCACCCAGAGAACTCTGCCCTTGTTCAGAAGGTTTTACAGGTGACGCAAGATCCGGCACAAGCCATTAATGCATTAGCCTTTCGGTTCTCTCAGATGCTCTATTACGCTCACCAGCCAAGGTTCAACATCAGACGGCCCATCACAACAATCAACACTGCCGAGATGCTTATCCCGGCTCAATGGACCGGCATCTCCGTTGTTTTGACGGCACTTTCAGTTCATTTCACTGTGCTTGTTGTTACAACAGTCTTGTTTGTACTCTGGACCAAGGCTTCATTGTTGGGTAATGCTTGGCAGGCGGTCTCGCAGATGGTCTCGCCTCAGACAAGAGAGGTTACGGATACACCTAGCGTCGATGCTATGCGCGATAATGATGTGGAGGAATGGGCCAAGGTCACCGGCCGTGATTCGCAGGTATACCATTTGTCGCGATCTAGTGGTCGAGGTCGAACAGAGATACGTCTGCGTTAGGGGTTGGGGATTTCTCGGCCTTGCAGCGCTTCGAGAGCAACTGTTGGAGAACTTGGTGGCTATTGGTTCGGATAGTCTTTGATGCTTGTCGGCTGGCTCGCGGTCCGAGGCTCAATTGCGACTCCTCAATCTCGGGGTCGGAGGGGGACGCAGAAGAGGGATATCAAGAGGTGTACCTAGCAGTGGCAGAGCTGCGTGACTTTCCTTAACATCATAAGAATCAGCCAACAGTTTATTTTGACACAATTTTCTTCCATCGGAACACTCATGCCGTCTTTCGCAACAATCGGTGGCATCAACATGGGTGCCTTTTTACTAAACTAATCTCGTGTCACATCCAATGTTAGTCCATGAGACCTTATACACCATTAACCTACCATGATCTCGCAGACACTATATTCTTTGTATCTCAGCACCTAAACATATCTCAAGTAGGACCATCCTCTCCTGGTTCTCCTCGACGACACTGCCATACGAAGCGGCATCGGCCATGTTCGTCACGGTAACCTCATTTTTCTCAATCACACCTGGTCTTGCGCAATAGCAGAGAACCCACTAATCAACACACAGCAGCATTAAAAACCCAATGCTGAAAAACACCACAAGTATGTCACGGTATTCCTCACTTTCATGTCGTTTGTGCTGACTCTCATTGCTTCCTAGAAGTCTCTCAGTCGGGTCAAACACATTCCTACCATCCTGCCATTGAACCTGGTCGCCACCTAGCACCCACCATCGACTTCCCTTTCATTCGACCCATCGATTCAGCGCACTGAAGAATACTCGCCACGTTATCACGAGAGGATGGCTCACACAAGTAGCTGCAATACATCCCACATTGTGAAGACGTGGATTCATGTTCACGTTATATAATCACAGCAAAGACAAGTTGGTGCAACATAACAACGCCGTTATATTCCCATGTAACCCTATTTGACCCATGAATCTATATCCCAGTAAGAAGAAAAAGAAAATAAAAAGCACAAAACTCCACCACATTCGCTTCCTTTTCCATTCCTGTTCCCATTTGACTTCTTGTATCCCATCATCCATCCGCCCAGTCCCTTGACAACACCATTTACCAAAGACAATAGAAAAAGACAACAAGACCATTTCCTAAAGACAACAGAAAAATACAACAACACCGACCCAGATCACTAATCTACAAACGCCCAGAGAACAGAGGGGGGGGAAAGGGGACGCCAGGCAGTCATCAACGATACTTTTTCTTTCTTTGGTGATTCTGCAGGTCCCCTTTGTTCTTGTAGGTCTTGTCGCAGCCGGGGAACTGGCATGCCCAGGGCCTTTCGTCCGAGTGCCGGGTTTTGTGCTCCTCTGGATGCCATGACGACTTGAACCGCTTGCCGCATTCTTCGCACACGAACTTTTCTTGTCGCAGGGGGATGAGAGATTTTGCTCCCTGACCCTCAAGTCAATCCGCTGTCAACAAACGGATGCGCTCTTCTTGGATCACTAGCTAATCTTAAACTAGAGGAAATTTCATTGGCATGGTCTGAATTGGTCCTTCCCCGTGAGGCACGAATGAAGGAGGCTATCCTCAGGACGTAGTCAAGGTCGCGCGCAAGCCTGTGTCTATCCAACCCAGCAGCACATCGCTATCCACTATTTGATCCATATGTTAAGCAACTGTGTAGATAAGCATCAGCCATCACTCATAGCTAAAGTAACTAGCAAGTGTGTAAGTGAAAACAAGAGTCTAACAAGGGATACATCTCACCAAGGCGGTTCAGACAATTTCTTTATCTCAAACTTCCAATGCGAGTCTGTTAATATTGACTTGTGCTAAATTATTTCAACCATGGTTCAAGTCATACTAGCGAAGCAGTGTGCAAATGTCTCCAAGCGGGTAGTCCCTTCCCTCCCTGGCCTCGACGTCTCCCAGACTGACACCAGAGACACCGAAGCCAACATACTACAACCTCAGAAGTCGCTTGGCATTGAGAGGATCTCGGCATGAGTCAAGACAATCCGCATCATAAAAATATGGCAACATGAGTTCATAGTGAGAAAACAATCATCATAAGAATATATATAACCTAGTTCTGTCTTATGAAGAGTTTATGTTTGATTTATGTACATAGAAGGATAATGCTTATCATAACAGACGCGTTTCCTGCCGTTTGGGCGTCTCTATTCCGCACCCGATCTTCATCGCGATGCCGTGGTCGGGTCCCTTGCACAGTGAGGCCTTGAACGCGTGCCTCTTCCAGGGAACGAGAGGTAGGTTCCATCAGTCGAGAATGTGGAAGCGGATCTCTTCCTCACTGGCACCAGATCTTTGGTCCTTGCTGCAGAAGTAATGGACCATCCAGAACATGCAAACGTGCCCGTTAATATCTTCGCCATACCCAGCGGCCTCGGCGTGGATTACAATGATCCTTCATTATATTGACCAGGGAACTCATGAGGCTCTCCAGCATGGCGTTGCGCTCTTGCTCCAGAATGTTCGAGCTCGAGCCGGGCATATGACGGTCGGTCAGGTACTGCCATCAGTCGTTCTCTGAGCCTGTGCTCGGCCTTGCCACGAGATGCCGAACGAATGAACTGCTGAGGTCCCACGCGAATGAGGCCGTCTGTTTTGACAACAGTGTCTGGCTCGTCGTCGGCGAGCAAGTCCTTGAGGTCGACGTCTTCATCTTGACTGAAGAGCTTGTCAAGTTCTTCGATCTCGTCGAGCTCAGCAATGACAGCAGAGTCGGACCAGTCGTCATCTTCGGAGTCACTATCATTGCGTCCTCGTACTCGCTTTCTTCCTCGACGCGCTGTCTCTTCTCGAGTCTATCGAAAGCAGATAAGCGGTCGGGCGAGAAAGACGCAACTCAAGGTCTTTTATCCTCCTTCGAGGACGAGCCAGCGACTGAAAGCAGTTAGTGGCTAAAAACAACTCGGGAAAAGCCATTGTACCTTCGGAGACAGGGACGACCGTGGTTGGTCTTTCTAAAATAAAGTCGAGAAGGGTTAGGATCGGATAAATAGGATGGGCCGACAGAGACTTGGGATGGCATGAAGGAGGTAGGTCTGGTTGCAGCCATAGAATGGAGGAACCCCAAGACCGCGCCGGATTTCTGAGGAGTTGAACAAAGAGTTGAGGAGGTCGAGTGTGGGTTAAGAGGGGCGTCGCTGTCGAACGTGGGGAGATCGCAGCAAGACTAGGTAGGAGCCAGAATGCACACAATAAGTGCAGCTTCCACTTAGATGGTGGCGTCCAGAAGTGGCTGGGAGCCGCTTTGTTATCATCCTCGGGTTTGCGGAGAAGGTTCCGGGAAGCGATAGCCTCATCGACGGGGTCGCTGGCGGGCTCATAGCTACAGAGGACGAACAGGTGCTGGCGACAGGGGGTTAGATCACATAGGTGCCTGCCCTGATTGTATGGCTCAGTGACAGCGCGTCTTCTTGTTGAGATAATTTACAGGAGAGGAGAAAAGAAAATGAGACGAGTCGGCGTGACAGAAGTCGAATGAGGTGTCTATGCGAGCTGGACCAAGAAGGAGCGAGGGGTTGGTTTGTCGTTGCCAATGCGTGTCTGTTAACAGACCGAGGGAGTCGAAACCTGAAAAGAAGCCTGGGAAAATGCGAAGATCTTCATTTCATGTGTATACAATCAGGGAAACCTCTGTGCAGTCCGAATGGCCAAGCTTTGCGACGTTTATATCTTGCCTGGCGTGCTCTTTGATCAGGGAATTCAGCATGAATTGATACTGTCGCATCACCGCCTACTTAATCAGGAACAGTGGTCCCGAAGCGCACTTTACCGCTGTTTTCTCCTCCCTGAGGCATTTTCCACTTCTTCTTTTACGTTTTTTTTTTTTCTTTCGGCCATTTCTTCCCATTATTCTCTCAGAAATTCAATGCGCTTACAAAGACAATCTGGTATGCACCATCTTCTCTTCATCATTGTTAATTCTTGAAGGCGCTTGATACCCGCCAAATGCCACTTTGGAGTACGATGTGGGGCAGGTAACCTACTTAGCGTTGAAGTTTTCGCCCACTAGTACCGGCCTAACAAAGGCTAGCAATGACGTGGTGGGTAACTCCCCTGGTTTGCACCATCTCAAATACCTCGAGTGCGTTTGAGTTATCCGGAGTTAGGGCGGTACTTTTTTTGGCCTCCCAAATCTATTGGTCGATCCCCGCACCTTCCACTTTTTTGCTTTTTTGGCATCCTCCCCACTTATTTTATCGGCTTATCTTATCACTGCCGTGATGTCAGCACGTGACCCCGCCGTTTCTTTGCCCGATCTTGAGTGCATACACAGCTGCGACTTGTCTCAGCATCTCATCTATGGCTTTTCCCTGGAGAAATTAAATTGAAGCGAATGATGCTCACAAAGCGCTTCGCTGGATCAAAACTTTATTTACCTTGTCATTGCAATGGCTGTAGACTGGCAACATCGCACGTAAACACAGTCAGTCGTACACTACCAAGGTGGTCTAAAAGCTTCAATCGCCAATGAGCCATGTCTTGCAGCATTGCCTACCCTCAAATGAATACGGACCAACTATGCAAACATAGCTTAGCATTGTTAGATACCAAATGCATGACTTCCCCGAGGGGATCGTGACCGGACGGCAATGGCTGAGACACCTGCACTCACACACAGCTGTACCTGACAAAGATGGTCTGAAAACTCTGGTCGCTAACAAACCGAGTCTCACAAATTTCCGCTTGCCTCATGCATGGAATGGCCAACTGCATGCGCCACCATTAATCACTCCAATGTCAATTGGATGGATGACTTCTCATCTTAACCATGCAGAGCAACACCGGCATAACACGCGCGCAAGAGGATCATCAATTAAATCATAACTTGTACATTACTGTCATTCTCAAAGTGGTATTTTGCTACATTCAGGCTCATAAATTACAGACGAGGAGAAACGTTCAGCGTAGGCGCCTTGCCAATGTCGAATCGGTCCAGGTTCATCACCTTGACCCAAGCAGCCACGAAATCCTTGACCAGCTTCTCATCACCGCCGGCCTCGGCGTACACCTCAGCCAGAGCGCGGAGCTCGGCGTGAGAGCCAAAGACAAGGTCGACGCGGGTACCGGTCCACTTCTTGGCTCCGGTCTTGCGGTCGGATCCCTCGAAGATGTCGCCGTTGCCGACGGGCTTCCAGACGGTGCCCATGTCAAGAAGGTTGACGAAGAAGTCGTTGCTGAGAGCGCCGGGGCGGTCGGTGAAGATACCGTGGGAAGAGCCATCCCAGTTAGCGTTAAGGGCACGGAGACCACCGATGAGAGCGGTCAGCTCAGGCAGAGACAGGGTCAGAAGCTGAGCACGGTCAATAAGCAGGTGCTCAAGCTTGACACGTGGTGTCGACTGTCCGTAGTTTCGGAAGCCATCGACGGAGGGCTTGAGGTAGTTGGCGGACTGGATGTCGGTCTGCTCCTGGGTGGCATCGGTGCGACCAGGAGTGAAGGGGACCGAGACAAAGAAGCCAGCGTCCTTGGCAGCCTTCTCAACACCAGCAGAACCAGCGAGGACAATAACATCAGCAAGAGAGATGCGCTTGCCGTTAGGCTGAGCGTTGTTGAACTTCTGCTGGATGCCCTCAAGGACGCCAAGGACCTTGCTGAGCTGGGCAGGGTTGTTGACCTCCCAGTCCTTCTGGGGCTCAAGGCGGATACGAGCGCCGTTGGCGCCACCGCGAAGGTCACTGCCTCGGAAGGTAGAGGCGGAGGCCCAGGCAGTAGAGGCCAATTGAGTGGCGCTCAAGCCAGACTTGAGGATCTCGTTCTTAATGGCAGCGACGTCGCCCTCATCGACCAGCTTAAAGTCAACCTCGGGAACGGGGTCCTGCCACAAGAAGCTCTCCTTGGGAACCTCGGGACCGAGGTAGCGCGACACGGGACCCATGTCACGGTGGGTAAGCTTGAACCAAGCCTTGGCGAAGACCTCGGAGAACTCGTCAAAGTTGTTGAGGAAGCGTCGGGAGATCTTCTCATACTCGGGGTCGAAGCGGAGAGAAAGATCGGTGGTCAGCATAGTAGGGCGCTGCTTCTTGTTGGAGTCGTAGGCATCGGGGATGATCTCGGGAGCATCCTTAGCCACCCACTGGTGAGCACCGGCAGGACTCTTGGTGAGCTCCCACTCAAACTTGAAGAGGTACTCGAAGAAGTTGTTGCTCCACTTGGTGGGAGTCTTGGTCCAGGTAACCTCGAGTCCACTGGTGGTGGTGTCGGGACCCTTTCCGGACTTGTAAGAGTTGGACCAGCCGAGGCCCTGTGCTTCAAGGCCTGCAGCCTCAGGCTCGGGACCCACATGATCGGAGGAGCCTGCTCCGTGCGTCTTGCCGAAAGAGTGGCCTCCGGCGATGAGGGCAACGGTCTCCTCATCGTTCATGGCCATACGACCAAATGTATCACGAATATCTCGAGCAGCAGCAACAGGATCAGGATTACCATCAGGACCCTCAGGATTCACGTAGATAAGCCCCATATCTGATTACGTAATCAGTTATAATTAGCCATATGTTCATGATGAAGCTATTCCCAGTTGTGGGGGTGGACTTACGGACTGCGCCGAGAGGTTCCTCAAGCTTGCGGTTGTGAATATCCTTATGAGGAGCCTCATCAGAATCGATGGCACCAGACTTCGATGTGCCAGCATGGCCGTCAGAGTAGCGAACGTCGTTGCCAAGCCAGGTGGTCTCGCCGCCCTGTACACCAAGTTAGCCATTATCAACGTAATGGACGCCATTGAGAACGTACGTAGTAAGTCGACTCGTCCGCTTCCCATGTATCCTCGCGTCCACCGGCAAAGCCAATAGTCTTGAAGCCCATGGACTCAAGAGCGACGTTGCCGGTGAGGACAATCAGATCCGACCAGGAGATCTTGTTTCCGTACTTCTGCTTGATCGGCCACAGCAAGCGACGAGCCTTATCGAGGGAGACGTTATCAGGCCAGCTGTTGAGGGGAGCGAATCGTTGTTGTCCCTGAAGAGCGATTGGTGTTAGCTGGTGCAAGGTCAATTAACCCGGTTGTTGTCGCATACCTGTCGGCCACCTCCTCGGCCATCAAACACTCGATAGGTACCGACGCTGTGCCACGACATTCGGATGAAGAGACCGCCGTAGTGGCCGAAATCAGCAGGCCAGTACTCCTGCGAGTCGGTCATGAGCTCTCGCAGGTCCTTCTTGAGACTCTCATAGTCGAGAGTCTTGAAAGCAGCAGCATAGTCGAAGTTCTCGCCTCGGGGGTTGGTGACGTTTGTGTGTTGTCTCAAGATGTTGGTCTTGAGAGAGTCGGGCCACCAGTCTCGTCGCTGGGTTCCTTGTCCAGCGACATTGGGGATTGTGTGAGCAACGGGGCACTTGGATTCGGCCATGGTGAAGAATGTGTTTGATGGAGATGTATCTTCTTCGCAATCCGCAGGAGATCAAGGAAAGAAAAAAGAAGAGCAAGCTCACCGAGCACGGATTGCGGGGGTGGAGCTGGATTTATAACACACTCTTGACGATTGGCAAACACGCAGACACCATCAAACCCCCGGCATCCGGGCTTCGGCATCTGCTACGCGCTCCTCGGGTACTTCTACCTAATCCGTGCAATGATTTGAGTTCTCTTACATCACGCACTGTTGCACCGCGGCGTCGCAACTGCGGGGAAGCTGTCCTAACTGAGGAGTTGGCCCAGCTCGTGCCTAGGTACGGACCCGGCAAGCCATCGGTAGAGGACCCGGTGGATGAAGTGGGGACGGAGTCGCTGTGAGATTCCCGTGCTGTAAAAAGCACAAGAGAAGCGTCTAGAAAAGATAAGCTCTTTACCTTTCACAAGAAAAGTTCATCACGACAATTGACAGCGGGTGGTATCGTCATCATCTCGATGCCACACTCAATGGATGGCCAATGCACACACACACTCACATCATCCCCCTCCCAAAGCATCCCGTGATCGGCTTGGGTGTGCAACAGAGCCGAGTCAAGAAAAAACCGGCACCTGGAAAACGATGACCGCATGTCGGGTTAGCGCTACCTCGGGCAGACCCCACCATGACGCTGTAGCAACCAGGTTACTCTTGCGCGTTAGCAACCCTTTTGGTGCTAGAACCAACCGACGTTTTTGCTTATTCATGCTGGGTCTGTGGACCATACGGATTGGTCCCCTCGCGCTGCGGCGAAGGATGCGGCCAGAGTTGCGGCGAGAAGGCCTTCGCGTCTGGACTCAATGCGGCAGCTCACAGAGCGGGGTCAACTGCCGTAATGCCCGATTCGGTGAAAAGAATGAGAGGTATTTCATGATACACGACGCAATTATCATCATCAATTGAGGTTTGCCTGATGAGGTGAACCAGATGAGAGGAATTCATCACAAGCCAGACTTGCCTGATTGAGTAGTTCGGCTGTCAACTGTCAATGATAAAAGGCTCGGCTTGTCCCCATTGCGTGCGCGCTCTGCCTAGATCCTCGGACAATCCTGCGAACTTCACCGAGTCGAGTTGGTTTGAAACACGTGCTATACCGAGGGATCCTGGGCGAATTGTCACTAATGCCGATGGAGAAGACAGGGAGCAACTGTCGCCAGGGTCGGCGGCCTGCACGCGCTGTCCGCGGGTGAAGAAACGGGACAACACTGAGGAAGACAGCTGAACATAATGACAAATTACAGTAAAAATTGTAAGACAATACGTAAAGATCTACAAAGTATCGGGTCTTTTAATAACCTGAATTTATTATTTGAGTTATACTTTAGAACAGTATCTTTCCGATGAAGGTCCAAAGCCTTTGAAAGTAAAGAGGCTCTGCTCTGGTGTCTCATTATTTCTTGACCCGATTGGCGCGACCTGCAGGCTGGTCGCCACCATTATTCCAAATCGTTATTCCAAATCATTATTCCAAATCGACCCCAGACCGCCGCTCCAATCATGCAAGCTTGGGGATTCTCAGCCACGCGTTTGGCCAGTCCAATCAACAGAAGATTGATGACCTAAAGAAGCAAGAAGAAGGATCGGAATTTTGCTCAGCTCAAACAACAAGCGGTAAGCTCCGAAACGGACTGTCCGTCGCTACGAGATTGTTTCCGAAAGCGGCAGTAATTCTGTACAAACCTGACGTCGTCAACTCTATGATTAATGCAGAAAAGATATCTTCCAAGCTTCCGTCAGACCGACATTATGATCAGAACATCAAATTCGTGGTGAGCCATCCATTTGCCAGGTGAAGCGCCGGCGACGGAACGGAGCTCCGGGGAGTCGGGCCCGGCGCGGAAGAGAGCCGGAGATCTAGGGTAGCCGACTCGGAAAGACTTTCCGCACCAGAAAACGGCACTTGATGACAGTTCTTTGGCGCAACTTTTGTGTCTCAAGTAAGCGTGACTTGTCATGAATGAGCCTCCATTTTATGACTCTGCGTTGGCCTTCCTGAGGGCCCTGTTTCTTCACCCTGCTCAAAAGGAACACGTGTGAATATCCTCAACTCACGCGTTTTGTTAAACTTCTCTGGGTCAAACAGTTGACCCCACATGAGACCATGATTGGCCAAGATACTGAAAGATAAGATAAGATCTTGCGATAAGATCTCCCCACGTGCTCCATCACGTGCTCATCACTTTCATCAGATCTAAATAGCTCTGGACGAAATGGTCCGTTTCTCAAGGTGCAAAAATGGCATAAACCACGGGAGATTGATACATGTGTTGGCGAGTCTGCTTGAAGTTGTTGATAACCTGTGGCCTTTAAATCCTTATACCCATTCATCCACATGCGCCGAACCGCCACCTCGAGGAGGCGCAAGAGTTGGTGTGCTCTTCTCTGAAAGGACTTTGAGACAAGGAGGCATTGGATCCTCAACTCATGTCATCCGGGCAGGCCATAATCGAGTAAGTTCCCTTTAATATCCTTGATTGGTTCGGCCTGAAGAGCCATGACTGCAGCTTGGTCGGCCTCACTAGCGGCAATCGTTTAGTTACACCGGAGCGCCGGGACAGGTCTGTTTTCACAGTGTTTCCACGCTGGACGAGATGAAAACACCCTCGAGTCTGCGGAAAGGTGCGTTTGTCCTTCATCTTGATCTCCTGTATGTCACTCATGCACGTCGCTTGGAGTATGTTGGTAAGTTGATCGACTATCGGCCTCACTTGACTTTGTCGATCTTCGAAAAGGGTTCGGAAAGGGCCAGTGCTGACCGTGTTCCAAAGGAGGGTATGATGCTTGCATTGCTGGTGAGGCCACTTACAGTGAGATAACTGTCTTCTTCGCGGACAGGCTGTGTATGCCCATGGGCCTGTTCTTAAGGGACCTGTGGGAACTGGGCTAGGTTTACGGGAGGGAGGGCATTCGAAGAGGCAGTTGGACTGATAATGGGGTTCAGTGTCTCGGCAGATGCCGAATTGCCTCTAGGTTGAGCAGGAGTAGAGGTTTCTCGAGATACGGGCCAAGGAGCGACCGTTCTGGCAAAGTGCACCATAGCTGGGTTGAGATTCCTAAGGGTGGCAGGGCTCTCGGCCACGCTGTGGGTCTAGTTCTTAAACGGATTGCCAGATTTCTGCTCGGCAGATGGTTTGGCGCTCAGGTCTTGTTCACTCTCAGGGTCTTGTGGCGTGGAGGTTGTAACGGGTACGGGATCAGTGATGGCTGGGTTGGAGATTTCACGGCGGTATTGGTCACCAGCTGGCTCAGTAGGGACTCAACGAGGGCCTCTGAATTCTCGTTGGGTGCCTGATGCAACTGCGTGTCTGACGTGCCCACAGATGGGTTGTTGGCAGAGTCTTTGACTGCCGTCACAGCATTCGTGGATAGCATCGTAGAAGTCTGATCTAGAATGGTAATAGGCTGCCGTGCTCTCATCGTTAGTACCAAGCAGCGATGGTGCAGGAGGAAGAAAAAGGCAGTACAGGACATGTTGAAATGGATACGGCCAGTGATAGTTTCACACGATATTGATGGCTCATGTGTCAACAGTTGTTATCTCTTGGGATTTCTCTTCCTCCCACTCAGATAAAGAGGATAGAGTAGACAAGAGATGGGTGATTGAGAACAAGGCAATCGGTAACTGAGATGGAGAAGGACGGCCCGTGGTAGAGTCTTTGTTGCTACCTTTGTTATTTCTCAGTAGTGGAATAGGATTAGACTGTTTGTAGTTGTCAGTCACGAAAGCACAGTCGACTCCAAGTCTGTTCCTATTCCTCTCCCGTCCAGTGTCGATGTTTCTACTTAGTCCTCGACCAAAAGTAGGACAACTGCAGAGAAGAACGTTGAGCTCATCTCTCTCATAGATTTCAGTCAACATTAGCTATGTAAACTTGGCTCATCATCATAGTGGCTTGAGCGAGGTCCTTCACAAGCCCAGGCTCACATTGCGTATTTTTGAATGGTGCGCCAGACTGCATCTTGAAGGAGAACACCATGTAACCTAGGTAGAAATGATGAAATGCGTTAATATTGCGTGTATTTATGTCATGGGCTTGGAAATAAAACATCAACCCAACCTCAACTTGCCTGTATATAATCCTCAAGATCAGGGGACTTTGCTCTCCTCCATCGCTAGCGTTGCTAACTGCCCAGAAGCGTACAGCTCTTTGTAGAGCCCTCAAATCTTCGAGATCTGGTTCGGGACGGGCTTCTTGCCCTTCATCACCCCCAACGTACGTAGCTAACGATGATGAGCCCACACTTTTGCCGGTGAACATGATCTTGAGGAGCTGGGGGCTTAACAGATTGACAGATAATGTTTTACAAGTTTAATCCAGTATGTATTTGGACAAGGTCTTATAAATATGCCGATTCACTTGGAAGATCCTTCACGCGTGAGTGAAGTGGTGAGCACTCTCCTCCTTTTTACTAGATCGAGATAGACCTTCTCAGACATCACCCTTGGAGCATTCTTCGAGAACTTTATGGTCAGGTATCGGCCAAAGGCTTGATGTATCTGGCGTCTGATGGCAGTGATATGGCCCTCAACTGCCGCCTTATGCCTAGTTGCGGAATGCCTTGACCTGGTAGAGTGGCCTTGTGGCCGGTAACTTCATTTGGGGGCATCATTGATGCCAACATACTTGATCAAATTCGTGCATCGTTTAAGGAGGTGCTGGCACCTTCAATCAGAGTCAGAAGCCGGAAGACTAGGCTTACTTCAAAGCAAGGCTTGGTCTGGAGCTGTGTGAGGCATAGCATATGGTGCAATTGCACGGTCGGGTTACAGAGCACAGCGAGAGCCTAATTTGACTTGATCTCCTTCTGAAACGATGGGAGAACGACAGCAAGACAGACAGCAATAAATCAGACAGAGTTATGTACGCATTGATGAGATGAACAAAGGCGCATACCGCAATACTGAAGAACAAACAATTTAACATGACGAATGATGTGTGAGCATCACTAACTTCAATTTAATCTCAGTGGAATGCGTTGAAGACCGAGATGAGTGACGGCTGTGGTTGCAAGATCGGTAAGCCATTCCAAGACATAAGAGACGGTATCGTGAAGCCCAGCGTGTTAGCGACAAGAGCCCTGAAGCCACTTCTGTGGGGTGCTATGACTCAGGTACTGGGGAGTCTCACTTTCGCAGCCAACGGAGTAAACAAACAAGCAATGCAACGAACGAATGACAAACACCTCGCCATCGCATTCAGCTCCTCGATGCCGCGTTCCTCTCTCCCTCAGCACCTCGGCCTTCGGAATCCCCAGTTGCACCAGCGGAAGACCTTCCGACCGTGCCGATCATGTGAACGCTGGTGGCTGAGACAGAGATCAGCGAAACGACAGTGGCTCAGACAAAGCTCAAGCCCCTGGAAATAAACAACAGTTCGCCACGTGGGGACGGCCCAACTCAATCTTTATCAATCAGTTCAATCTCCGACTACGAGAAACCGGGGGAGTCGCGTGCGCAAACACCGTTTATTTTTTTTTTTCCTTTTCCCCCTTTCTAATGCAAATTTCGTTCCTGGCTCGCCCCACTCGAGATCGGTCCATGCCGAGGCTCATTGACCTCAAAAATGCGTGAATGCTAATTGTTCCTAATGGTCTCGCAAAAGGTTTGACTTTTTCAGCGACTGTTGGTTCATGCTCTTGGTACGAGTCACCTTTTGAGGAAAATGGCCTGTCCTGAAAGAGCTAGCAGAGGCATTTCTTTACAAGACCCTGGCAGCCCAGCAAGGACCACGGGGAGCACCGGCCGGATCGGTCGCTTCGTTCAGCTGTTTTGGCCAAGGATTCAGGAGACTGCGGACATCGGCGAGAATTTCCCAGAAGCAGGGCGTGACTGGCTATGAATTACAGGCGGAAGAATTACCTGAAAGTCCTTCATTGGGCGCTCTACGTGTGCAATCTCCTGCACCAAGAATGCGCTACGAAGAATGCCTGCTGGGGTGCGGAGGCGGGCAAACAGTTAAAACCCCCACTCCGTGCCTTAACTGACAGCACCAAAAGTCCCCCGGTCCGTCATTCCCAAAGTAGCTACTCGTACCATTGCCGAGTTGCACTAACAGACCATGCCCGCGGGATGCGCTCGGTCTGGGCGTTGGAGGTTCTATTTGGGGCTGAACACCGAGTCAGGCGCTTGGAATTTCTTGTTGGCCGAGTCAACCGTAAGGATCTCGGCTGTGTTGGACTCGGCCTCATGATGGAACTTTGAACGGTGATGCTCAAGGAACACCATGGTGTCGAACCAACAGGCAGGACTTTGTATCAGGGATTGGTTGGCTCGTAAACTCGAGCTTGGGACAAGACAAGCTATGAGAGGATCTCGACATTGGTGACTTGAAGGGACAGTTGAGAAAAGGTATACACCAAAAATCAACAGTTATGAATTCCATGGGCACTAAGTTAGTGCATCGCCGGTGATATCTAGATCGAGATGCACTAGTTATCCTCGCCTTTACCCGTTGAGCTCGCACGCAAGTGCCGGGTAGATCAAAGCTTGTGTCTCCCCATATCGAATTATAGCTTAGTCTACAGATCATATCATGGCAATACAGTCCCTCAAGGCTACTGAATGAGCTCTGGTTGTTCTGTTCATGGTGGGAGATGGCTATGGCAGTAAATGGTATCGAGTACTAGCTCTCTACAATTAGAAACGCCATACGAAGGTCTTGCCGTTTATATTTTTAGTTGGTTGTCCACCATCGTGAAGTCAGAATAGTATTCCACAGTGCCAGAGACTGGTGCATGTAAATTTTGTCATGAAGACAAACAAAACAATCAGTGAACTGATTTTAAGAGATTATATGTTTCTCTTCAGAGCTGGAACAATGTTGAACCTGATGAGTTTCTTCCAACCCTCTTAAGCTGACACGTTCTTCAACCAGAGCCTCTCTGGGTATAATATTGCAAATCCAGCAACACCGGCATCGGACCCCTTGAATGCAGATTTTCACTGCTAGAGCTCCCAACCAAGCTTCAATGATCCGGTCCCTTTAGTGTGTTCTTTGTTATAGCTGAAACTCGGCCCCTGATGGGTGAACTTAGCCAGATGATCGACCCAGTTCGTTTGAGTTGAGTATCTGGTATCCCACTACGCGGAGCTCAGGCAAATACTGTGTGCCATGTACAATTGACGACTGAAAACTTCCTGACAACTAGCTTGCAACTATTCTACGCTCGTCATGAAACTACCCTGAACTTCATGTCTTGGTTCAGCTTCTCATGTCAACTTGCTAGATCAACACCATCATCACATGCTCAACTTCAAGCCCCCACTGTCATCTTCTGCCTCATCCCGTTACATGACCCAAAGAGGCTGCTGTTGGTCTTGATCTTAGAATACGAACTCATCTGATGCTACACAAGCTCCCGGACATGCAGGAACCCACGAATGTCCGGGACCCATCCTCAGGGGAATTCCTGGGCAGCTGAAAGCTTGATTTAGAAGCTGCAGAATGATATCAACCAAGATGAATGCGAGAGCTTACATGCACGATCGATGAGTCCAACCCTGTTCATCACCAACACCGTCAACACCACCATCAACGGTCGCGATGCTGCGCCATTTAAACCCTTGTCAGCCTAGCGACCCTTGTCTGGCGCATGAATTCCGTCCATGTGGGGAACGGACCATCGGACGGACTGCGTGATCCGAGGAACCCTGTCAACACCGGGGTCTGGATCATCAGATTCCACCTTCTAGATCAGGATCAATGGATGAATGCTTGAAGCTCGATGCGCTGAAAATATCGGGTTGAGTGATTACCGGTATTCATTCTATTCTACATGCCAACAGTTTAAACTGACGCGTTGTGCGTAAAGAAGATCGTTACAAAGACGGATCAGAGACCCAGATTAACCCCTGCCGCATCCCGGCTTCCCCAAACCTTCCCCAGACTACAGTTCGCCTAAAAGGCGGCGAGGAGACCCAGCACCATCATGCCGAATCCGCCGATGGAGCCCATGGCAGCCGCTCCGTCGGGCGAGGCGGTTGAGCTGGTGGCAGAGGCGGCAGCCTCAGGGGTACCAGTCGAGGCGCCAGTCGACTCGGCTGCCTTGGTGGTAGCTGATCCAGTCTGCTTGACGGTGGCCGACTCGTCGACTGGTGGAGCAGTGGCACCACCAGTCACGTCGTAACAGAACTGAGCAGCAGCTGGGAGGACATCCTCTGAGAAGGCGTTAGTGGGGGTTGCTTGATCAGGCTGAGGCAGGCCGACTTACCAACTGATTTGGCAGCACCACATGCTTGCAGAACGCAGGCCTGGGCTCCTGTGTAGATGTTGCGATAGTTGTCTACCTCGCAGAGACAGTCATTGTCCTCGGGCTTGCAGCTGGATGAACCCTTGATGGCCTTGGTGAGACAATCATGTGAGCACTCGGGGAGCGCATCAAACATGGTCTCTGCGCTGGCGAGGCCAGCAATGGCGAAAAGAACAAAAGCGGCCTTCATTTTTTCGAGGATGTAAAGTTTACTAGACCAACCGCTGGAAGCGGGCGATTTACCCGTCTTAATAGTAGGTGAGCCATCACAAAGGTTGCATGTCAAGTGCGGCTGTAGAGCATGGCCCTTGGCGACCTTGCCGAACTGAGCGAGAATGGCCTCTTGGTGAGTACGAGATTCCGTCCTAGTAGAGCGGTATGGCCATTCTTTGTGGCCGAGCAATCTCTCAGAGTCACTCCCCCCACTTCATGTTCCTTTTCAGCTCCTCATCCTCGGCTGCACATGGTGCAACAGCGAGCTCCTTAGCTTGGTTAGCCCGTCCGGCCGTCGGCTCGTGTGATTTTGGCTCGGTTATGCTGTCCAGGGTCAACGTATCGTTAGTGGCGTGAGAGGGTGGGATCTGATAAGATAATCGATTCATTAGTGCCAAATGAATCGACAGGGAGTTCGTGGGGTGGACATTGAGGCCCACTGCGACAGGCCTGTGTTAATTCGGCTCGTCCGGAAAGGACCTCGGCGTCTTCTTGGCCTCTTGAACGGGCCAGCTGCAGATGAGCTTGTACCAATGAGTTTTCTGGGACCCGATAGCGGAGTCCCCTGTTGGTGTTGACAGGGTATTTGACAGGGTAAGAAGCAAAAACTAGACTATCAGATGATCTGATAACTCTAATCGTATCCGTACAGGCTTCAATCGCCACCGCCAAGGTCAACTAGATCCAAAGCGAAATTAACGCCGCAGCCACAACTACAGGCCCAGGACCAGGAGCGCTTCGAAGCGGCCAATGATCGGAGATGAGGCCCTTGCATGCCTTCTCAGGCACCTCTAGACTTGATGAGATCCATGCCGGTAGAGGCTTTCCTCAGAGATATTAATACCCGGCATCTCTCGCCTCTCCATCCCGTTTCTCTTTCCAGCATCGCAATCCGTCTTCAACACTCGCTCACTACTTGCTTCCGTCGACAACGACCACATTCGCTAGAACAATCACTCGTTCGATTTCAACAAACACCTCAAGCAAGATGAAGACCTCCACCTCGATCCGCTTTGCCGCCGCCGGCGTCATTGGCCTGGCCTCCATGGCTCAGGCTCAGTCCGTCTGCGCCATCAACTGCTTCCAGAGCGTCATTACCGAGCACCCCCCTCTGGACTGCACTGAGGAGAACATGTACCTGTGCTTCTGCAAGCGCTCCAACCTCCAGAACTGGTTCGCCGAGTGCATCTGGGACGAGTGTGATGACCAGGCCGATGCCGCCATCGCCTTTGGCGTTGACCTGTGCGCTGGTAAGTTGCATCAAGTTATCGGGGCTGAACTTGTCTAATCATTTCAGACTACGGCATCACCATCACTCCCCCTACCAAGCCCGAGGAGGAGCCCAGCACCACCCAGGCCCAGCCCCAGCCTACCACCCAGGCCGAGGAGGAGCCCGAGTCTACCCAGGCTGAGGAGGAGCCCGAGTCCACTCAGGCTGAGCCCCAGCCCACCACCCAGGCTGAGCAGCCCGAGTCCACCCAGGCCGAGGAGACTCAGGCTGAGGAGACCCAGCCCGCCGGAGAGACCAAGGCTACCACCGCTGCCGCCCCTGCCGAGACCACTGCCGAGACTGAGGCTGCCGCTCCCAAGCCCACCACCATTGTCTCCAAGCCCTCGCACGCCGACAACACCACCGTCGTCAGCCCCACCAACCCTCCCACCGTTGTCAACATGGTAAGTTTCCAGCATCTCGACTAACAAACACACACTAACAGACGCAGGGTGCTTCCAACGCTGCCTCTGGCATCCTGGCTGCTGCCGGTCTTGCCGTCGCTGCCTTCCAGCTTCTGTAAGCATAGCTTCTTGGCTGACCAACCCCTAATGACCTGGGTTATGGCCCGGAACATTTAATATTCAACGTGTATACATCTTCTTTCCGGTTCGGGTCCGGTTGGGCTTGACTGGGTACATGTCGGGTAGTTCTAGCTTAAGGCATGAGCCTGACAATAATATTATTACCTATTACTGAACTTGATGACGGATGCAATGTGAAATGGTTGACCTGTGTGATGTATGATACTTGACCTGATAGACCTGTTAATGCGTGCAAGTCTTGATGTATCATAAAGCTGCCATCTCTGTGCCACAAGCCAAGACTAAGATCTTCCAGAGTGTTTGCAGGGCTGCATGTCCTTGCTGAGCATGTGGCTGACGTGATGTTCTTCGCCCATGCAACCCGTGTTAGGCGAGTGAGGCGAATTAACCCTATTGATCCTTCTATCCTTGTGGGTTGCCCTGCAGCTGCAAAGGTACCTTCCTTTGTATCGTGCGTACACCACTGCTGCCAGTAATTCCTCTGATACTTCGATGTTTGTTGTGCGGCAATAACCTTGGTGTTACTGAAAGCCCACGCCCTCTCTTCCTTCGTCCGACATGCTGTCGCTACGAGAAAAGAAGAGCCCTTGATCAGTGCTACTTCTAGTAGTCCACTGCAAGCTGGTTCAGACCAGAGATAATTCATAACACGTCAACCCTAAGGCGAGTTGGTTTGACTTTACAACGGCGCGGCGAACTCTGAGAAAAGATGTTTGGTTATGCGTAAGAAAGCATTCCCCTCATAAAACATCCAAGTGGTATTCTGCATGGCCAAACTCAGAGCGTGGTTGATGGAGAAAGGGACTGTTAAATGGGATATACCAAGCGGTATGGCTGGCTGCATCATGCATGACTCGACATGTTGAGTCGAAGTTCTGCAAATAGACGAGAGTCATTTTGTAACTTTGTGCTACACACAACTTGAAACAAAATACTGTCCCCGGCCCAGGTGTTCTGGAAAGCTTGTACTACATCGATAGGTGCTGGGGAGTATGTGTTGGTAGATTGATGGTGGCATTGCAACTGCAAACCTGCCATAGTACAATTTTGTCTGAACTCTATGTATCTAACCTTCGAAGGGATATGTGAAAGGGCTAACTGTGAAGCCTTCCTGGGCCCGAATGCCATGGAGCCAACTGAATCTATACTGAAAATCTGAGACTAATTGCTTTGTGATCTGGTTCTCCCGGTCTCTTCATCTTGCAGCACTGATGGCTCTTGCATGGCTGCAGCATGCTGTGCTCGAATCTTTTCAAGAATCTGAACAGCCTCAGAGGCATATTCGCACTTGAGTCGGATCCGATGGCCGTATTTGTAGAATAGAAACGGGAATGGGACACAGGCAAGGGCCAAAAATGCCGGGACAGAAGCTGCCCATTGAACACCGAGATTCTCGTACATGTGCGGCGTAAATAGAGGAAAGGCTGCGCCAAAAAGGGACCGAAGGACAGAGTTGGCGGCCAAGACTGAAGCAGCAAAAACGACATCTGTGTCTTGTTAGAGTTAGAAATGGATATGAGGTAGGCAACTTACAAGAATCAATCAGGTAGTTTAGTAAAGAAAGGAACACCAGAACCATTCCTAGACCAAAGAACACAGTGCCGACAATTGGCACAGCCCAGTGGATGGATGGATATGTCGTCCAAGCAAACCAAAATAATCCGATAGGGATGAAGATAGACCCAACCATTGCCAGAGTAAGTCTGGCTTCTGGGTCAAGCATACCACCCTTGGTAGCTGCTAAACGTGTATAACGCCTGTTTTCGAAAATGCCTGCAAGAGTGGCGAGTGATACACCAAGTGCAGTCCCGATGAAAGCCAGACCTCCAATTCCAGGACTCCAGCCTCTTCCTACTTGAAACACAATGGGAAAGGCGGCAAAGCACATGTACAAAGTGCCGTAGATAATTGAGATATATATCGAGAGGAGCAGGACGATGGGCTCTTTGAATAGTAAAATCCATGGTCGTGTGAGAGCGACTTTTAGTTGGCTGGAAATCGACTTTGGAGGCTGACCAGCGTCGAGCAGCGAGATGTAAACTCTGCCTGTTCTTTTAGAGAGCATCTGGGCACGCTGACGAAGAAGGTATGGGGCGTATGTTTCCGGAACAAGAAGTGTGATGAGAATCCAGAAAACACCAGTGAAGATTGCCATTAAGCCTAGAAGCCAACGCCAACCTTCTGTCTCCCCGAGGAAGCCACCGACAATGGGGCCTGTGAGTGAGTTAGCAGGTCATTCATGATGTATAACATCCCTCATACCAATGGCTGGCCCCAAGAATGGAGCAAGACCAAACAGACTAGATGCCAGGCCGCGTTCAGTATGGTTGAACATGTCTGCAATGACGCCCCCTGCATTGGTCAATGGAGAAGAACCAAATGCGCCTGCAAAGAAGCGAAGAACGAGTAACGCCGGCATTGTTTGCGCACAAGCAGCCCCAACGTTGAAAGCTGTTAAAGCAAAGTACGTAACGATAAAGATCTTTTGCCTCCCATACAACTCAGACAGAGGAGCCCAGAGCAGTGGCCCGACGGCAAAGCCCAATACAAAAAGCGAAACGCCCAGAGTGGCTACTACCTGGGATACGTCAAAGGCGCGGATTATTTCCCGTATGCCTCCAGTATATGCCGAGCTCACAAAGGTGACAGCCAGAGTCGCGATGGCCTGAAGAATGGTAATCATCCATTTTCTCCAGGGCGCAAAAGTCATGGCATCTTGAGGATCGTTCGGTAGGAACTTGACGAGGAATGGGTTCGATTCCGTTCCGTCGCCTACATAGTTGTGCTCGGAGAACTTCTCCTCATCGATGGGACCTCGGACTCGAGCCTTGGCCCATTGGAATGGCCTAAAGGTCGTGGTTTCTTCGATTTCGATGACATCGGCGATCGTCGTCGAGGAGGACGAGGGACTTGGAGGAGGCGCCATTGTTTCGCGGGCGTCTGCGATCGGATAAAAAAGATGAAGATCAACCGTTACATGGCCACACGAGATTGATGTCTTGTTAAAGTCTAGATCCAAGATCTCGAATGCGGAGGTCGGTATAAGTCAACCTTGTCCCTCGGCATTTCAGGTGATAACCCCGCGGAGATTTCTTCGGGAATAACGACTAACACATGCAACGGCAATACAGAAATTCCCGATCCGTACATGAAAGGCCGAAAGGCCGAGACGAGAAACTCCCGAACCACGACTTGTTTAAATTCCGTCAATCGATATGGATTACGAAACGCCCTCCCCTCAGCAAAATGCAGCGGGGAAACGCGGAAAGCCCAGTAAGGCGTGCGTTCCATGTCGAGCACGCAAGATCAAGTGCGACGCTGCTGTGACTGGTTTGCCCTGCAGCAGCTGTGTCAGTAGACAATGTGTCCCAAACTGCGTCTTGTCGGCGCGCAAACCTCGAAGACGGTCAGTGAAGATTTGACATTTAATGCAAGTGTCTCTGAGACTGATTTACTTATATTAGGACTATACGTGCCGTTGCTTCCGACAAGGAGCCTTTAGCACCAAGGCATGACGAACTTGTAGGTTGTCTCCATGTTCATCGGCCACCCGTCTGTGTTGCTTCTATTTCTGCGTATTTCTTTAAATGCGTAACGAAGGCGCTGATATTATTCAATAGACTCCAGAGCACTCAATAAACCGCGCCCAAACAACACGTACAGAGGCATCGGATCAGGAAACCCTCACTCAGACCTCTCCTCTGGATCACAATAGCTCCACTCCTCGGGGCCCTCCGTCTCGGCCTGACCTGCATTACCTCAATATCTTGCACGATGCCGTTACCGCTTCGCCAACAAGTCCACAGCATGCCAGCGACGGTACTCCCGGCAGCCGAACTGAAGATGACCTCATTCCTCGGATCAGGCTCTGGAATAAGCCACCGGCTCTCGACGAGGTGGATAACGAGTTTCTTACTAAAAAGGGAGTTTTTGAATTGCCTGCTCGATGTTATATGTGAGACAAACCTGACTCGCAGCATGCGTTTTCCACTGACACAGCCAGGGACATGCTCGTCAAGACATACTTTGATCAGGCCTATTCTTGCAGTCCAGTCATCGAAAGAGCCGAGTTTCTCAGGAGCTACCAGTCAGGGAACTGCTCCTTGTTTCTTCTCTATGCCATCTTTGCCACTGCAGCTCTCTTTGCTCCAGAAGAAGCCATATCTGGCTGTGGATTCGCCAACCGTTGGACTGCTCAAGAAGCATTCTTTTTAAAGGCCAACTTGCTTCATGACTTTCACTATGAAAGTGACACTCTTCGCATGTTGCAAGGCATAATAATCTTGGGTGTCATCATTCTCGATCACCCAACAGACCGAGACTTTCAGTATTGGTTCCACAACGCGATTCGACTTGCAGTCAAGCTCGATATACACAACATGTGGGTTCTTGACTCTTCTTAAGGGTCATAAACTGACGTTTATGCAGATCTGCTAGGGAAGATGCATCATTTAAACAGTTGAAGCTTTACAGGCGAATCTGGTGGGTTCTATACGTATGTCATACTCCCTTTGTGTCCTGCTTGATGCTGACTGCCCCAGCGACGTGATGTCTTTCATTCATTCGTCAACACACAAAACTTACGGCTTCTTGAAAACGTTCCCCTATTGAAAATTCTCAACAAAGATGACTGGGACATCGAGGATATGCCTGAAGAATCTGAGCTGCTGTCACCAGTATCGTATCAGCAAAAGGCTTCACTGATTGCCCACTGCGAGCTGGTTCAAATATGTAAGTTGTTGAGTTGACCTTTAGACGCGAAGCCCATGATAACACGAATAAAGTTGGAAACTGCTTGGCGACAGTAAAGAATGGGTCTCATCAAGATGTACGCCAACTGATGCGTCAACTGGATGCTTGGCGTGCATCCCTCGCCGAGAAGATGGGCATCACAGACCCTTTTCACGGTGGCGACATATACTACCCGGAGACTCTCGCGATAAGCTATAGGTTTGAAGCTATTATGTGTCGCCTACTTCGTCGCTGCTGGCGTTCGCGAAATGTTAGCGGAAGTGAGTGGGCGAAGCAAAGACTTCGGTCAGCTATCTTTGAGCTTGATACCATCGCCAAGAGAGTCTTGGCAAACGGAACTATCCAAAAGTTCCCAATGACTTTGTAAGTGCCACAAACCATCTGACAGTACAGAATTTTGTTAATCACGGTTTACAGCGTTAGCACAATGCCAGCTCTCCTGGCACTTCACATCGAGACAGCGCTGGATCCGTCAGAGACAGAGCTTGTCCGCTCAATGGCCAAGCTATCAATTAACCAGACAATGCTGGTCATTGATCAAGTCAAGGATGTTCCTGCAATATCACGAGCTCTTCCGGCCTTTGAGATGGTGCTCTCTAAGAAGAACCTTTACTCGACTCCATCAAGTCATTCCGAGTCCATACAGTCACTCTCGAACCAGGGTCCGAATCAGTCATCTGTATTACTACACGCACATACTGACATAGACTCACACGCCGGTCTTGGGGAGCATCTCTCTCCTCATGGGGACTTTTTAGGATTCGATTTCTTAGATCGGTGGGAGATGGAGGAATTGGACTTTACAGGCATCTACTGATGAAGTCTATTTGGTCAAGAGAGTAGGCATCGATGAAGAAACGATCCAATTTAGAAGCAGTACCTACTTGGTCTTAGACTCCTTGGCCTTGGACTCCCGGTGCTGTAGATACTTGTCCCACTCAGGCATACCTGAGATCCAAAACTTCACATCGTCGGCTTCATCCTCAGCACCAAGGCGTTCTAGCTGCTTTTGGTATTGCTCCCGCAACTCGTCGTTCCCGGCCGAATCACAGAGAGATCTCAGGATCATACGAGTTACTCGTGAGCTCTCACTGGAGAATCTGGTGATAGTATCCAACGCCATGGTCCAGTATGAGTGTGCCTTGCCAAAGTTGCTTGTGATATGGTAAACCTTGGCCAGAATAATGTAGGCTCGCATCTTCTCATACTTGAGACGAGGGAACTCCTTCAAGGCACCAAGACATAGCATTTCGGAATTGTAGTATTGTCCTTTGGCGAAGAGCGCTTCAGCCAGGGACACCTCTAAAAGGCTTTTACCCATGGCGAGGATGTAGCCTCCTTTACGGCGTTCCATCTCCCAACGCACAACATTTTCAGCCGCTGAGAGAAGGGTATAGTCTCGAAGCCCGTCAGCAAGCTCGCACGTGAGGTCGCGGAGATCTTCATCAAGGACAATCTCGCCAGGCTCGTCGGTCAAACGACGCCCTGTCTCGAGTTGCATGATGGAATCTCGTGTTTCCCCCCGTTGACGGAGAGATCTGCCCTGGATGACGATCTTTCTGAAGTTGACTGTTTGCTCCATTGGAGATGGGGTCTCACTCAGGGGAATCCAGGTTTTGAGCACCTCTTCGGCTGATTTCAGCGCTTCGACTTGCATAAAGTTGAGAGCTCGCTGGATTGCGTACTGGCCAGCGATGCAATGCATTCTCACATCAGGAGCAGTTTCTTCGCTGCTTCTGGGGGTCAGGCTGGCTGCAGATCGAAGCATGGAACCCTCGATGCGGTTTAAAACACATTCCGCTAGTGCAATGCGAGAGGCGAGATATTGGCTCTCGATACCGACTGACACGCGCTTGGCTTGGCTCACGGCATACCGCTTCCAAGCCATGTCGGAGAATCGTGATGACTCAATGAGGGTGAGTCCGAGATCGATCTTGGCAGCGTTGGAGAGGCCGGGGAAGCCATCTTGGCAAGCCTCAAGCGTATGCTTCAGGTGTGGGAAGGCCAGGGTTGGATCATGAGAGCTAAGAGCGATTAGAAAGGAGATATGCATTTGTTGGGCTGAACCTACAGAGGCTCTAGGTATTTCCAAGGAATCGATCTGTACGTGACGATCAAGGCCCAGTTCTTCCAGCGTGTCTGGTCATCGGGGGCGTGTCTCTTGCGAGTAAGATCGGCAATTTCCTCATCAACCTCATAGAGCTGATCTGAGGTCTTGAGATAGGCATCCGGTAGACGATTTATAATAGACACCAGCCTTGGCTCGTACGACAGAATTCTGGACAGGTCTGAGGGAAGACCAACAGCGCTTGCCTCTACCCTCTCGATATCGCCCTTGGAATTCCATCGCTCCCGTCCTGTTGAGCCTCGGATAAGGAAGTTGAAAGGGATCTTGGCAGGTGCAAGGAATGATGAGAGATCTAGCAGCTTGTTCGAGTCATTGTTCTTCTCGGCCCTGGTCTGGGGCGGAGACATGATGACGTGGATCAAACGGAGAAAGTGGAGGAGTGTTGCTGAGTGCTCGCGTCCTGAGGATGCACGCTGAGCTTGACGAACTCTAGCTCTCACCGCCCAGGCAGATGGAGTCAAGATTGATCAAAGGACAATAGAAGTTCGTCTTGGATCAACTGATGATGATGAAGGAAGTGCGGGGTCGACTCTAACCGCCAGCTCGAGGTTATTAATAAATCAGGCTGTGAAAGGGTGTCCTCGATTGGCCGAGTTGATGTTGAAGACATGCATGTTACTCGTGACCTGTGTATGTAACCAAGACCTTGGTTAGTGTGAGAGACCTGACTAGATGTAGTTTGCTTTAGAAAAGCTCCCATGACTAGCCGTTTTTTGTGGTTGTGATCTACACGTGGTGCGTATCAACCACGCGTTGAGAGTTGACCTAGATATCTTGATATATCTACCTAAACTCTCATCAAGATGAAATCTCCACCGAGTATCCGATTAACTTGGTAAAAACTTGGCGACGCAAGAATAATGCATGTGACTGCCGTCGTCTAGCTCAGCGACGTGGCTGGCTTGTATTGGCTGTAGGTGCATATGGCCCCCAATCTCTTATCATGCCTAGAACCACGAAAACTGTTGCGATTGTCATATATCACTTTCTGAATAATTTCATTCAAAATGCTATATCGGCATATTCCATTGACGGGCAACTCGCAAACAAGAGTTTTGGTTCTCCAACCTGCTCAAGAAAAGTCAGAGGTTCTGGTTGGATCTTTAAGAGTATGTGACCTCAAAAGTCGTCGGAATTCATCGTCCCATCTTCTCCATTTGAGGTAATCTCGTATGTATGGAGTCCTCCAAGTTCGACGCACACACTCACACTCGGTACCGCGTCTCTACCAATCATAGCCAACTGCAATGCTGCACTGAGAGAGCTGAGGTGGCCTTCGAAAGAGCCCCATCTCTGGATCGACAGTATTTGCATCGATTAGACTGAGGGTGGCATCTAGGAAAGGAACACCTAAGTTGCTATGATGGGTGACATTTATGAGGCAGCTTCCGATGTTCTCGTTTGGCTTGGCCCAAGCGATGAGAAGACGACGGCACTCTTGCGGCACTTTAAGCGGCTTTATCTAATTCGAATGACTTTTGGGAAGATGTGAGACACGACCTATGTTCTAAATTCATGAATAAATGCGGTTAGTATCTTTCGACACGATATTCAGCTTGGGCTCACATTGGTAGAGGACAAGTGGAAAACGTCGCACATGTGGGCAGTCCAGGAAATCATCGAAGGACTCCTTAGCAGAACTTGGTTTGAGAGAATGTGGACCCTTCAAGAGCTCCTCCTTGCTAAACACGCAACAGTCATGTGTGGAAACCAATCCATGTCATGGGATGCGCTCTGCCAGGCTTTGGAACTCGGCCTGCTCTTTTAACCGGAAGTACTATCTCTGTCGTTTTTATCTTTTATCTAGGAACCTACTTATATCGAAGTAGTTCCTTTAACGAGGTTGCCGAGTGTGACGCGGGGGCTTATTTTAATGTATTGTTTATATATAGGTATACCATAGGCTATGCCTTTTCCTACAATACTATACTTAGTACTATAATAACCCCTTGGCATCGCCTTTGGCGCTAATTCCTATCGGGTATTCTTGTATGTTATTTTATCCCAGAGACTGAAGGCTTTCCTCTAGAAAAGGTGCATCTCTTCTTTGATGGCTCTATTTGGGCACATATAGTATGAAAGATCACTGAGAGATGGCTCGCGGAGGAGAGTTCTGCCAAAGCCGCTCCGAAAACAAAATACGTTGATAGATTAAAATCCCCTGATATTGCGGTGTCTCATAATGAGATAGCGTAAGGTCGAGTGATAGCTTCTATGGACCTGGCATTTGCGTAGTGAAGTGGTCATATACAATAGCCAGGGGAAACCGGCAGGCTGCTGCTGGCTTATGTGCCGCGTTTAGATCAAGTTAATTATCATACTAGTGGAATAGGAATGGTTACTTTTGAGGGATATTAAACCAATGTTGCGGGTTGTGTACCCAATGATAGAAGCATGAAATAGAGACATGGCGATGTAGTGTTTGTGCGCAGAATAAACCCAAAAGAGGTCCAGAAGCTAATGAGTGATATGCATCAATCCCTGTGGCTCAACTGCCGAAGTTCTTTGCGTTGGGCACATACAGACGCAGACACTAAACGTTTTGCCGGTCTGTTTTTAAAACTACATGTGCCATACAAATTAAGCGAGAAAAGAAAAAAAAGCTCATTTCATGCACCTCCCTCATCCAGTATCATGTCCCGCTCGTAAAGCTTTTCGATCTAGCCAAATACGGCGTGTCCTTTCATCGTCTGATGATGCTACGTAGTGGAGACGGAGATTAACCAGATTCGCATTCGATTTGATCTCCCCTTGCTCCTCTATGAAATGGCGAGAACCTGTCGGCACGCAAAGTTCAAACGATACACCCGCCCACCCTCCATTCGCAACAACCTTTTAATAAGGCTTTACGAAAAGAAGCTTGGAGTGATCGCTATGTCCCCTGTCAAAGGTGCAAACCACCCACAGTGCCTAATTCTCTCCCGGTTCTATAGGCTGGGCGGAAGAGTTTTCACAGGCATTAGGCGAGACAGGGCCGAGTTGCTGTGTCTGTCTGCAGTTACGATGCCACGGGCCGTTCCGTCCAACCTTGAAGCGCATGATTCTTCCCACTTTGGCCATCTCACATACCATGCTTAAACGAGGAAGGAAACGAGGCTGTATGCGATCAGGTGGTAGAGAACCCAGCCGGGGGCCGTGTCGATGAGGCACGAAAGTCGATAGACTCCACGAGCAGCGGAGGCAATGCGGACGACAGGAAGCCGATGAGTAATTTGCGATACTTTCCTTGACATGAATTCTTTGAACTACTCTGGTGGATGGTTAGGGTAAACTATCCACGCGGCGTGATCTGACAGATTGTCCGCACATATCCAAGTTGATCTGTGCGATACGACATTTCTTCCCCTTTCCTCTACTGCTCTGTCGCCTCTGTTCTACTTTCAACACAAAGAGCCCTATGACTGATATGGTGTAGACAGCTGCACATTCTCCTGCTGAGAATTCTGATTGGTCCCACAAGCTGCACCTACTGTAGAAGCCCACATGCACCCATCCCACGATGGTCCACCGTTTTATGAGCAAGTGGTTTCTCACGCTAACCCCCACCAGTATCTAGACGCTTGAAAACCATAACGCTACATGGCTGCCCATTCCTTTCTCGTATCAATCCGACACTAGGGCGCAGAATGTTCCTTTCTTCGGATTTTGAGGGGTATGTCCTAACAGTGCCCAATGTTGCGACGGCATACCACCGACATGCCGAGTCTCGCTCGCAATGATACTATTCTATCGTGATTTTCGTTTAGCCGAGCTAATTTATTCTCAAAGTGCCCCCCACCTCTTCCACATGGAATTATCGTTGGTGTCGTTCCACCAACAGTTCACCGTTGCCAACCTAGGTATATAAAGGATCACTTCACCCCTTACATATAACCCTAAGGACAGCCATTACTTGCAACGACCTCCTACCCTGCCTACACTTTTTGGCCACTTTCGTACCTTCTCTTCCGTTAGAACCGCCATCTTGCAACCATGGTTTGGCCCGTCCTTCTTGTCAGTGCTGTTCTGGCTGCCACCTCAGTGGCAGCTCCAACGGGCGAAACTGGCTCGGAGTTGGCTCTTGAAACAGCTGGAGTTGGCAGTCATGCTAGCAATTCTATTCAAAAGCGCAGTTTTAGAGGAAGCTGCAGGGGTTGCTCCCTTGGTCCCGACACGATGCTCCTATGCTCATGTGCTGATACTAATGGCGTGTACTACTACACCACTCTGAACCTTGACCATTGTCTTGGTAATGCCGATGGTTGGATCACATGGGACAAATAGTATGAAAGCTTCGACCTATTACTCTTTCCTGTCAGCTGACTTTCAAAAGTGGGTGGTACTCCGACACGTGCCGGGACCAAAAAATGGATTGGTCGAGTAACCGGCTCAGTGTCAGTTGTCGCACAATAGCCGGAAACTATATACCCTCGTCCATTGTTCTAGGTATGTAATTTCCTTAATTCGGAAATCATAGTAACAGGTTACTGAATGGACTACTAGAAGAGAGAATTCACAATAGCGATGGACAGTTATGGTGTGGTGTATAAGCTAAGGGGATAGGCATCGTGTTGAGGTAGAGTGATTAGGACTCTCATGCTCACTTGAGCTTGTTTCGGTCACCTTGACCGTCAAGGGATAGTGTTTCTATTCTTTACTGTCCTTTATAGAGGATCATTACCCTCTCTTAGCTTTTATTTAGCAACACTTATTTAACATCGCAAACCCCCTGCAGGCCAACATGATTGTACACTACACACAGGCTCTGGCCGTTCTCTAGAGCCTCACTTGAGGCAGCGGTCACTTATAAGACGGTCCAGGTTCCAGCTTCACTGACTGATTTATTTAAACCAGTGTCCCAGCAATGTAATGGCTGGGTGCAAGTGTTGTCTGGTTTAAGAACCTCTATAATATTATTGTTTGCAGCGAGTGGACTAATTTTTACCTGAGGCAATTTGCCCTTAGAGAAAGAAGTATTAGACTATGCAAATAATAGCTGTCACACTGAGACTGGCGGGTTATCTTATACAATATATTTCTTGAATAAATATGAGGCTCAGAATTCCTTTTCCTTCTAAATGAGTCGTGGTGCTTGGAGCAAGCTTTGCAGCATGCCTTACATCGAGGCCTCGTTTCCCTTGTCAAGCAAGGGGACTCGGGGCTTTGTCAACTGCTTCTACGCGTGCTCCAATTTCAAATAGATGCTGGAAGACACTGAAAACGATGGGGACGATGGGGCCAAAGTGCTTTCGAGAATGGTTCATCATTCAAGAATCAGACACGCCACAAATCCCAAGGACAAGATCTTTGCACTCTACGGTCTCTCACAGAAGCTGAGAAAACCTATGCCGCAGCCGGACTATACCGAATCCATCGGGGAGATCTACACAAGGGCCACCGTTACTATCATTCAACAAGATAACTCTCTCTAGCCACTGGAAAACTTGTGGAGTGAGAAGCGGCGAGACGATCTTCCTTCATGGGTCCCAGACTGGAGAGAGGACTCTCGATGGTTCGATGACCTCAATCAGGATCTTGAGCATATTCCTTTGGATTATGCAGATCGTGACATTCCTTCTCATTGGGATGCACCAATAGAGCCAACTGCCCCGATCAAGACGTCCCCCGACTACAAACAACTCACCCTCAACGGTAGGGAAATAGGAATTGTCGATCATGTGTTTGACGATTCTAATAGAGTGAAGGCTCAAACCGAAGCCATCGCTACGCTCAGTGGAACAGTCGAGTACGAATCGGCAGCACGAAAGCACGGAGCAGAGACTATCAAGCTCATCCGAAGGCTCTGCTCACGTACCTCTGTGGGGGATGAGTCTGAAGCTCAACTTTGTCAGTTGTTGCTCACAAATAACCCAGCGCAACCTGAGACATCATTCATGTCAGGATTCCGAGATCTAAGATGCGTGTTTGAGACAGAAGTAGCCGAGAAGAACCGGCGGTATATCTTTACTCGTGCGAGAAACAAACTGATGAAAGCTACAAATTAGATGAGAGCCACAAATCGGATGAGTAGGCATCCTGAAGTTCTCTCCTACGTTGACTCTGATGTCGATGCTGCACTCGATATTATCTTTGCCGACTCTGATGGTGATAGTCACGAGTCATGGATAGAAGGCGACTGTGATAGTTTGCTGTTCAACTCTTTGACATCTGCTGCTAGTCTTTACCGTCTGGTTAGGGGCGTTTGGATTAACAGGTCGATTTTCACAACAGAAATGGGGCTTCTAGGGTATACTCATGGACGTGTATTTAAAGGGGATAGGGTGGTTATGTTTGTTGGTGCCGAGGTTCCAAGTTTGATCAAGCCTTGTGGGGGGAGTTTAGGATCCAGGGGCCTGCTGTTGTCAAGGCAAGAGGGAGCATGTCAGATGTTCTGCAAGGTTCATTGTTGAAGGAATTTGTATTGCTCTAAGATAAGTCTCATCACGTGGCTCACTGTTTGTCCTATACATGGAATCTGGTAGATCTACACTGACTATGCGGAAGAAAGTCAACCAGTCCCTAGACTTTATTCTCAAAGACATCTGCACCTGCTTAAAACAACGTTTTTCTATCAACTGTACCAACCCAAACATCATCAATAGTGGTCTACATGAAGTACAGAGCCCAGGCGAACAGGGGCAGAACCAGGCTCAGCCCTGCAACACGCGTAGCAGAGCTGTCATCGTCCTTGTCATCAGAAGATGAACCGGAACCCTCCGAGTCCGAGTCGTTGCTAGAACCAGAACCAGAACCAGATCCACTAGTATTGTTCTTCTCATCACCCCACGAAACGGCGGAGTGAGCATCCGAGATCAGCAGGTTCGAAACAACAGCCAGCTCGCCCATGGTCTGCTCCAACGCATCGTCTCCATCCTTGTCAGAGTCCGACTCTTCAGCTGACTTGCGGAGGGCCTTGAGAATGGCCTCGGCTGTGAAAGGCGCAATTTGACTTGTCACGGCAAGCCATCGCTGAGAGAGAGCCTTGAAGGTCAAGAGGTCCCTGGGGCACTTTTTCTCAGTGACACAAGATGCTTCCGCGAAGCTTCCGTCCTTCTTGAAGAAGGTGTCGATGAAGGATGATGTGAGGTTCTCAACTCGGGACTTCCAGGTAGACGAGCCGTCGGTCTAGAAAAGTGTTAGACAAAAAGACAGTTAGCCTGATGAAACATACCTGGTTGTACATATAAGCGGCACCGAGAGCTAGCGAAGAAGCGGCTCCAGATCGCTGGACCTTGCTGATCTGCGTACAGTTTGACTTGACGCTGCTTCCGTCATAGACGGCAAAGGTATCGTGGTCGATGAGCTCAATGTCGTACAGCCAGTCCCATACTTTCTCGGCATATTCAACGTAGGTCTTGTTACCGGTTTGTCTGGCGAGACGAGAACTGAGGGTGAAGAAGAAAGTATTGGCCTCGGCTGCTTGGATTAGTTCTTGTATCCAAGAGATACCAGATCAAAACATACCCGACTTCCAATCGTATCCATTGTTGATAAACGCAATCTGCCATCGCAAGCCTCCATCGCACGTCTTATTCTCGACCTCTCTATCCCATCTCAAGCGTTGTGACTCGAATACAGATTCTGCAAGATCGAGCCACTGAGGCTCATCCTTAGGAGGATCAGGAAATCCATACTCGGCAGCAGTCAAAGCAGCCATGGCCCAGATGGACTGATCATCGTTGGCAGCGTTGAGGGTTTGATTCGCTGGGAGAAAGTCCTCGTTCTGACCGACCTGGTGCAAGATGCCCTGCACCACCAAGTCGTTGTACGTTTCGTCACCCGTCAATTGCCAGTAGTCGATATATGTGCTCATAAAAGCCCCAGACTGGTAGAAGTAGTAGGTGACATCGTCGTCCTTTGATTTAACTGTCGTCTCCGGCAGAAGGCCAGGTACTTGGCCGGTTTCGTTTCCATGGTAAAACTTGATGAGATCAGCAGCAAGTGACTTGGAAGTCTTCAGAATGTCGTCTCGGCTCTCGATTTCCAAGGAGTGAACGGGGAGGAGATGCGCCAGAAGCAGGAGTCCTGCCGCTCGGGTTTGGAGTGCAAGCATGTTGATGAGGCTGAGAAATAATTAGAATTAACGAATGACAATGTAACGACCGTGGGGATTGACGCCGTGGAGAGGCCAAGTTTTAGCATCAACGTGCTGTTCTCACAAATTATCGGTGCTTCAAAAAGACTTTTACCGTATGACAGACTATTGTCCTGCCTTACCTTCCTGTAAGCCTTCTTGACGCTCTGATACATGTTTCCATATCACGCAGCATGCCGCGTCACCGGATCCAAGCTGTCATCCGTCTTGGGCCCAAGTCAGAGGATCGTGCGAGTGGCAGAGACGTAAATGTCACCCATAATCGAGGCTTGCTGTCTCTTCTCTTCTGTAGACTGCTGATTGATGCAGACGACGTCGATCTAAATGGTTAGCTGCTTGAATCTCTGGTGGAGATGGATGAGAGCTTGTTTGCAGTTGGGAGTGACAAGGATTGTTCAGCCATCGCATTGAATCGGCTCCGTTCCACGTAGAGCATCACATGTATACAAGAGAACTTCGCAGTCGAAAGAATCGACAGAGAGCCCATTGTCTTGGAGGGCGATCTCTCTGAATGAGCATTCAATAGGCTGGTTTGACCGCCGAGAGTGATGAAGGATGAGAACGCGAATACTTTTAGGGCCCGACAACGGGGCGTATTGAAAGGGGGATATAGTGTCTGCCATTGTGTGTCGTAGGGTCAGAGAGCACATTGACAAGATATTGAAGGATCTCGGTCTATTTGAAGGATCCACGAAGTGAAGGTGGGGAGTCCCCCAAGCCACTCTAAGGCAGTTTAAGCGCCCATGCAAGGTGTCATTGGCTTGGCTGGCCGCAAAGGGTGTACAATGCCTCACTTCTGCCCCTTAAGTTCCTGAGGGAATTACGTCAGGCCCAGCTGTGGGTTTCTCTAGCTGCCATGGTGAATGCGATGGATATTTCTGCAGAAAGACGAGATCTATTAGACATGACCTGCCCCACCGGACAGCTCAGCATGCATTACCAAAGTAATGAGGAAAAAGACGGCTCGGGTCGCTCGGAATGTGGAGTGTTGAAAGGGCACGGGTTCTCGCTTGTGGAGTTTTTCTGGCAAATCTTCATCCGAGTCCTTCGAAAATGAGCCCGGTACAACTCCCACAGGCTCCGTTCGCTCTGCTGATACGATTCTATCGTCTTCCCGTCATCGTCTTCGACTCCACGGTCCGCACCTTCGTCTACCAGCAGGTTAAAGATGCTCTTGTATTCCTCGATCTTAGCCATCTTGTAGTCGATAATAGTCTGTTGATCTACGTCCGCCTGTGAGGTGGTTGGCGCCAGTTAATAAGTGATCTGGGCGGGAGAGGCTCACCTTGCAGTTGGCGCATCGGTTGGAGATTTCTACCCTGACGTAGTGCACGTCGGCGGCAAGCCTACTCAGGTTGTATGCCAGTTTCAAGAGCGGTGTTCGACCCAGTGTATCGGTGCAATTGATGTCAATGTTTTTCGCCTTGACCAAAATCTGGACTATTTCTAGTTGCCCGTCGGTAACTGCGTAGGATAAGGCTGAATGTCCTGCATTGTCGCGTGAGTTTGGATCAACTTCGTCTTTAGCTAGTAGAAACTTGAGCACCGCCGTGTTGCCTGTACTCACAGCCCAATGGAGCGGTGACATGCCGTTAGAGTCCTTTGACATCAAATCAACTTGATCATTCGCCAGAAGGAACTCAACCACTTCCGTGCGCCCCCGACACAAAGCAAGCAGCAGTGCTGTTCGACCATGGCCATCTTCTGAATTGACATCCACATTGGATTTGTCAATCAAGACTCTGACAACAGCCAGAGAGTTCTCAGAGACAGCATTTGTCAGTAGAAGAGCTTTATCCAACTCGGTTTCGCGTTTCTCAAGTAGCAGCCTGATGATTGCGGCATCGTCGTTGGCGATCGCATGCTCAGCCAATGTTTTGTTGGGCCTGTCGCTTTGTTTCAAATTTGCACCATGATCGAGAAGAAGTTCAACCATAGCTACATTCCCTTGAGACACAGCAATAGATAATGGCGTTTCGAGGTATGCATTACAAGCGTTCACGTCAACATGACCTCTTGTGAGTAGCAGCTCGGTCGCAGGTCGGTCGCCACTTCTTACCGCGAGATGCAACGGCGTTCTTGAGTGTGGATCTGTAGAATCCGCGCGTACCTTGCCCGTGTTGAGAAGATAAGCCACGACTTCGGCCTGCCCACTGAATGCGGCCCATGAGAGCGGGGTCCAGCCGAAACTGTCTCTCAGATCAATGCAACTTTCATCTTGCAGGATCCGTACCGCGTCCAAGATCCCGAAATAAGCTGCTACATGAAGCCGAGTTATTCCTGCCTCATGCGTCTGGAAGAGGTGATAAAGGCGATCGCGAAAGGATCCCAGTAGTTTTCCTTGTGTTTCCAGGTTCTTTTCACATTTCAAAAATTCAAGTACCGTTGGAAGGGAGACCGGTGTTTCTCGAGCATGATGTCCCCAGTTCCTTGCGGCATAAAGCAAGAAGGAATGACGATGAAACCTCAAAAGGGATAAACCATCTTGAAAGCAATCAAATGAAAGGTAGCTGAGGCAGATGGTAGTTAGATGGCTCTGCGCATGTGGAAGCCGCTTCTTCTTTTGGCGGTCAAAGTATTCTTGTGTCGTGTAGTGAACAAGCCGAACAATGTCGCGCCCTGGGTCCACGACGACCAAACCGGCGCATACAGAGATCACATCGTCTATGTCAGGGATATTGGACTCATCAAGATGTGTTGAGCCAGCAATGACAGCAAGGGCGTGCTGGAGTTCATTTGTCTTGAGATGATATCTTGCACAGACAACCCACGAAAGAGCTTCGATGGCGAGATCGCGCCTGTTCTGAACTTGGCCTTCAATTCGATCTAGGGCAATGCTGTAGGCGTGATCGTACGCATTCGTGCCAGTTGGGAGGCTACCTAGAGCATCGCGGAACGCTCTCACAGACCGGGCTCCGATCAATGAGTCGAGATGAAGGGTTGCCAGTAGAAACCTAAATGATGTCAGTAGAGTCTCACAGAAAGTTCGGATCATTTACCCACATTCCATCGATTGCTTTGACGATGCCTGCCCTGGTCTCCTCCTGTAGCTCTGGGCTCTGTGTGACAAACCGAGGGAGCTTTTTCATGTGGCTGTCCACGTAACTCCGTACATCCTCGTCAGCTGCACGGATCTCGCGATGTTGAGCCCCTTCGAACTTCCTCTCGATATCCGGAATGTGTCTCGAGGTAGCAAAGATATTGGCCCCGTATGTTCGTTGTAAATTGAAGATCTCTGTTAGGAGTCCATCGGTGACGTGTTGTTCGCCTTCATCAAGTGCGTCCACAACGATGAATAGTCTCGAGAAGCTCGGGGCGACGGACTGCAAAGTACATCGTATCTCGGTGAGTGGGAGCGGTCGAGATTCTTTCTTGGATTCTTCGCTGTATTCTTCACGTAGTTTTAGAATGCTATCAAGAGTAGAAGGATGATCGGCGGCCAGTTGTCTGAGAATGCTCCCCAGAAGATTAACTAGCTCAAATTGCTGTTTGAAGTCGAGATAGATGAAGGCTACTCCGATCTTTCCAGGGTCATTGCCGTTAGCGTCTTTTCGTAGCCTGAGTAGATAGTCCACGACAACTGATGTGAGCACTGTCTTGCCTGCTCCGGGTATGCCTGGGCAAAAAAGACTCTTGTTGCTTTCACCGAGAAACTCCTTGAACTCCGGAGAATCCAACAGCCACTGACCGGCCCTAGTTTCGGGATTCCGATTTCGAGATTTGTCTATCTGGGTTTTGAAGTGGTCAATTGGCGAGACCCATTGCCACAGCCTCTCCTCTTCTGCGCTCCGCTGATGGTGAAGAACCTCTTTCACATCCTCACGGAATTCGCCAAGAACTGTTGCTTGTCAGGATATGGAACATAGATACATGTATAGCTAGGTAATGGCACTAACGAGATTCGATCTTGCCTGCCCATGCTGGCTGCGATGCTACCCTCTGGGGTCTCACAATAGCCAAAAGATCCCTCGCGTAGGCGGCAGCTGTGAGAGCCGCGTATTTGTGCCATTCGTCATTTTTGTGGTCATCAGAGTACATTCAGCTCTGGGTCGTTAGCATATCGATGTCTTTCGATGGGATTCTTCATAACCGTATTTCCAGATGCGATGGTGCCATAGTGGATAACAACTGTGGGGTCTGAAGCGCGCGAGGGGCGTTCTACTAGTCCCGAGGGGTCGCATCGGTCACAAGTCCTGCCACTGTGGTGCCGAGAGTCGACGCGATAGAGGTTGTCGGAAGTAGGGCGTGAATACTCGGGCATATCGTCCATGCGAGTCAGGTTTTCGACCATAGAATGCCTCTTCTTTGGGTCATTGTGCCGTCGTCGAACTTCGGGTAGGGCACCGAGAAGCACTCGTGGGGGAGCGTTGAGCTGGCCTGCTCGTTTGAACTCGCCATTTAACAGTCGCTTCCCCAAATCATACTGCAAGACCCCCCCAAGTTCGCCTTTAGGTTCGCTGACGACGACATCACCAAGGCGGATGTCCCGCTCAGGCGTCGGAGCACCTCCACCAATTCCAACCATGAGGGCAAACCTCAGGTTGGGAAAGGACCGGACCATGTCTCTGGCAACGCAAGCAGCAGAGGTGGTGCCGTAGATACCGGACGGAAGACATCCAATGACAACATTGTGTTTATGGACGCGGCCGAAGACGTAGGTATTGTCGTCGTGGGGATAGGCAGCTTCTAGGCCATCAAACTCATCGTCCAGCATCCGGCAGGAGGCCTCAAATTCTTCTTGTAGGGCACAGATCCAGCCAATCGTGTACTCCTCGGCGGTTGGTTCTGACATTGTGGAGGGGTTGAAACGCGTGCTGGAAGTCGGTCGCGCTTGCCCAAACACACCAAGTTGAGCGTATTGGAGCTTACAAAAGAGGGGGAGGGGGGGGAGGTGACTGGTATTGTAGCCAAAAGCTTGGATGGGTTGGAGTCAGGTGTGGGAGAACAAGACCCCAGTGTCAGCGGGCCGCAACCTAACCAAGGACGAAGGAGAAAGATCAAAGGAAATACAGGGAAAAGATTAGATCAGCCTCATTGAGTGGAGTTTGGCTACCTCAGGCATCAATGCCTTTCCAATGTGGCGTGGGAGTGGTCGTTGCGAATCAGGCTGTGGATTGCTCGCCTTGTATTGGCAGTTCGCTCATACAGCCAGGTTGCCTCATTCCGCCTTGGCGAACAGCCAGCCACACACCCAGCGATGGATCTATGTCACTACAGACCTAGCTAAGATACAAGAGCGACAGTGTGTCTCAACCTCAGCTTAGGAAGAAGGTTGATTGTCCGGAGCCCAGTACCCACGGTGCCCAAGCTCGTAAAGATCAAACCTGATCCCAAAAGTATCACACCCAAGATTGCGCTCGTCGAACACGGTAACAGCGTTTCTCTCATGCTCCTCGTAGATCTCCAGAAAGTCAAACCGGGCTGAATCCCACATCACACAACCCCATTCAAAGAGGGGCTCGGTGTAAAAGTCGTAGACTCTCTCCTCCAACGTATAACGCCAGGTATCCTCGGGGCCGTCGTCGCCATCGCAGAAGAAGGGAGGAATCTTGCGCATGGTCTTGGCGAGCTTTTTGTTCCCTCGGCTTAGATCCCAGATATGATCAAGAGCGCACTTAAGGAAGGCATTGTTCATTCTCTTAATAGGGATTCCGCCCCCAACCAGTCTGGATCTCTCTTCAAAGGTCTCGCTGCGAGCAATCTCGAGAATACTAGAGAGCCCGAGAGTCAGTAAGTGTTGGTGAGCGCCGCCTCCATAACCGTTGAGGCCAATACGGTACGCTCCCCAGACGATGTCGTGTGCAGCAACGTAGTTGTAGACTAGGTGGAAGACGTCAGTATTGTGCCATGAAGTCAAGTTAATCTAACGTACCTTGGCCTACCTCGCGGGCCAAGAAGTCGTGGATGCAGCCTAGCTGGGCATTTTCCCAAGGTGCAAACTTTTTGAGGAAGGATTTAGCCAAAGGCAGAAGTTCCTCTTCACTCTGAACGAAGCGTCCAAAGAGCTTTCGAAACAGCTCGAAGCGATACAAGACTCGTTCAATCCTCTCCCACTCAAGTCGGGAGATTGGGCGCTTCTCAACACTCTCCTTGAGTGGTTCTTGCCAATCATGGCGCTCGGTACAGATGACTATGAATCGCTGGGCAAGGATCGAGACGGTCTTGACGTGGAAGTCGCTGAGAGCGAGGGCGTCGGTCATGGAGATGGTTACATTCTCAAAGGATGATCGATTAATGCGCTTGATATAGCGCGAGGCGTATGCAACCTGAGTTTCCATTCTCGAATGAAGTGGGCGAGGTTGCAGTTCGACATGGTTGCTCAGGTATGGGGGAGAGCACTTATGAGTCATGAGGGCTTCCGGTACGTTGGCGGCTCCGATGCAGTTGGTCAAGACGGCGCGAACCAGAGCGGACTCCTTGTTTTTGAAGGCGGCATAGAGCGGGCGGCAGGAGCGGGCGGCCGCAGCCAGCGAGGGCGCATCGGGAAGAGAGGCGAGGATTTGCTGATGTAGCTCCATGGGAGCCGCAAGAAGAGGATTCTGAGGCTCCGTCATGATGGCTGCCACTGCTCCAGGCTGCGTATCTTGCGATGATCTGATGGGGAGCTTGATCGAAGTCATCATTGAGGAGGGTGGGAGGAAGAAGAGGAAGAGGAGGAGTGGGAGGGCAGAGGAGAAATGCCATCAATGCCACAGGCGAAGAAGTTGATGATAGACCAGGCAGATGCTCTTCTGTTTGTTTGGTGGCTTTGTGTGAGATGGCTTTGTGTGAATGCGTGCGCACGTGTTTGCTTGGTTTCTGTTTGCCTCATCACTGCAGACGCACTTTCCCGAACAAACGAGGCAAACAGTCAATGATAGTGCCGCATCAACGGCGTCACACCCTGCAGCTTCTTATATGAAGAAAATAGAAAAATATTAGCTGTTGATGAATACCTCGTGTTGCAGGAATGGTGGTTTCCGGCAAGTAGATATCTCATTCACGAGAACCCGTATCGTATGCCAGTTCAACGTCGCCGAGAGACAGACCTTGTATACCACAAGTAACCTTTACTCAGAGATAATGACACAACGACAGATCGGGGCTTGATCCCTGGAGGGTTTTGGTGAAAATCGCCTTCTTTGTTCTGTGTGTTTGATGAGACGTTTGGTGGGAACCTTAACCAGCGGTATCACAACAAAGACTGAAACATTACATGTCATATAGGCAACGGTATATATTATCAAAATTTCATTCGTTCGCGATTTGTTATGTTTGGCATAATGACAGCAAGCTAATTTAACCATCCTGGCTAGACCTAGTGGTACTCAACTAGTCGCTCAACCTTGAGCAAAGACGCCGCCCAAGGCACTCAGCTCTTTGAACCGGCCATCTGTCACAACTTCTATCTTCATATCGGGAGACACAACCTTGTACTCCTCGATTTGTCGGGTTCCAAAGTCGAAGTCCTTGTCATTCTGGACAAATGCAATGAGATTGCGGATCCATTCACTCATCATAACTTTCTCCTCGGCGGTCGGCCCATGGTGAATAGAGTAGCTATTGAAGTGTTAGTACGATACTCCTCCCTCAGAACTTGGCCTGTTACTCACTTCCAGTAGGATTTGTCCATGGCGTGTGTTACGCCATATGACAAAGGAGCCACCTTTTCAGGGATAAACGAGAGCCGGTAACCGATTTGATACCTCCAAATATTCGAGACAGGAACACCATGCTTGTGCAGATTGTCCACAAAGAAACGCCCCGGAGCGCGGACCTGTCCATCAGCAATGATGTCTCCAAACACACCCTTCCATTCATCGAGATCTGAGCCCTCAGGCAGCTTGTATTGCTTGATGACACGGTCGGTTGTTGCTGGGGCGTAGTAGTTGGATGTTTGCAATCGCAAAGCCTCAATGTTTCCTTGTTCAGGCGCGTTGAACTGAGCATAAAGCTTGTCCTCGTTCAGCACCTCGCCGATAAGGAGCTTCATTCCTCGTTTCTTGAACTCAGCGGCAAATCCTCCATCTCTCAGGTACTCTACCATGCCGGAATGGAAGAATATTTCGTCGGTGACGGGACGGAAGGTATGGTTGTTGAGCTTCGGGATAGCGGCCAGAAGTGTTTCCTGGCTAACTTGTCGTAGCTTTGTAAGCCTCTCAGTTCCCGATAATTCCAAGTCAATCCCTAGGTATTGGCAAACTTCATCAAATTGACTCTCTGTCTCAGCAATAGTTTTGGGCTGTGCGGGAATGGCGTTTGATGTCATAAAGATGCGATGGAAAGGCTCAGCCGGACCATCGTTGTTCTTCTTTCGGAATTCGTAGAGGGTTTGGGCCTCGACAGAGTAGGCGCCTGCACTTCGTCCAGAGAGTGTGATGTTGTTGACATCTCCCCCAAATCTGGCGATGTTTTCGTACACCCACTCGATAGCAAGTCTTTGATCCCAAAGACCAAAGTTTCCAGCTGCTTCACCTCCATTCTCATCGGCGAGGGCTTGAGTCGCAAGGAAACCGAAAATGTTGAGGCGATATCCAACCGCAATCAAAATCGCATCCAACCCGCTCGTTCCAACAAGCTCTGTTGGATCCATGTCGATGTCCTGGGATGGATTGCCTATTTGGAACCAACCGCCGTGAATCCAAATCATGACAGGCCACTTCTTGTTTGGGTCTTCTGGCTTCCTCACTGGTGTCCAAATATTCACAACGAGGCAATCTTCAGACCCAGGCTTTGGAGCAGCGCCATGGATCTGGGCTCCTTGTGCACACGGAGGTCGAAAGGATGTGGCATCATAAGAGCCGTCTGGTCCAGAATACGAATATGAGGGAGGAAGCGGTCGTGGTTTTCGCCATCGATGCTCTCCCGTTGGTGGTAGAGCATACGGGACTCCAGCATATCGTACCGCCTTGTCATCGTATTGGAGTCCTTTGATCTTGCCCTGAGAACCAAGGTCAAGGATGGTTTCTTTGGTATCGTATGAAATTGTGTTTCCCATGTTGTGTTAATTTGAGTTGTGGTTGGTTGCGGATAATCTTGTCGCGGCTCTGATCACGTCTTTATCCCCTCATCGGAGGCCAGATTAAGTTCCGATTTTTGGAACTCCGGGACCAACAGGCGCCACATCCTATCAGCCCTTGAATGACGTGCAGATGCTAAAAGATAAAGACCTCATAGGAAGTGATATTATGAAGATAATGAAATAATTTGCATTGGTGTGTTTCAAGGTAGGCTCGTCGTAGCAGGTGGTGGGTGGGTTGGGTTTGTGTAGCCTTCCTCTCACTTCAGCTAAGAATTGGATGAGTGCCAACATGGTCTCTAGATTTCTATGTGCGTCCCCAAACGTAAAAAGAGAACAAAAGCGATGTTATGCCGTTACCTCTCAACGCTGCTTGGCAGTCCCTATCCCGAAACCTGTAATTTCCTCATTCCTTTAGACAGAAACCAAGTCCCATAAAAAACGACCTGAACGCCACTGATTGAACAGCAATCATGACTCCCCAGCCCTTAATAACGCCGCCGAAACAACTTGTTGCGATACCTCATAAAGTAGTAATAAAAGCTCCCTGAGAAACGGAGCAAGAAGCTGACCGAATTGGCCCACAGCCAGAACTGAAAGAACCTGATCTTGTGCCAGTAGCTTGACCCAAGAAACGCCAGAGGCTTCAAACTGTCGTTGAGAATGATGAGACACAGAAAAAAGTTAGAAAAGATGTAACTAGCGAGGAGAACTGTTCGAAACTCCAACAGTGAGTCGCTCTGATTCGGCTGCTTGTCCATCTTCACCACAGGGTCTGGCGTCAAGGCTTGAATAACGACCTTTTCATACTCGGCGTCGATGAGGTGGATATCCTCGTGAAGGCTTACGTTGCTGGCTCCTGAGACACGATTTCGCGTTTCGGCCAGCAGTAGGTAGTTCCGGGAAGGTTCTTGTGTTGGAAGCTCTTGTCGCTTGCTTTTGTGACCCCAGGAGACGTCGTGAACGTTGCTGAAGGCAAAAATGTTGAGGATGTTGACGTAGGAAGATGATACAAACAGGAACTGGGCGTATGAAGTGAAGAGATGCCATGGATCCAATGCCAAGAAGCCGACGGCGATGTACACGCCAAATATTGATATTCCTGCTGTAATGATTGTCGCGGGTCCGAGGTCTGTAAAGTACTCGTTGATGTAGGCATAATTACTACCATTATCATTCTCCAGACGGAAATCGACGAGTCGTTTTGTAAGATAGATCAGGTTCATCATCATATAGACTTGGATAAAACCAAACATAAGAAACGACACTGTATATCCAACGACATGATTCTTCGGTCGGCTTCCCAAGGCCAAGATGAACTGAAATAGAATCATGGCTAGGTAGACGATCTGGAGGACGGCATTGACTGTCGGAGTAGCCTTGCCAAACGGGAAACCGCTAATTTGCTTGCCTTTCGGAGGGTCGCCTGCAATGTCGTTGATGGTAAAGGTAGTGAGTAGGAAGGCGGCGAGAGAGAACCAGGCGAGGACGAGAGCGAGGATGTTGTGGAATAGCTGTAGATGAAAGGCCGCCAGTCTCACAATGTTGTGTCCAGAGCGATACATACGGCCCCAGTGTGTGACGACGTAGATGGTGGAAAAGAACGCCCCATTCAACCACCTTCTGCGTTGGTTGATAAAGTCCACCGCAGAAGTTGGAATGTCCGTTCTTGCAACGATTGAACTGTCGTACTCGAGATGCCATTTTTGACCTGCTTTGCTGACAACTTGGAAGCAAATAACACGATCGTCGGCCAAGTATCGGTTGAGATTCCAAGGCTTTTGAGAACTCCTCGTCTGTATTACAGTTGGGTCTCCGAGAAGAGTGTCTTCGAGAGGCTTTCCCATCTGTCCTCGGAATCTACAAGGTGTTAACAGGAGGGGATTGACAGATCAGGCCGGATGCTTACCTCCAGGCAGAAAAGGCCCCCGGAAGCAGAGCCAAGTATCCTGTAGCTGACTCAAACGTCCTATCAAGCTGGAACCCAATTTTATACTCAAAGTGTTGGGCCGCGACCAGAGGGTTCAAAATGTTGGTCCAAGTCTTGCCAGTAGAGGCCTTCAGTTCACCACACACCCCGCCGAGATCCCTGTCGGTGTAGAACTTGTTCCAGACTGATATCAACCCAGTCGGTTCAATCTTGGTACCCGTGTCGAGATGCACAACGACCTCAGGGTTGAGTATTCTTGACACCGAGTTGTAAAGCCATCGATACGAGTTGAGTTTTCCGTAGTTCTCATTCTTGATGATTAAGATGAACTGGATAGGACCGGGAGAAGGATCTGTCATATTTGCAAACTGTGAAGTTTTGAGACCTCCAATCTTGAGATCTTCCGTCACTGAGAGCTCGGTGGTGTATTCGAACTGGCTTGTTAGTTTCTTGCGCATGACTTGAGAAGCTCTCACTTACCACGTGTGCGCGAACGGGCTTGTCATTCACTGTGTCTCTCAGCAAACCATGTCGATAAACTCCAATAGCAGCAAGTACGTCCAAGGCTCCTCGATCAGCAGCCCTGAGCCCGTCAATAGTGATGCAGACAACGAGCTTTTGCCAAGCGGGTCCACCCTTGTTCCAGAAGGAATGGCGTTTGAGGACTTGAATGTAGCGGCATGCTGTCACGACACTGTGCAGACTTCGACTAAGGAGAGATTTCTCTTCGTTGTAGTAGGTGATGCCCACCATTAACTCTGTGTGTCTGTTCTGGCGTCTTGCATGCAGGTCGTAGCCGTTCTTTAGTGTAAAGTCATTGGCATCGTCGACAACCGCCGTGTCTGGATACTGTCAGCATCTAATAAAGCAGAGTTGAGGGTAGACGTACATCTGAGGTTGTTAATCTCCTCTTGTTCGTCACGATCGTTATCTAGGCTCCCCCAAGTCTGATTTGATGCAATCAAGGACGGAACAGGGTGAAGCGAGTCCCACGGGTCCATACCCTCTCGGGAAAATCTGACCGGGCGAACATCCAAATTGACTGATACTATTAGTCTTCTTGTCCACCTTGTTGGGATAGAGCGCGGGAGTAATCATCATACTTGAGCTATCCGTCTCTGGTTCTCGATAAGCGTCGTAGCTCAGATCGCCATAGGAGTCGTCCGGCCCTTGAGCGGCCTGGGTATACGAGCCGTAAGGATTCCAAGCCATGATGCACGCCAAGTTGAAGAAGCCAAGATCTCAAGAGCCAAGAACCAGATGCATGTTCGTTTTTAAACACCCCTAAATGCCGCGTGAGTCGTTCGGGGGCTGAAAGTGCTTCAGCCCCAAGCCACCCAACCTGTCGCAAGCCTCCAACTAAAGAAGCTAGCCGGAGTGTGGCATGCGTCGATCTATTGGCTGGCTGCCCACCATCAACTGTGACCAGAGCCTGCAAAGTCAGCCTTGGCGGCAAAGCAGTGCACTCTGCTCCGTAGGGGCTAGGGAAATGGATTTATTGGCAAGCACCTATTTGTAGAGGGTGCTGAAGATTGGTGAATGAGAGCCTGCATTTCCCGTGTCCGACGGAGATGGGACAAACACGGCAGGGAAGAACTTCCCTTTGACGATTGCGGATACCGACCTGTGGCGATTGTATGACACAAAAAGACATTTTATTGCTCGAAATACGGAGTTACAGTGTTTCAGACCAGCATTCAGATGGAGAGAATTGATCGTGTGCCAAGGCTCTCGCGAGTCTAGAATCAGCCCCGCCCCAACGTCGATTTATGAACCCCTGGTCTACGCCCCCAGCGACGAGTCTAGACCGTGTCAGGCGTGCTCAGAGTTCAGACTATCGATTCGCGACTTGCTTTGATTCGCTTGCTCCTGAGACACTGTGGCTGAGGCCTCTTCGATGTTGGTCTAGGGTAAACTGCCTGTTCAGGGAGATGTGTGATGAGCAGAATTGGCTTGCTTGGAACTTCGTTGTCTGCCAATCACACTGTCATCGCTCTGTGATATTTTTCATCCAGTTTCGAGACAAACATGGTTAGAAACTTCTTCGGATGGATAATGACCCCTTGGGGAGTTCCGGCGTTTCCGTTGAGGAAACCGCTATTTAGCATGTCCTAGCGGCGCTTGAACTACGGGAACTGAACATCAATTTCGACTTTTTATAACATTTTAAGGTCTTCATAAGCTACATTAAGTGGCCTATTTCGTAACACTGTTTGTTCTATTAATCCTTTCGCAAGTCCTTTCGATGGCTGCCCAAGAATTACCATGGTCAGGTGTGTGGTTAGTTTAGACTCATGCCTATGCATAAGTCTAGGTTCCTGGACATGATGTATGCCTCTAAAATACCATCTTGATTCACTAGCTGGATATGAATTTCTGGGAACTGTTGGCTAATCATTCCCGTCTTTAAAGCTCTCGCGACCAGTGTGCGCTTATCTCCCAGCTACTCGTTCAGTAAAACAAGTCGAGTTGAGCGTTTCCATCTCATATTGATCCTATCAATAACTGATTGCTCTATACAGAAAAGGACTGATGGCTTTCGTCCATGTCAGTGCTATTTCATTGAGATACTCGAAAGAGGTACTCTGAATATTGACACGAACGAGTCTCAGATAATGCGCAACAGCACCCGAACTGCGCGTGATTAAAGCACACCTTATCAAGACACAAACCCGTCACTCAACCCTCAATTAATTGGAATTATCACTATCAAGACCGACAAGATCAACGCTGGCTAACCCAATCTGCCCGAGGCACGTCGCCAAGGTGAGGGGTTCACAGATTCGTTCATTGGCCAAGTCAAGACACCATGTTCCCATTCAAGCCAAGCAAGCGAGAAATGGACGATTGCGACAGAAACCCCGCGCATGGCGATTGCGAAATGCCCAGAAACGGGATGAAACGAGGACATATAAACCCTTCTTGGTCGCGATAAACACCTTGATGGGCAATTATCCCTGACTTTAGATCCTATTTTGGCTTTTACCATGTCTTCTATCGTTCCTGAATTTGAGGCTGCTAATGCGCAGTATGCTGCGGCTTTTGACAAGGGAGACCTGGCTCTCCCGCCCTCTAGGTACGGCCCCAGGTTGCACTCATCTTGCATCCAGTCTAACTGGTCATAGACACGTTGCAGTTGTTGCATGCATGGATGCACGACTTGATCCTGCCCAGGTCCTCGGCATCGAGTTGGGATCTGCTCATGTGATCCGCAATGCAGGCGGTCGTGCAACCGATGCACTGCGATCAGTCATCATCTCTCAGCAGCTTCTCGGAACTCGAGAGATTATCATTGTTCATCATGTAAGTGCCCGTCCTGTGATGCTGGGCGTCGCTAACAAAGTAGACTGACTGCGGCATGCTCACCTTCTCCGACCTCGACATCAAGGCCAAGGTCCGAAAAGACCTGAACGAGGATGTCGATCACATCGCGTTTCTTCCCTTTGGCGATTTGAAGCAAAGTGTTCGGGATGACATTGCGTTCTTCAAGAAGAGCCCGTTGGTGTTGGATGTTCCCATCACTGGCTACATCTATGATGTCAAGACTGGCAAGATTGAGAAGGTTGATGCCTAATGATTTATGATTTTGTTGATTTATTGTTACTAGCGAGTTGGAAGATGTTTTCTTGGTGACACTGGAAATGTTTCGGATAGGTAGTGAGCCCTTCTGGTACTGTTCCTGTTGGTGGCTGAACCGCCAAGGCTCAAATCATCATGAGAATTACTTTATTCTATCTATTCGATACCTCGAGCGTATTAAATAATGACCTGCCTTTCCAATTTCCACCTCATCTCATTACTTAATCTTGGGCGCTTACCAGCGGCCAATCGACAACCCCCCTGGCCTTGTATCTACCTACCTATCTTGGAACCGAGGCAACAGGAGATCACGTGTGAAAAAATATCCAAGCCTCGTCGCGTCTGTTGGAGATCTGACATCAATTTCAACAACATTCGCCTTGACGGCTTTCATTTCTCTTCAACTCTCTATTCTTTCGCGTCATTTTTTTCGGCCATTCTCTTCAACACCATGACATTGTTACACCATGCCCTGCTCATTCTCTCGCTCACGGCGGCCGTCAGCTATGGCCTCAACAATCGCACACCGCCAAGCGTTTCACGCATGATCAAAAAGACATCTGCAATCGGAATATTATCCATCCTGAGCATTACACTTCATGCCCCTCTTCTCCTTGTGGCGGCCCAGTCATTTGGCGCCATTGGGGACAGCTTTCTCGCCTGGGAAGGAGCTGAAGCGTTCCTTTGCGGCCTGGGAAGCTTCTTGATTGCACACCTCTTCTACATCGCCCTATTCGTTCAAAGTGGTGGTGGCATGGAAGCCCTTTTGTCTGAAAACTGGAGGGTCTTTTCTGCCTCTCTCATGATGGCGCTAGCTGTTGGCATGCTCACAAAATTGCTGCCTGCACGTAGGGTGAAAAGAGATGGACTGCAAATTCCGATTCTCGTTTACTCCATGGCGATTTGCGCCATGGTTCTTGCGGCACTCACAATGGATGGTAGTCGTTTGATATTTGGTGCAATTATGTTTGCTTTTTCGGATACTCTGCTGGCCATTGAGAGATTCTTACTTCCTCCCATTTCACGCAATCGAGCTTGGATGGAGCATACTGTTTGGGCACTTTATTATCTTGGACAACTCTTGATCATGGTGGGCTTATTGGATTTCCTCTATTTAATTTGAGGATATGCCGCTTTCACTTTGAGGACAGCTCTTGGATGCAGGCCATCAACATGGAGATTAGGTGGATAAAGCAGGCGCGAGATTCTGTACAAGAAGTCTGGTTACTTACCCGTTCCTACCACTCCATTGCATTTGACTAAGTATGGTATGAGCCGGCTGGATGTAACATTTGGGAATGGAGGATATAATTTACGCTGTCAACTCGTCTGACGGTATGTGTCATGAATTCGATCTATCGAGACTGTATAGTATCCTCTCTATCTCGGAATCTCGTCAAGACCAAGACCCAGTTCTATCCCAGCTAGCATCACCCTCACTCCCACCATTGTATCCGTTCTAATCTGACCCCTGTGCTGGGAGTCTACTGAAACAGACAGTTGATACGAAGACCCGTAGCAAAGTAAGGACCGGCAATGGGGATGAAGTCAGCAACAAAGGCAGCAATAGCCCCCGCCTTTCCACAACCACCCGAACCAAGGGCCTGAGAGGCCACTCGCGCTTGATAGGCATCAGCACGGAGCGATCCGTCGCGGTTGTAGACGTTCATGCGCATGATGCTAGGAAGCCAGGTGCCCCATTTCATGCCAGTGCACTCCATACCCTCCAACGGACAGTCCTTGTTCTTGGGACATTTAGTCTTTGACAAGCCGCCACAAGCCGAGTTGGCCTTGCCCGGCTTACCCTCCTGCCAGGTAAAGCCGTAGCAGTTGTTGTAGACAGTGTAGCCGTTCTTCTGACCAATTCCGTCGGCCATCTTCCACATGGAGCGAATCAAGGCATCTCGCATCGCCCAGCCAGTCACACGGCCCACAGCGCCCCATTGACCATCGAGGATAAAGTTCGTGCTGACACCGGCGCCTGCAGAAGGACCGTTGCAAAACTTGCTCCAAGCACCACGGCTCACATCGGAGAGACCTCCACGGTCGTTGGATACGTCATACATGCGCTGCCAGAGCATGTAAAAGGTATCGACATCGCCCACGTTGACCAGACGGTCGGTGTACATGCCGTAGATTTGGAAGATCCAACTGGCTCTGGTGTCGAGGGTGTCGGTTTCGTTGGCGGTCAAGGCTTCCTGCCTGGCAGCTTCTTCCTTGACCGCCTGGAGCCAGTTGTCAGGCTCGACTTGGTAGACCTTGGCCAGAGCGTCAGGCAGCTTTGCTTGTTCGACAGAGGGTTGAACCTCAGCTGGCAGCGCGAGAGCTAGAGGAGCGCTTGCAAGAATTGCAAGGGAAGTAGAGAACTTCATGATGATCGATAGTCGTGGACCAGATAGGTAATAGAGGAATGAATGTTTGGGTACGGATTCTACGTTATCTGTGGGAAGTGAGTGCTCTTTTTATGCTGCTGGAAACCATATCACCGGTAAGTCTCCCCTAAGTGCAATCATCACAGCTTCCTCATGTACGCGGAAGGAATACAAATCTCCAGACTAGGCCTGGCTACTGCTCTTGATCCAAACTTAGCTTGGTAAGAAACCTGGTTGCCGAGAGCTTGTGCACAACCACCTTCCCTATGAAGCCGTTCTTCTTAGCGGCGACTGAAGATGAAGAAGGCTTAGTCGATATCTCAATGAGTTGTTTTTGGGGGCAACAAGGCTACCATCACGGACCACACCAGCTGTCACTCCACAATCGATATCTGACTTTTGACAACTGCTATGGCATTTGGCCGAAAATGAGGCTGCGGCTTTTACTGCAGCGTTGATAAGGTTCTTCCTTCGAAACGACGCTGCCCATGTTTTGAAATTACTCGTCTTAGTATCGTGTTTGATTGGATCGTCGTTGCTGGAATCTGCGAGCCTGTTCGGATAACGGCAAGATACCTGGCCCTGATGATCATGCTATCATCAAGGGTATGTCATTAGACTCCACAAAGCACAGGGGTTCAAAGGAGGGAAACATTAAATAACATTGCCGAGCCGGCTATTCGATTAATCATCTAGCCGTCTTCCAAACTTGTATGACATTCATCAGGACTACTTTACCTCGCGGCAAGGTCCTTGCTGATGGCCATGGCTATTTTTACACCAATCATATAGGAGGGAATACGGAAAGACCGAACTCTGCCACTTCATCTTGGCAAGTCTAATCCTCTCTCAGTAGCGCTCGGCAGATGAGGTTGAAACCTTAAAGCTAAGCGTGATCAATTTCCTAGGGTCTTGCGATAACTAACCAAGGGTCCAACGGTAGTAGGCTTCCTTAGTGCTTGCGATAACTGATATGTTGCCGGTCTGCCCCTGCAATCATGCCCCTTGAAGGGTTTTAGGTTTCAGACGGCGTCATGAACGGTTCTTTTCGTATTCCAGAACATGCTAAAATTTGGCATTGGTGCCGTGACCCGACGCTGGTCCAAGAATGGGGCACTAGTCGTTTGACAGTTTTAAAACGGTTCACAATACCTGCCATTTATGAGCTAGCTTTGAGATGGACAGGGCAGTTTATAGTTTGTGCTAACCTTGATGGCACGGTCACCTAAGGCAGAAACGGTCAACGCGTTGTCTCTTATCTGAAATGGTATGGCTTGACAGACCAGTCGTGGTAATTCGGATACCAAAATAAGCAGTCTGTACCCCGATATAGAAGCTTCATGAATAAGTAATGCTTTGAATATATGCCTCAAGCTTTCAGCCTACTTCTGATAAGCTTGAAGTTCTCATCCCTTTCTACTCCGTTGGTCGTATCACCATGCATCTCTTTGCCCTGCTCTTACTTGCTGCTCTTTCCACTCCAACGACATGTATCAAACTCCGCAAGACAGAGTTCAACATTTTGATATCCTCAAGACAATCGCTCATCCTGTTCACAGCGGACGGCTGTAAGGAGTGTGATCGAGTGCAAGGGTTGCTGGACAATGTATCCTCGGTACTCACCAAGACAGCCATTGCCTCTGTCAATTGTAACGAGGAGCCGTCTGTCTGTGATGATGCACAAGTATTCACCGTCCCTACGTTGAAATATACAACAGGCGGCGGCAACTTGGTTACGTACAAGGAAGCCTTGGACGCATCTTTGTAGGTTCCTACCTCGACATCTACCTGTGTACTGCTGACCATCACGGCAGAGTTGTCAAGTATATCGAAAGACAATCTGGTTCCCCAGTAATGGACCTTACTAGTAAAGGTCACGTTGATTTCACGACTTCAGCCCGAGTCGCGGTCGTTGCATTTCTTGGCTCATCAGACCACCAACACGACCGCAAGAATTTCAACAATGTTGCTGAGCGGTGGCGGGCGCATTACAGCTTTGGTTCTGTTGATGCGTTGGATGGACACAGTACGCAACCTTCCATCGCTGTTTATACACAGGAGGAAGACGATCCCGTCTACTACCGCGGGCCCTTCAACGTGGACGATATCAACACTTTCTTGCAAAATGCAACCACACCTCTGATCCGCGAACATGACCCGGTGATTTATGAAGAAGCCATTGCGGTAAGTCATTCTTACTTGAACAAATTCATTCTGCTAACAAATTTAGGATGGGAAACCACTGGCTCAAATCTTCTTCAGTAAACGTGAAGAAAGGGTTGAGCTTGTCAAGTCTTTGATCCCTCTTGCCAAAAAGTATCGGGATCAAATGACATTTCTGACAGTCTTTGCTCCGGACTACCCTGCGAGATGTAAACAGATGCATCTAAGCAATGATGTCAAGCTTGGGTTCGCTATTGCAGATCCTCAAGGAAGGGCATATCCGATGTCGGCATCGGCTTTCAATGCCAATAGGATTTCCAAGCACATATCTGCATTCTTGGAAGAGACATTGACACCGACTATCAAATCCGAGCCAGTGCCTGCTCCTCAGCCCTTCTTGACTGCGTTGGTCGGCAGTACCTTTGACGAGTTCGTCTATGACAAGTCTCGAGATGTCCTCGTTGAGTTTCACGTCCCATGGTGTGAATACTGCACAGAGTAAGTTCACCAATCTCCAAAGTCGCTCTACATAATTACTGATACACTTTGATAGGCTTCATGGGCACATGAAGGAGCTTGGGTCCAGATACTCGAAGCTGGGCCTTTCTGAGCAGGTTTCTATAGCTGTGATCAACGTCGATGCTAATGATGTGCCGATTGTGATTGACTCATATCCGTCCATCAGGTTGTATCGCGCCGGCACGAATGAGATTGTATCCTTCCAAGGCAACTTTACTCAGATGCTGACAGTAGAGCAACTGGATAAGTTTATCTTCACAAGTGGAAGTCATGGAGTTAGTGCATTTGGCCGGGATAGAGTAAAACACCATGATGAGCTGTAGTTTAGAAGAGCCATATTACACCCATTACGTTAGAAAGCTTGCCCATTCTGCCTTCTCGTTCGTCTTTCGCACTGCAGCCCCAAAGCTCATCGTCTGCACAAACCTATCCGTAAATGGGATCAGAACATCTATGACCGTACGACCTACCTCTCGTGCTGTAGTATACATCTTGAGGAGTAAGAAGCTGTGTCAAGGGTGCCGCAGGGAATTGCAGCGGTGACAGCTTCTTGAGATGTGAAGCAGCGCCTGATTCCTCTCGATACACGCAATCGAGCTTGGATAAAACACACCGTCTGGGCACTTTATTGTCTTCGGCAACTCTTGATTACAGTTAGGTTACTACATTTCCTTTGATCCAGGTCAGGAGTCTAGACATTGACTTCGAGCGGATCTGTTGAGCTAGGCCTCTAGGTAGTTAGTTAGTGGACACACGCGGGCACAAGATGTTTCTTCGAGGGATCTGGCTATGCTATTGCTTCGGCCAGTTCCACGTACATCAAGTTCAAATGGATACTTGAAACATCACATTAAAGTGCTTGGTAAAGTAATCGCTTAGTTCATATAGCAGCCCACAACTATCACAACCAACACACTGCAATGTGACCTGTCCTGCAACATACACATATTCAAGTCTCAACCCAGCGCTTCTCGTACCCTGACTACGCCAAGCACACACTGCATGATCCTATCCCCACTCGTCCTGCCTCAAGTTCATGTTTGATCTTGTGCTCCGGAAAAACCCTCGGAGATATCTCCGTCATCTTCACAGCACAAAACTGCACCAACGAGGGGAGAGGAAGCAACAATCTGGGCCAGCGGGGGATCATCGCACCGACATTGACCGAACAGCGAAGCTGCACGGACAAAAGAATGAGACGAATGAAAAGATCATGGTGTGATCTCCTAGTATAGGCCCAAGACATCCCGGATACGCCGGCTTTATGCCTCATCACGATAGCCCAGGATCCCCCGCATCTCCACACTCCTTCCCCATCTCTCCACGTCATTCTCTCCAGTTTGGAGTATGGGGAATGACTGAGGAATCTTGGGGCGGTCGGTAGTATAAAAGAAACATTCCCACAGTACATATCCTAAGACAGAATCCTTTTAGATTAGACATAGGTAGTTGTAGCAAAAACTTATGACCACCCAATTAGTACTTAAGGAAGATTACCTTCTGTATGGGTTACGATTATTACGTGATTTCGTCATATTCATCGACAAGTGTCTGTCGTAACCCTTGGATCGCTGACAGTAATCACCGTCGATCCATGCCCAACAAGTATAATCCTCTGACTCGTTGGCTCTGGCACCAATGAATAACCTGTTATCTCCAACTTCATTTCTCCGTACCCACAGCTTTTTCTCGGCACTCGTCGAAGCTTGAACCGAGCGGGAAGGGCTTCGGCTAAGACTGTCTCCTCACCTTGGTAATCGGGCATCGGTATAATCCAGGGCGAAATGATCGACAGACGACGACAGTTTTATAAGAGCCCAGGCTTCTGTGACTTTCATCATGTCATATTCACCCTCATCTTTATCCGATTACCGACATGGCGCTGTGGAAACATAACTTTCGAGGTCAGAAACTCGTTCTAGCCATCACCCTGGCATCATGCCAGGCATTTCTATTACTCGGCTTCGACCAAGGGGTCATGGCTGGGCTGATTGGAGCAGAAAATCGATTTGGAAGAGACTTTAATCACCCTAATGCTGATATGCAAGGCAACATCACAGCTTTGTATGACATTGGATGCGTTGTCGGGTCTATCATATGCTATTTCATTGGCGAGAGATTCGGTCGCAGAACCATGTTGATCGCCGGTGGTAGCATCATGATTATTGGCGCTGCGATCTTGTCTTCATCCTACACGGTTGCACAACTTATCGTCGGTCGCATCGTCACTGGGATTGGGAACGGAATGAACTCCTCGACAGCCCCCGTTTACCAGAGTGAATGCTCACCGGCTGCTATTCGAGGTGCACTGTTGACCCTGCAGGGCACAGTAACTATTCTTGGAGTCGTGATATCTTACTGGTGAGTACATTTCAATGGTTTGGACATGATATTGTGTCGCTAACTTGAGCCTTCCTAGGATGGACTATGGGACTAGCTTTACCGAGTCCTCGCTTCAGTGGAGATTCCCTCTCGCATTCCAAGCCGTGTTTGCCATCTGCCTCATTATGCAGGTTATTGGCCTTCCCGAATCCCCCCGATGGCTCGTCCAGCACGAAAAATACGAAGAGGCTCGCCAAACCATTGCGGCCATCGCCGATAAGCCCGATGACGACGCGGATGTCAATCGAACCCTACTCGATATCCGTAGCGGCTTGGAAGAAGAGCAGAAAGACGGACCCTTCAGTATCAAGGAACTTTTCTCCTGGGGCGAGGTCCAGAACCTTCGAAGGCTGCTCATCACCATCTCCATCCAGCTTGCGCAGCAGTTCTCAGGCAGCAACATGATCAACTACTATGCGCCCGTGATCTTCCAAGGTAGCATGGGTCTCGATCGAAATACTTCTCTCATCGTCGGAGGCTGTTCGCAAATCACCTACCTCGTTGGTAGCTGCATTCCAGTCTTCTTGATGGATCGCTACGGCCGACGGACACTTCTCATGGCGTGCTCAGCTGGACTTAGCTTCTGTTTCGTCATGGTTTCGATCCTGCTCTCTCTTGAATCTACAGGCTCTGCATATGGAGCCACGGCCTTTATCTTTCTCTTCCAGCTCATTTTTGGTGCTGGATGGCTGCCTGTGCCTTGGTTTTATCCCACCGAGATCAACACTACCCGTGTTAGAGCCAGAATGCAAGCCATTGCCTCTGGTTGGAACTGGATGGCTGTTTTTGCCGTTGTTAAGATTACCCCGATTGCCTTCGGTAACTATGCCCGCGACTCTTGGATGCCGTATCTTACTGACTCCTACAGAAAATATCGGGTGGAAGACTTTCATCATCTTTGCCGTCCTCAACGCCTGCTTCCTTCCAATGGTCTACTGTTTCTACCCCGAGACAAAGGGTATTGAGCTGGAAGATATTCCGCTTTTGTTTGTCAAGGGTGGCGTCACTGGAGGTGTCTTGTCTTCCAAGGGTGGACGCACTGTTATGCCGCATCAGCATGCGCAGGAAATGCAGCTGGACGTCAAGGTTGGTGGAGTTCGCGAAGAGGTCGAGGATGCCGAGGCGTAACTACATAGCATCAGGGACACATGTGTTAGTCTATGGTAGCCGGATCAACAAGAAGCTATCATACTCCTTGTCCATTTCCATAGTTTCCTCTTGAATGTCATGAAGTGCGCACGGTGGGGTGTCCCTATGGGCTCTTCGAACCTTTCAGCTCGTTGACAAGGATTTTTGCTTCGCCACAACACACTCCTCCCCCTGAACTTTTACTTGACCCTCTCTGTATCCACAAGCGCAGATCAGCTTCAGGCACCCTTCCTTCTCCAGCGTCGATCAATTCTGCCGTGCATCACCGCCTCACTGGCTATGAGTAGGACCGTGTGCCACCTTCTCTGTTAGCATGCACGTTCTTCTTACTCTTCTCATCGCCAAGTTTATCTTTTTCTACAATGCTTCGAGACGAAGTGCTCAAACTCCGGGAAGAGGTGGGACGGCTTGACTTCAACGTCCTCAGAGCAGCCATTCGAGGAGAAGCTGTACCTCACGACTTGTCCCATGATGTTACGATTCGCTGCTTGGTGAGCGGTATTCGCCAACATGATGGATTTGCCGAGGAGTTGCGAGGCAAAGCACAGCATCCGTCAATCATACGAGCACTCAACGCTAGGGCCATCATGAGCAACCGTCCCCTAGAGCCAAATCCACCAACACAAGAGCTTCCCTACTGCTTCTGGTATCCCGATATACCGAACGAGCAGACTCTACGACATTTGTTGAAAGCTTATCCAAACCCTATAATGCCGTATTTGGTCGCCCGTGCGTGTGCGGCTGGCGGGTATACGGAGTTGTACGAGGAACTCCATGTTTTACCTGATGTTGCCGTTGCCGAGGAAGCTCGAGACAACAAGGCTAGCGGCAAAGAAATCTACGATAGGATTATGGGCGCACCCACAAGGTATAGGATCATGGACGATTACAATTGCACGGTTTCCCTTCATCCGAAGCCTGGGGCTTTTCTCAACGGCGATACTTGCGTACGATCTACTCTGGACAACAAGCAGCCAATTAATCGAGACCTCTACCCACCTTCTTTTGACATTACCGAAGACTGGAATTTGGAAGCTGAGGGTTCTCACCCAGGGACACGGTCAATTCCGGACGACGTGGTTTCTCTATTGTGGAATCCCTTGCCTCTCGATCTTCCAACCGTGGACAAGGATCTCTTGATCCTCATGGCGGCGTACTCGGGCAACGTTGATCGATACGCTCGTCTTCGACGCCCAGAACTCATCGAGGGTGAAGCTCAGTGCATTGTCCGTGGGGTCTACCACAACACTTTCTTTGCCAAGTGGTGCTCCCAGCAACCCGATCTTGAGAGCTTCCGAAAGTTTGTCTACGCTCGTTTCATCATGAACGATGATCTTACCTGGGTCGACAATATCGACACTTCTCTGCCTCAAGAGCATCTGCCGTATACGATCTGGTACCCGCAACTGGCAAGCCCCGAGACCTACATGGAACTTGCCCAAAGAGTCCCCGTCTTGAAGCAAGCAGCTGCTCACGCAATGGTCGTGGCCAAAGATTTTGACCGCTTCGTCGAGCTTCAACCCAAGATCAACAACCTTTTGTACGAAGAAATCCAAAACCAAGGCTGCCACGACAACTTCATGGGGTACAACAAAGAGCACGCCACTGCAGAGTCCATCGAGCAGTGGGATTTCCTTTCTGAAATCCCGGATGTCGACGGGGTGACCATGGATGAGGCTTTGCTGTGGAAGGAGATGAAGCCGTCGACACCGACGCCTTTGGAGGAGGTCACTCTGACCAATGTCGGTGTCAGCAATCGAAATATTCCTCATTCCTATGAGCAGAATGTAGCGGATATCATGAATTATGTCTCTGCTTTCCCGAGGAAGCAAAGAGACTCGGGTCGAGGTGGGCGAGGAGGTCGAGGGGGTCGTAGAGGTCGCGGACGGTAGTCAATCAGATAGATCAACCTGCATTGAATCACATTCTTATTGGTTTTACATTATTACCGTACAATTTTTCTTTTGCGAGACTCCATCCATCCTCCAACTTGCAAGCAATGATGCACTCCATCCAGACGATAGATACGAACACTCCGGGGCGGTCGAACCATCCAGGAGTCTGAGACAACTCTGGGTGACTTAGGCCACTCATCCAATCTTGCAAGTCTGCTTCTTCAAGAGGTTCTGAACTGCTTCATCCTTGCGTCTAAAAGCAGGAGAAAACAGCTTGAGCTTGCCAGCATCAAGAGCACGGCGAGCCTCAGCAGCATCATTGAAGGCTTTGCGAGGGCCCTTGGTCTTGATGCCGCCTGCACCAATGAGCATTCCAATAATGGCAAACGGCGCCGAGAGAGGGTCGTCGACGATCTCCACGATGCTGAGTGCCGCGTTACCGGCTTCTCCGACGATGAGCGCGGCACGGGCAATAACTGCGGCGCCACCAAGAGCTGAGGCTGCTTGACCGACGAAGGGAATGACAGCAAAGACGATGGTGAGGATGTTCATAACCAGTTCCTTCGTCTTGGTCTCCTTCTGCTTCTCACCAATCTCCTTGACTGTCTTGATAGACTCGATAGCATCCTCAAGCATGAAGACAGGCATACTGAAAGCAGTAGCGGCATCTTCGCCAGACGCATCAAGGCTCCTGTCTTTACTCTTGCTGTAGGTATCGTCCAAGAGATCAGCAAGCTCATCCGTCTTAGGAATGGCCTCGTCGATCATCTTCTTGGGGTTGGGAACGTTGATCTTGCCCGTGTCCCTTCTCCGACGAGGATAGTTCTTGAACATGGTAGCATCGTTGAGGCAAGGACAGAAAGCGGCCGCTTTGGCTTCAGCCTTGAGATCCTCCTTGGCTTCTCGGGCCTTGAGAGGTCCTGTTGCGCAAGGGCAAGGATCAGGCTGAGAGTAGTCGCGCCATTCGATCCAGTCCTTCTCGATACCGGTGTGCTCCAGAAGGGCCTTGTAGAAACCATCTTCATCAACCATCTTGTACTTGATCACTCTCAATCCACCACCCATGCCTGGCGGGACCTTGAGGTAGACCTTGGTGCAAGAGCCGGATCCTTCGTTGAACTGGGAGGACCATTCGCAGTCCATGTACTTGTTGCCTTCACCGGCAATAATTTGCATGAACTTGTCCAGAGCGGGATCGATGCCGTCCTTCACCCAGTCGACATACCACTTGAACTGTTGTGTGTCAGCAAAGGGGTCTCGAAGTAAGGATCAAGATCGCATGCTTACCTTGTCGTCGTAGCCCTTGGACACCTCCTTGTAATCCGTGATGGCGGTGGCAAGTTCCTTCTTAAGGCCGCCCAGAATGTATGAGGGAATGCACTTTCCGGGGCTCGAGTCAGGAATGTCTTCAACCGAGTCGTACTCCTTGTCGCACCACTCGTAGGTTCCATCAGTTCCTTCGGTAAAGTTGCTTCGAGTATCATCGATGTTCTCAGTATCAGCCCAGAATTGCTGAAGATCGATGGCCCAGTCTGAGGTACCGCCAAAGTTGAGGCCCTGGAAATGCATCAGCCTTGTGTTCTGTAGGTGGAAGTAACAGCCTCACCTTGTACTTGGAGATCCTGCGATTCTTGGTTGTCTCTGTCATGTACGCGACCCATTCCGTGTCTAGAACCGTGTCAACCATCACCCTCTTGACCCAGTGTCCAAATTGTCACTTACTGTCGTAAATCATGTAGTCAGTGTCCGTGGTCTGATCCCACCAAGAATTGACATTCTTCTCAGCCTTGATGGTTTCAATCTCAGCATTGGAGATGTAGCCAGAAGTAGCAGTGCACTTCCCCTTCTTCGCTCCGTTTCCGGTAAAAGTGCACATGGGACCCTTGCAGTTGGCGTTGCTCATCTGGAACGATCGTCCGTAGCTGGAAACACCAACCACGACTTGTCGGGCTTCGACGCCGGCCTTGGTGATCATAGCCAACGAGTTCATGGTCTCAGTCATGTTGACTGTAGTTTTGTTAGTCACAATCTGGTACTGGAGAAAGAGCGCCACTTACCATGCGATCTAAGGCAGCTACCCTTGGGACAACCCTCGGCCCCCCATGACGACTCGAAATCCCACTGGCCTATGAGTAGTTAGCTATCAGCCAGTCAGAAGAAGATTCAGTGTCTTACCGTGAAGATCATACGTCATGTAGACAATCTTTTTAAGAGTTATTAGCTTACCACTCGTCAAGGTCAGAAGTCAACTTACATAGTCCACAATCTTTGAGATTTCACCAATGGGGAATTGCTTGAGGTACCAGAAAGAAGCTGGAGCTGCGATAGAAAGAGACTTCTCCTTGCCAAGCTTCTTCCTGACCAGCTTCAAGAACTCAAGATAGTCATCTGGTTCTTTCTCACCTCCTGCAGGAATGTCCGGCAGATCAGGCGCACCAGGGTACTCCCAGTCAAAGTCGACACCATCAAGTTTGTTATTGTTGACAAAGTTGACAATCTCAGTAGAAAAGGCCTCTCGCTTCGCCGGTTTCACAGCCTCACGTAGAATCGCGTAGGTTGGAATGCCAACAGAGAAGGACCATCCATCAAAGGCAACAATGCGCTTGACACCCTTGAGACCCTTGAAGTTCTTGAACTGGCCGTACGTGTCTTCAACATTGACTTTGTAGTCCTTGGTGATATTGGCAAAGGCAAAGTGAACATGAGTCCAACCAGAGGTGAAGGCGGACGTGATTGTGCGCACATCCATGTGTAGGCATGGCCTGTCTTGGTTCCAGGACTCGAAGTAGGCGATCTTCTTGTACTCGGAGGGTGCCTTGCCGTTGTTTACAATGTCCATGCCGCAGTTAGACACACATCCGTTCTCGCCTGGCTTAGCGGTGCCTGGGTTGCCTGTTTCGGACTTGGACTTGGTGCAGTAGTCCTTGGTAGTTCCTGTCAAGTCTTAGCGATATTTCGGTATAACGAGTGATCTCGATGTCAACATACCACATTGACCCCAGATGTTGCAGCAAGTATTGAGCGGGCACGGGTTGAGATCAGCCAGTTTCTTGTCTCCAGAGGGCTTCTTGGTTCCCTTCTTGGTCGGTCCACATTGAGCGTTGGAAACAGGTGCAGGAAGTGGGGGTGTTCCCTTGCTGAGGCAAATGGTCTGGCCGATCAAAAGGTTCTTGCATCCGTTCCAGCCCCTGCAGTTGAGTATTAGCATGCAGTCAAGTTGAAGATATGGAATACTTACCAAGTCTCCTTGTTAAACCCGTCAAGGTCCGTCGCCTTAAGACCGTTGGAAGCAGCAATCTTTGAACAACTGTCGTCTTTCTGCAAACCATGAGTCAGCTTAAATCCATGCCCTTCTCACGGATGAGAAGCTCATACCTTGGTGGTGTAAGAAAAGCATTCACCGTCTGCCTTGGGCTTGGGCCTGAGATCTGGCAGCGACCCCGATGAACAGCAGACGACCTGGCCCTCCACAAGCTTTGAGCACAACTGCTTGTCGTAACTGTTGTACTTTGTGAAGTCGGCGCCACTGATGCCACACTTTGTGGCGAGAGAACCGCAGGAATCTCCAGAAATGACCTTCCGGGTGGTGCAAGTAGCTCGTGACACCAGAGCGTTGTGGTGAGAGTGAAGGTGCGAGTGAGAATGGCCATGGGAGTGTGTGTGACGAGACAGGAGGCTCCTGGTCTCCTTGGTGGGGGTCAACTTGATCTTGACATTGTCAAGGTTCTCTTCGTCAGAGGCGTCACCAGTTGTGACACACTTGGCTTCGACCCACGACTTGATCGTCTTCTGGATGAATATGAGGTCGTTCTCAGTGGAGATGGCAACTCCCACAGTGTAGTCGGCAGTGAGGTTGCCACCACAAACCTGAATAACACCGCGGGATGCATCAGTTGCTTGCGGGCGCTGGCTGATCTCTTCCAGAAGGGAAGACACGGCGTTGGTCTTGTCGACCAGACCACCGAGGTAGAAGCCGACGACAGTGCCCTTCACACTGTTCAAACATGTTAGACAAAACAATGAATATGAGTCAACTTCGAAGGGTTCGACTTACTAGCTGAAGAATATGGTGTCTTTCTTGGCCTTTTCATCACGATGAAGCTGCTCCTCGATATGTTCGATACCAGCGACAACGTGCTGCTCCTTGCCAGCAGCCCGAATCTCGGATGACCACCAGGCACCGCGGGCACCCTTCAAAGAGTCCCCATCATGCGGTAGCTCAGCTTTAGCGCGACGGGCAAACCGAGAGGTTGTCTTCTCATCGGAAGTACAAGCTCTGAATTTGGCGGTTGTCTCCGGGTCATCCAGAGGGTTGAGAACCGCAAAGTCAAACAGCATGGGCTTCTCACACCGCGAAAGGCTTTCAAGAGAGCCGTAGACTGCCCAGTCACTGGGACCAGTACTGTCACAAGCTGAGGGACATGGAGAAAAGTCTGTGCCGGCTACGACCTCCTCGGCTTTGGCGAAGCCGAAGGTGGCCGCTAGCAGCAGCGACTGAAGGTTGGAGCCGAGCTTCATCTCCAGTCGGCAGTAAAGAAAAAAGAATGAGGGTTTTTCTCAATGAGAGTAAAGATAAGAATGTCTTAACGAAGGTAAAGTTTGAGAAAAGAATGAATGAATGAAAAGAGTGAAGATTGATCTGAAAAGAATGGAATGCAATGAAAGGTAGGTAGCGAGGCTTGTTTGCCAGATTCAGAGTGGACAATTCCAACATTATATGCCACCCTCCAAAACCCTCTCACAATCATCTTACTAACCGCTCTACTACGATCTTGCCGTCGCATCATTAACCCCTGTACCAAGCCGGACGAGCTGAACCGAACAAACTCCACCAACAAAGGATCCTTCTGTTTGGGAGATATTGGCCGTCAGCTTACCAGCACTATCGTGAAGGATTTTCTCCCGCTCCTAGTTTTAAGATTGTTTGTTTCAACACGGACATGATCACCAGACCGAGACCATCACAGCCTCACAGGGCAGACTGGGTCTGGGAGATAATCAGTGGAGAAGATACCACCTATCAGATGTCCAAGAGGAGCATTGATCGCTTTTGCATCGCTGCGTTTCTCCAGGAAGAGAAAAGTGTCGGATTTCTTGGTCCTAGCGCTGAGACAGGAGTTTTCTTCATGCAGGGCAGCGCGAATTAATCAAGGGTCGGAAAAGGTCAATCAATCTGAGTTGGTTGAGCATGGCTGAGCCGCAGATGAGCTGACCTCGGCACCACATTATTCGAGACTTGAAGTTTCATCCTTCATTTGAGATGAGCTTCTGTTCATTAATACGTCTCCTCATCCGGCCCATGTGAAGCCACGGGGCAAGTCATTCGTTCACGTCGTTTGTCTGTAAAGTCCTGGCATCTTTACAGCCGCGACAACACACTCTCTTTCATTCTTTCTTGACAATCATTCACCAAGTCACTCACTTACACAATATTGAGTCGCTCTTTATCACTCACGATCTTTCAGGATGAAGCTTTCTTTGGGCCTTCTCCTCTTCTTTCTTTCCGTCTATGTCATTGCCGGTGGCATAGGCGGAGCCTACGAACGCATCTTCATCTGGTACGCCTATCAAGCAACCATAGATGCGTGGTATGCAGACGAAAAGAAAGTCGACGTCAACAAATTGGACATTTGCAAGGGCAAAAAGGGCAGCGGACGCTACAACACTCTCAACTACAACGAGTTTATCCAGTTCACCAACAAGTTTACCAGTAATGGCCAAACAACTCTTCCTGCTCTCAAGTCCTTTACTTCACCTGACGGAAACATCGACCGCGCTGCTCAGAATCTGCTAGATAATGGTGGCGTGCGCCCGACTTGGTCTTCCACAAAGGACATTGTTCAAGGTGCCAATACCTACGATTCTCTCGTGCGCAGAGCTGGCGTCGTCCTATGGGATGCCAAGACCTATCTCCCCAAGAAAGGCGCCGAGAACAACTTTGTCACCAAGGCCGAAGACGCCGTCCACAAGGTGGTCCAATGCCGTACGGTGGCATATGACTTTTACCGAATTCCAGAGATGAAAAAGTACCAACCCTTTGAAAAGTACAAGATTGAGCCCTTTTACTACAACCTCGGCACTGTTAAGGGGAGTCAGAATGCGTACATCGACATTCCCCAGATGGCTCATGACAACGGCGTCAGTGAAGCGACCCTGAGGCAGGACATTGCCGACTTTGAGAAGAACCACCTCTTTCAGGATCAGACTGGCAGCGGGCAGTTTGACAGGAACGGTGTTGAGAAGACCAAGGGTAAGAGTGCTGAAGGGCACAAGTGGGCCATCGAAGGGGCTGAGGATGGAGAGTCGATTGCCAAGACTGGGTCTTGTTAGAGGTGTTTCTTTAGGGGAAGTTGATCGCCTCCTTTTTGGTATCTGTGAGGGGCATTTATTACGTTTGACTTGGGTAATTTTCCTTGTCCAACGTTGTAGGAGTAGATAGAGTTTCGAGTAGGTGCAGTAGTTGCAATCTCTTTGTCAGAGTGTTAAGCAGAAGCTGGCCAAGCCGGCATCAGATCCGATTCTGGCGAAACCCAGCGATTGTGCCTTGCCTAAAGTAAACTCGATCCACTTAGTTCTAGCTCAGCTCTTGCAGGATGCAATCTCTCCTCTTTTCGCCGTCCGATCTCCAGATGGTTGATTATCTTTGGGGCTCATTCGTTTCATGTCTAAAGTGCATCCCCTGCTCGGGTGGCGGAGCGGCCGCGGCCCCTCCCGCCCTATGTGGGGGCGCGTTCGGGCCGCCTCGGCGAACTTGCCGCTTCCAGACATCCCACCATAAATTCCCGAGGTAAGCATGTGTGATTGAAGTAGGAAATAAGAGTCTATGAACAATTCTAGAACCTTTGCGCTATGGAATTGTCACGATCCATCAAATTTTTACTGATGGGGACGTAATTACGGTTATGCAGCCACATCCGCCGTGGCTGTAACTTACCACCGTCCCCAGCTGAACACCAATCACCACCGGCAGGAAAAGCACAGCCGCATCCTTTTGCAGTTTTATGGATTTCCCATCCTTAGCTAAACCTCCTTGGGAAGGTCTCAATTGTCTTTAATTGGTATTGATTGTCTTCGGCTGGCTTCGGCCTGTCGTAGCAGCGGGCCGTCTCTTGGGTTATCAGTTGAGGGCGGGAGCAAGGGACATTGTAAGGGTGGCAACATTGGTTACCCTAAGAATTCTTGCCAACGTGAAAGAAGTTAGGAAAGAATAGCAAGATTTTGATAGCCATTATTCATTCTTACAAAATCCATTAGAAACTTTAGGAATTTCTTTCATAAATGCACTCATCACCACAGACGTGGCCTTAGGGCTTAAAGGTGGTTCTCTCCAAGGTAGCATCAGGCATCACGGCAGATAAGAAGTCTGGCTTAGGGTATTAGCGACGCTCCTACTAGGTTTTATCACTTACTGTCGTCATATAATGGAATACATGACTGAAGAATTCATTTCAGTGAGCAAAGTTAGTTGCGGCATTGACCTTCAGGACCTTTGGCGCCCTTGAGACTCATGCTGATAAGATCATCGTCCAAAAACATTGGGGTAGGGTTATCCTTGCGTTTTCTCCTGCAGCTGAAGCAAACTTCCCGAAGCCATGTGGAAGAATGCAGCAAGGGTAGGCCACGTGTTTGTTGCATCTGTGACAACGAACGACACCAGTTTCCGTTCAAGACGGCACCCTTGTGCCAACTCAAAAATACGGTGGTGATCTAGTAAACCTTTCGCTCAGTTTCATTACAGCAACTGATATAAGAAGCGATTACCGTGTTCTCTGCTCCTTGCATTATGTGCAGGAGTGAGTTGACAGATTTAAGTAAGTCAATGGGGACAAAGCACCTTGAAAGAAACGTCGCTCATTTTCATTATCCTCATCCTCCCACAGCCATACCCTAACTCCTCAATTCCTCATTAAGAACCTCTGCAATATCCTTTGCCATCTGCGACTTGCGACCCAAAGACCAAAGCGCCCCAATACAATACTCCGTCCGTTTAAGACTCTGCTGCAAATCCTCATTATCATGTCCCAGTGACAACTCATGCTGCCTCAAGTCCTCTGCTACGCCCAGGTGAAAGATTGCCGCTTTGGCGAACCCCCGGATCAAGAGAATCGTCCACGGCTCTGTCAGAAGTGGACCTTGGTTGACGGCAAAGTGGAAGTTTGGGAGTTGGTCTGCTGGACTGCCGACCATGTCTGGCGGTGGTGATGTGACTCGGGCCAGATCAGCTAGTTCAATGGCACTTGACTTGCGTATCCGGGCTGTCATCTTGGAGTTGATACGAGACATTGTGGCTTCC